>OX578147.1:61182760-61702760 GCA_951213105.1 Amaurobius ferox
TATTGGAAATCTGAAATTGCACACTTTCTTCTTTTCGAAGGATTTACCCATACACCGAATTTGAAGTCTATATCTCATCGCAAAGCATGCTTTCCCATCATTTAACTTTTCGAACGTTTTGGTGTGGGGCACCCCCTCAAAAAAACGTTTTCGAAAAATTCGATTTTTCCAGGGAGTTTTATCGAATAACCGAGTCATGTACCAAATTGCAATTCTCTATCTATTCGGGAAGTGCCTAAAAAAAGCGTGACAGACGGACACTTGGCAATTAGTATATACTAGCCGAATACCCGTTGAAAATCAACTGCCTCACACAATGCAACCCCTGAATAATGTGGAATTTTTTAATAATTCACTTTTCACATTTATTCGACAAATCGAATATTTTGGTGTGCAGAACCCCCCTAAAGAATAAATTATTAGAAAACTTAAATTACGCACTTCTTCCTTTCAAACTTTCTACACGTACACCCAAGTCCCTATCTCATTCCGAAGAATACTATTTTACCATTTCCCTTTTAGAACGTTTTTCTGTGGAGTACACCCATAAATGAATATTTTTGAAAAATCCTGTTCGTTGTGGGGTTTTTTATCAGATGATTAACCCATACACCAAATATTAAGTCTTTATCACATTTAAAAGGCAGCGTATCTCACTTATTCGAAAAATTGAACACATTGGTGTGCGGCACCCCCTAAAGTAGTAAATAATGAAAATCTGAAATTGCATGCTTTTTTCCTTTGAAACTGTTTACCCATGCACTTAATTTGAAGCCTGTATTCTATCGTGAAGTATGTTTTTACTATCACATTACCTTTCGAGCGTTTCTCTGTTGTTGTTGAGACCCAGGCTATCCGACCTACCAGAAAGAAGCGTTTCTCTGTGTAGCACTCCCTTAAATGAACAATTTTTCAAAACCGTATTCATCTTGGTCCTTTTTTTTATCAAATTTTTAGCCCATTTACTAAATTTAAGCTTTTACCACATTATAAAGAAGGCGTTTTTCATTAGTTCGCCAAATCGAATACTTTAGTGAGCGACAACCGCCTACAATAGCAAATGTTGGAAAACTGAAATTGAACACTTTCTTCCTTTCTAACTATTTACCCATACACCAAATTTGCAATCTCTATCTCATCGCGAAGTATGTTTTTTCTATCATTTCACTTTTTGAACGTTTTGGTGTGGAACACCCCCACACCCTTAAATATACATTTTTGAAAAACTGTATTCTTCTTGTGTTTTCTATCAGATGATTCTCCAATATACCAAATAACAAGCCTCTATCAAGTTTTAAAAGGCGCGTTTCTCCTTTATACCAAAAATCGAACATTTTGGAGTGCGACACCCCCTAAAGTTGAAAATTTTTGGTAAACTGAAATTGTACAATTTCTTCCTTCCAAACTATCTACCCTTACACCAAATTTGATATCTTTATCTCATCCCGAAGCATGTTTCTTTATCAATTCACTTTTCGAACGTTTTTCTCTGGAGCACCCCCTTAGACCAACACTTTTGAAAAACTGTATTCGTTTTTGGTGTTTTCGTCAAAGGATTAGCCTATATACTAAATTTCAAGCTTCTATGAAATTTTAAAGGAGTCTTTTCTCATTTATTCGGTAAATCGAACATTTTGGTTTGCGGCTCCCCCTTAAGTAAAATATATTGAAAATCTGAAATTGCACACTTTCTTCCTTCCGAACGATTCACCCATACACCAAATTTGAAGTCGCTATATTATCGCAAAGCATGCTTTCCTATCATTTTACATTTCGAACATTTTGGTGTGGAACACTCCCTTTAGAGAACGTTTCTGAAAAATTCGGTTTTTCCAGGGGATTTCATCGAACGCCCGAGCCATGTACCAAATTTTTAGTCTCTATCTATTCGGGAAGTGCCTAAAAAACGCGTGACAGACGGACACTTGGCAATTAGTATATATAGATAGAAATTTTTCAATATCATTTAAAGGTTATATCATGACACTTTATAACAATTTTATGCGAAAGTCTGTGAGGATTTTCTTCACGAGAATTTTCAATATCATGTTGAGGGTAAGTTATAAAATAAAATAAATTTTTTGACCTCTAACCCAAATTCAAGGTCATATTTTGGACAACTGAAAGTGATCAAGTTGTTTCAATGTCATTTAAAGGTCGTAGACGAAGTATGCTTCCTTTAGAAGTAACCTTTACATGCATTCCCAATGTCTCCCAGAGGTTAATTTATTTATAGAAAGGGAATGTTTTGACCTCTAACCCAAGTTCAAGGTCATATTTTGGACAAATGAACGTGATCAAATTTTTTCAATGTCATTTAAAGGTCATAGGAGAAGTATTATTCCTTTAGGAGTATTCTCTACAAGCATTCCCAATGTCATTTAGAGGTCAATTTATTGAAAAACGGAACTATTTTGATCTAACCCAAGTTCAAGGTCATATTTTAGACAAATGAACGTGATCAAATTTTTTCAATGTCATTTAAAGGTCATAGGAGAAGTATTATTCCTTTAGGAGTATTCTCTACAAGCATTCCCAATGTCATTTAGAGGTCAAACGGAACTATTTTGATCTCTGATTCAAGTTCAAGGTTTTTTTTCTGCCCATTCAACCTGATCTCAGAATTTCAATGTCATTTGAAGGTTATATGTCAAAGGAACTTGGTAACACAGTAGCATGCCACTATAATATTCAAAGCGCGAAAGTAATATTATTTACAATCCAATGTCATTTAGGGGTCAAGTACAGTCTCAATGTCATATAGAGGTCAATTTATTAGAAAAAAGCAAGTGTTTTGATCTTAAATTCAAGTTGATTTTTCGGGCAATTGACACTTCTGCGCATGACAGAAGCCTTGGACACTTCTGCGCATGACAGAAACCCTGGACACCTTTACGCATGTCAGAAGCCCTGGACACTTCTGCGCATGACAGAAGGTTGAGTCCATTTGAATAATAGGGTACAAAAGGTCAATTCAAGAAATCGTTCATAATATATATTTATTCCTTTCTCCCCTTCAACATAAATTGACTCGTCTTGCACTTTGAAAATTTAGGGTCTCGATGGTTTAGTTGAAAAGTAAGGGCTTCACTTATATTAGTAAATAAATTCACTGCGCATAAACACATAGAATACGACAAACTCTGTATATCTATCTATTTATCTATATATCTATATATACTAATTGCCAAGTGTCCGTCTGTCCGTCTGTCACGCTTTTTTTAGGCACTACCCGAATAAATAGAGATTTGCAATTTGGTATACGGCTCGGTCGTTCGATAAAACCCCTGGAAAAATCGAATTTTTCGAAAACGTTCTGTAGAGGGGGTGCTCCACAACAAAACGTTCGAAAAGTGAAATGATAGGAAAGCATGCTTTGCGATAAGATAGGGACTTCAAATTTGGTGTATGGGTCGAAAGGAAGGAAAGTGTGCAATTTCAGATTTCCAATATTTTCTACTTAAGGGGTGCCGCACACCAAAATGTTCCATTTTCGGAATAAATGAGAAACGGCTCTTTTAAAATTTGATAGAGGCTTGAAATTAAGTAGATGGGTGATTCATTTGATGAAAACACCCAAGGCAAAATATCTTTTCAAAAATCTTCGTTTAAGAGGGAGCTCCAGAGGAAAACGTTCGAAAGGTGAAATGACAAAAAACTGTGCTTCGGGATAGGATAGAGAATTCAAATTTGGTGTACGGGTAGATAGTTCGAAAGGAAAAGTGTGTGTGATTTCAGTTTTCAAATATTTACTAATTTAGGGGATGCCGCAAACCTAAATGTTCAATTTTCCGAATAAATTTGAAATTATTCCTTTAAATTTTGATAGAGGTTTGAAATTTGGTATATGGGTTATTCATTTAATGAAAATACCCAAGGCGAATAGAGTTTCTCAGAAATCTTCCATTAAGGGGATGTTCCAGAGAAAAAGTTCGAAATATAAAATGATATAAAACATGTTTCGGGATGAGATAGAGATTTAAAATTCAGTGTACGGGTTAGTAATTTGTAAGGAAGAAAGTGTACAATTTCAGTTTTCCAATATTCTTTACTTTAGGGGGTGCCGCACAACAAAATGTTCGATTTTTCGAATAAGTTATATGGGGGTTGCTTGTTACAAAACCGTTGATTTTCAACGGATATTCAGCTAGTATCTATTTATCTATCTATCTATCTTTATATACTAATTGCCAAGTGTCCGTCTGTCTGTCTGTCTGTCTGTCACGCTTTTTTTAGGCACTTCCCGAATAGATAGAGACTTGCAATTTGGTACACGGCTCGGTCGTTCAATAAAACCCCCTGGAAAAATCGAATTTTCCGAAAACGTTCTATAGAAGGGGTGCCCCACACCAAAACGTTCGAAAAGTGAAATGATGGGAAAGCATACTTTGCGATAAGATAGAGACTTCAAATTTGGTGTATGGGTAAACCGTTTGAAAGGAAAAAAGTGTACAATTTCAGATTTTGAATATGTTCTACTTAAGGGGGTGCCGCACACCAAAATGTTCGATTTACCGAATAAATGAGAAACGGCTACTTTAAAATTTTATAGAGGCTTGAAATTTGGTATAATGGCTAATCATTTGAAGAAAACACCTGAAACAAATATAGTTTTCTTAAATGTTCGTTTAGGGGGTGCTCCACACCAAAACGTTCGAAAAGTGAAATAATGGGAAAGTGTGCTTTCCGATAATATAGAGACTTCAAATTTGGTGTATGGGTAAACCGTGTGAAAGGAAGAAAGTGTACAATTTCAGATTTTCAATATTTTCTACTTAAGGGGGTGCTGCACACCAAAATGTTCGATTTACCGAATAAATGAGAAACGGCCACTTCAAAATTTGATAGAGGCTTGAAATTTGGTGTATGGGCTAATCATTTGAAGAAAACACCTAAAACAAATATAGTTTTCAAAAATGTTCGTTTCGGGGGTGCTCCACACAAAAACGTTCGAAAAGTGAAATGATGGGAAAGTGTGCTTTCCGATAAGATAGAGACTTCAAATTTGGTGTATGGGTAAACCGTTTGAAAGGAAGAAAGTGTACAATTTCAGATTTCCAATATTTTCTACTTAAGGGGGTGCCGCACACCAAAATATTCGATTTTCAGAATAAATGAGAAAACGCTCCTTTAAAATTTGATATAGGCTTGAAATTTGGTAGATGGGATAATCATTTGACGGAAACACCCAAAACGAATATAGTTTTTCAAAAATGTTCGTGTAAGGGGGTGCTCCAGAGAAAAATGTTCGAAAAGTGAATTGATAAAAAACCATGCTGCGGAATGAGATAGAGATATCAAATTTGGTGTAAGGGTAGATAGTTTGAAAGGAAGAAAGTGTACAATTTCAGTTTACCAATATTTTCTACTTTGGGGGGGGGGGGGGGGGTGCCTCACACCAAAATGTTCGATTTTCGGAATAAATGAGAAACGCCCCTTTTAAAACGTGATAGGAACTTGATATTTGGTATATGGGCGAATCATCTGATAAAAATCACAAAAAGAATAGTGTTTTTCAAAAATGTGTATTTAAGGGGGTGGGTACTCCACATTCGAAAGATAAAATGCTAGAAAAGCATGCTTCGCGATGAGATAGATACTTCAAATTTGGTGTACGGGTAAAATGTTGGAAAGGAAGAAAGTGTGCAATTTCAGTTTTCCAACATTTGTTATTGTAGGGGGGTGCCGCTCACTAAAATATTTCATTTGCCGAACAAATAAAAAACGCCTCCTTTACAATATGATAGAGGAATTTAGTATATGGGCTAACCATTGGACAAAAAAAACAAAGATGAATACAGTTTGACAAAAATGTTCTTTAACGGGGTGCTACGCAGAAAACGGTCGTAAGGTGAAGTGATAGAAAAACATGCTTCTCTTCGCGATAGGATAAGGACTTCAAATTTGGCGTACGGGAAGATAGTTAGAAAGGAAGAAAGTATGAAATTTCTGATTTCCAATTTTTGTTACTTTAAGGGGTTCCGCACACTAATATGTTCGATTTTCCGAATAAAAAGGAAACGGCAACTTTAAAATTTGATAGAGGCTAGAAATTTAGTGTATGGGCTAATTATTTGATGAAAACGCACAAAACGAATATAGTTTTCTAAAATGATCCTTTAGAGGGTGATCCAGAGAAAACCGTTCGAAAGGTGAATTTATAAAAAAAACTGGCTTCGGAATGAGATACATATTTCAAATTTGGTGTATGGATAGATAGATTGGAAGGAAGAAAGTGTACAATTTCAGTTTTCCAATATTTTCTACTTTAGGGTGTGCCGGACACCAAAATGTTCGATTTTCAGAATAAAGAAGAAATCTCCCTTTTCATATGTGATAGAGACTTGATATTTGGTATATGGGCGAATAATGCGATAGTAAACCCAATCAAAACGGAGTTTTTCAAAAATGCATATTTAAAGGGGTGGGTACTGCACACAAAAACATTCGAAACGTGAAATAATAGAATAAAGCATGCTTCGCGATGAGATAAAGACTTCAAATTTGGTGTAGTGCTAAATAGTTGGAAAGGTAGAAAGTGTGCAATTTTAGTTTTCAAACATTTGCTATTGTAGGGGGTGCCGCTCACTAAAATATTCGATTTGCCGAACAAATTGAAAACACCTCCTTTACAATGTGATAGAGACTTGAAGCTCAGTATATGGGCTCATCATTTGAAGAACAAACCCAAGATGAATACGGTTTTTCAAAAATGTTCATTTAAGGGGGTGCTACACAGAAAAACGTTCAAAAGGTGAAGTGATAGAAAAACATACTTCGCGATAGAATAGAGACATCAAATTTTGTGTACTTTGAGGGAGTTTGAAAGGAAGAAAATGTGCAATTTCAGATTTCCAATATTTGCTACTTTAGGGGATGCGGCACACCAATATGTTCGATTTTCCGAATAAATGAGACACGCTTCCTTTTAAATGTGATAGAGGCTTGATATTTGGTATATGGGACAATCATCTGATAAGAAACCCAAGGCGAACAAAGTTTTTCAAAAATGCTTATTTGTGGGTGTGCTCCACTGAAAAACGTTCGAAAAGGGAGATGATAAATTAGTATGCTTCGGGATGAGATAGAGACTTTAATTAGGTGTACTGGTAGATAGTTCGCAAAGGAAAAGTTGTGCAATTTAATTTTTCCAATATTTTCTTCTTTAGGGGGTTATGCACACTAAAATATTCGATTTGCCGAATAAATGTAAAATGCGAATTATTAAAAAATTACAATGTTCAGGGTTGCTTATTGCGAGAACGTTGATTTTCAACGGGTATTCGGCTAGTATATATGCTAATTGCCAAGTGTCCGTCTGTCTGTCTGTCACGCGTTTTAGGCACTTCCCGAATAGATAGAAACTTGCAATTTGGTACACGGCTCGGTCGGTCGATAAAACCCCGTGGAAAAATGGAATTTTACGAAAAAGTTCTATAGAGGGGGTGCCCCACAGCAAAACATTCGAAAAGTAAAATGATGGGAAATCATGCTTTGCGACGAGATAGGGACTTCAAATTTTGGTGTATGGGTAAATCATTCGAAAAGAAGAAAGTGTGCAATATCATATTTTCAATATTTTCTATTTAAGGTGGTGCCACACACTAAAACGTTCGAAAAGTGAAATGATAGGAAAGCATGCTTTGCGATGAGGTAGAGACTTCAAATTTGGTGTACTGGTAAATCGTTCGAAAGGAAGAAAGTGTGCAATTTCAGATTTCCAATATTTTCTACTTAAGGGGGTGCCGCACACCAAAATGTTCCATTTACAGAATAAATGAGAAAACGCTAATTTAAAATTTGATAGATGCTTGAAATTCAGTCATTTGACGGAAACACCCAAGACAAATATAGTTTTTCAAAAATGTTCGTTTAAGGTGGTGCTCCAGTGTAAAACGTTCGAAAAGTGAATTGATAAAAAACCATGCTTCGGAATGACATAGAGATATCAAATTTGGTATAAGGGTAGATAGTTTGAAAGGAAAAAAGTGTATAATTTCAGTTTACCAATATTTTCTACTTTAGGGGGTGCCGCACACCAAATTGTTCGATTTTCGGAATAAAGGAGAAACGTCCCTTTTAAAACGTGATAGAGGCTTGATATTTGATATATGGACAAATCATCTGACAGAAATCACAAAAAGAATAGAGTTTTTCAAAAATGTATTGTTAAGGAGGTGGGTACTCCACACAAAAGCATTCGAAAGATGAAATGCTAGAAAAGCATGCTTCGCGACGAGTAGAGATTTCAAATTTGGTATACTGGTAGATAGTTGCAAAGGAAGAAAGTGTGCAATTTCAGTTTTCCAACATTTGTTATTGTAGGGGGTGCCGCTCACTAAAACTTTCGATTTACCGAACAAATGAAAGCGCCTCCTTTATAATGTGATAGAGACTTGGAATTTAGTATATGGGCTAACCATTTGACAAAAAACCAAAGATGAATACAGTTTGACAAAAATGTTCTTTAACGGGGTGCTACACAGAAAAACGTTCGAAAGATGAAAGGATAGAAAAACTTGCTTCTCGATAGTATAGCGAATTCAAATTTGGTGTACGGGTAGATAGTTTGAAAGGAAGAGAGTGTGAAATTTCAGATTTCCAATATTTGCTACTTTAAGGGGTGCGCACACTAATATGTTCGATTTTCCGAATAAATGAGGCACTCTTCCTTTTAAATCTGACAGATGCTTGATATTTGGTTTATGGGCCAATCATGTGATAAAAAACACAAGACAGAGTTTTTCAAAAATGTTCATTTATGGATGTTGTTCCAAGGCAAATATGGAACATTGCGAATTATGGAGGGAGTACAACCTACAAAGATGGTCCCTGTACTTCTCCTTCAATTCATATACAGTTCCCTAAGAGAACACCTGCAAAAGGATGAGCAAGCCATGTTTCTGGGAAATATGGACAGCGATGGCTCAGTTACAGAGGGGCGCACAGCAGGGCGTTCTTGGGGAGAGCTGACCCTTGTCCGGTTCGGCGACACGTGCATCCAGGGTCGTGGGAACGCTGACCCACCTGCCAGATATTAATTCTGGGGTGATCGCCGTCCTCCTGTCATCACAGCACCCAATAGCTGGACATAATTCCGAAATATCCAATGAAAATACCAGGGGCTTCAATTGGGGGAACCAGTAATAAACCTGGGGCTTAATTGTGTAGGAGGAGACATTTTTCGGATGTTCGAGAGAGTGTTAGATTTTTCAAAAACAGCGGAGAGAATTGATTTTGTGCTTCGGAGAGAAAGGTCTCCCAAAAGACGTAGCGATGACCGGCGTTTCCTCCGCGGTCGACGTGCGCCGCATCGAGTGACTATCCTACGATGAATCGAAGGTACGAAATGCATGTCTCTTATACTCTCAGTCTGTTTGACACTAATTTAGATAAGTTCGCACTCTCTCGACATGTTATTCAATTTACACTTGAGTGAAATAATCAGAATGAATTTAATTGAAAACTCAAATGAAGGAGAAATTGTATTATATATTTTAAATATTCATGATTTAGGAAAAGTCAAACACGAATGTCAATGGAGAGTGATTATGATTTAGTAAGATTATTAATTGAATTAATTAAATATGTTCTTCTATTATTATTTTAATTTCCTTTTGTTAATAAATATATATTGTTAATGTTTTATATCATGTCCGTTGTCCTCATTTTCCAATAATTTGATTTTTATGTATTTTTATTCGACACGGCCAATGTCGGAGGTTGTTTTTAATGAACAATACCACTGAATTATGCGTTCTAACCGGACGCGTGGTTAAAACCCACATAAAAGATGTGCTTCAGAGAAAAAAGTTCCAAAGGAGAAATAATAATATAGGGTTGCCTCGGGATGAGATAGCCTTTAATGTGGTGTAAGGGTAGATAATTCGAAAGGAAGAAATGCTCAAATTTCGTTTCCCAATATTTTCTTCTTTAGGGGGTTCCGCACACCAAAATATTCGATTTGTCGAATAAATGTGAAACGCGAATTATTAAAAAATTTACATTATTCAGGGGTTGCTTATTGCGAGAACGTTGATTTTCAACGGGTATTCGGCTAGTATATACTAATTGCCAAGTGTCTGTCTGTCTGTCACGCTTTTTTTTAGACACTTCCCGAATAGATAGAGACTTGCAATTTGGTTCACGGCTCGATCGTTCAATAACCCCCCCCCCCCCCTGGAAAAATCGAATTTTTTGAAAATGTTCACTAGAGGGGTGCTCCACACCAAAACATTCGAAAAGTGAAATCATAGGAAAGCATGCTTTGCCATAAGATAGAGACTTCAAATTGGTGTATGGATAAATCGTTCGAAAGGAAGAAAGTGTGCAATTTCAGATTTCCAATATTATCTACTTAAGGGGGTCCCGCACACCAAAATATTCGATTTACCGAATAAATGAGAAACGGCTCCTTTAAAATTTGATAGAGGCTTAAAATTTAGTATATGGAATAATCATTTGATAAAAACACCCAAGACCATTATAGTTTTTAAAAAACGTTCTATTAAGGCGGTGATCCAGAGGAAAACGTTCGAAAGGTAAATTGATAAGAAAACATACATCTGGATGAGATATATATTCGAAATTTGGTGTACTGGTAAATAGTTTGGAAGGAAGAAAATGTACAATTTCAGTTTTCCAATATTTCATACTTTAGGGGGTGTAACACACAAAAATGTTCGATTTTCGGAATAAAGTAGAAGCACTCCTTTTAGAACGTGATAGAGGCTTGATATTTGGTATATGGGCGAATCATTTTATAGAAAACCCAAGAAGAATGGAGTTTTTCAAAAATGCATATTTAAGGGAGGTGGGTACTCCACAGAAAAACATTCGAAAGGTGAAATGATAGAAAAAGCATACTTCGCGATGAGATAGAGACTTCAAATTTGGTATACGTGTAGATAGTTAGAAAGGAAAAAAGGGTGCAATTTCAGTTTTCCAACATTTGCTATTGTAGGGGGTGCCACGCACTAAAATTTTCGATTTGACTAACAAATGAAAAACGCCTCCTTTACAATATGATAGAGGCTTGAAATTTAGTATATGGGGTAATCATTTGATAAAAAACCCCTACGATTTTTACTGTTTCTCAAAAATGATCATTTAAGGTGGTGCAACAGAGAAACACGTTCGAAATATGAAGCGATAGAAAAACGTGCCTCACAATAGGATAGAGACATCAATTTTGGTATACTGGTACATAGTTTGAAAGGAAGAAAGAGTGCAATTTCAGATTTCCAATATTTGCAACTTTAGGGGATGCCGAACACCAATATGTTCGATTTTCGGAATAAATGAGACACGTTTTCTTTACATGTGATAGAGGCGTGATATTTGGTATATGGATTAATCATCTGATAAGAAACCCAAGGCGAACTGTGTTTTTCAAAAATGTTCATTTATGTGTGTGCTCCACAGAAAAACGTTTGAAAGGGGAGATGATAAAATAGTATGCTTCGAGATGAGATAGAGACTTTAATTTGGTGTACTGGTAGATAGTTCGAAAGGAAGACGTGCGTAATTTAAAATTTGCAATATTTTCTTCTTTAGGGGGTCCCCATACTAAAATATTCGATTTGCCGAATAAATGTGAAACGCGAATTATTAAATGAATGACAATATTCAAGGGTTGCTTATTGCGAGACTTATACTGATTTACAACGGGTATTCGGGTAGTATATACTAATTTCCAGATGTCCGTTTGTCTGTCTGTCACGCTTTGTTTGGGCACTTCTCGGATAGATAGAGACTTGCAATTTGGTACACGGCTCGGTCGTTCGATAAAACCCCCTGGAAAAATGAAATTCTTCGAAAACGTTCTCTAGAGGGGGTGCCCCACACCAAAACGTTCGAAAAGTGAAATGATAGGAAAGTATGCTTTGCGATGAGATAGAGACATCAAATTTGGTGTATGGGTAAACCGTTCGAAAAGAAGACAGTGTGCAATTTCAGATTTAGAATATTTTCTACTTAAGGGAGTGCCGCATACCAAAATGTTCGATTTAGCGAATAAAAAGGAAACGGCTACTTTATAATTTGATAGAGGCTAGGAATTTAGTGTATGGGCTAATTATTTGATGAAAACGCACAAAACGAATATAGTTTTCTAAAATGATCCTTTAGAGGGTGATCCAGAGAAAACCGTTCGAAAGGTGAATTTATAAAAAAAACTCGCTTCGGAATGAGATACATATTTCAAATTTGGTGTATGGATAGATAGATTGGAAGGAAGAAAGTGTACAATTTCAATTTTCCAATATTTTCTACTTTAGGGTATGCCGGACACCAAAATGTTCGATTTTCAGAATAAAGAAGAAATCTCCCTTTTCATATGTGATAGAGACTTGATATTTGGTATATGGGCGAATAATGCGATAGTAAACCCAATCAAAACGGAGTTTTTCAAAAATGCATATTTAAAGGGGTGGGTACTGCACACAAAAACATTCGAAACGTGAAATAATAGAATAAAGCATGCTTCGCGATGAGATAGAGACTTCAAATTTGGTGTAGTGCTAAATAGTTGGAAAGGTAGAAAGTGAGCAATTTTAGTTTTCAAACATTTGCTATTGTAGGGGGTTCCGCTCACTAAAATATTCGATTTGCCGAACAAATTGAAAACACCTCCTTTACAATGTGATAGAGACTTGAAGCTCAGTATATGGGCTCATCATTTGAAGAACAAACCCAAGATGAATACGGTTTTTCAAAAATGTTCATTTAAGGGGGTGCTACACAGAAAAACGTTCAAAAGGTGAAGTGATAGAAAAACATACTTCGCGATAGAATAGAGACATCAAATTTTGTGTACTGGGAGGGAGTTTGAAAGGAAGAAAATGTGCAATTTCAGATTTCCAATATTTGCTTCTTTAGGGGATGCGGCACACCAATATGTTCGATTTTCCGAATAAATGAGACACGCTTCCTTTTAAATGTGATAGAGGCTTGATATTTGGTATATGGGACAATCATCTGATAAGAAACACAAGGCGAACAAAGTTTTTCAAAAATGTTTATTTGTGGGTGTGCTCCACTGAAAAACGTTCGAAAGGGGAGATGATAAATTAGTATGCTTCGGGATGAGATAGAGACTTTAATTAGGTTGTTGTTGAAACCCAGACCGTCCGACCTACCAGAAAGGTGTAAGGTAACTGTTTGGACGGTCGGGAAGTGCCACCCAATTTAGACCGGAACCCAGTGGGGGAGGCATCCACAGGGACCGTACCCTCCTTCCCCTACCACCAACCTCTCGGAAGGACTTTCGGACCCACATGTTTAACGTGATCGTACTCCGCATGAACACGGCGGCAGTTTTGGCAGTGGCTGGAATCGAACCCGGGTCTACCGAGTGCAACTCCAGCGCGCTAACCAATGGGCTACCGCGCCCCAAGACTTTAATTAGGTGTACTGGTAGATAGTTCGCAAAGGAAAAGTTGTGCAATTTAATTTTTCCAATATTTTCTTCTTTAGGGGGTTATGCACATTAAAATATTCGATTTGCCGAATAAATGTAAAATGCGAATTATTAAAAAATTACAATGTTCAGGGTTGCTTATTGCGAGAACGTTGATTTTTAACGGGTATTCGGCTAGTATATATGCTAATTGCCAAGTGTCCGTCTGTCTGTCTGTCACGCGTTTTAGGCACTTCCCGAATAGATAGAAACTTGCAATTTGGTACACGGCTCGGTCGGTCGATAAAACCCCGTGGAAAAATGGAATTTTACGAAAAAGTTCTATAGAGGGGGTGCCCCACAGCAAAACATTCGAAAAGTAAAATGATGGGAAATCATGCTTTGCGACGAGATAGGGACTTCAAATTTGGTGTATTGGTAAATCATTCGAAAAGAAGAAAGTGTGCAATATCAGATTTTCAATATTTTCTATTTAAGGTGGTGCCACACACTAAAACGTTCGAAAAGTGAAATGATAGGAAAGCATGCTTTGCGATGAGGTAGAGACTTCAAATTTGGTGTATTGGTAAATCGTTCGAAAGGAAGAAAGTGTGCAATTTCAGATTTTCAATATTTTCTACTTAAGGGGAGCCGCACACCAAAATGTTCCATTTACAGAATAAATGAGAAAACGCTCCTTTAAAATTTGATATATGCTTGAAATTCGATCAATGGACTAATCATTTGACGGAAACACCCAAGACAAATATAGTTTTTCAAAAATGTTCGTTTAAGGTGGTGCTCCAGTGTAAAACGTTCGAAAAGTGAATTGATAAAAAACCATGCTTCGGAATGACATAGAGATATCAAATTTGGTATAAGGGTAGATAGTTTGAAAGGAAAAAAGTGTATAATTTCAGTTTACCAATATTTTCTACTTTAGGGGGTGCCGCACACCAAATTGTTCGATTTTCGGAATAAAGGAGAAACGTCCCTTTTAAAACGTGATAGAGGCTTGATATTTGATATATGGACAAATCATCTGACAGAAATCACAAAAAGAATAGAGTTTTTCAAAAATGTATTGTTAAGGAGGTGGGTACTCCACACAAAAGCATTCGAAAGATGAAATGCTAGAAAAGCATGCTTCGCGACGAGTAGAGATTTCAAATTTGGTATACTGGTAGATAGTTGCAAAGGAAGAAAGTGTGCAATTTCAGTTTTCCAACATTTGTTATTGTAGGGGGTGCCGCTCACTAAAACTTTCGATTTACCGAACAAATGAAAGCGCCTCCTTTATAATGTGATAGAGACTTGGAATTTAGTATATGGGCTAACCATTTGACAAAAAACCAAAGATGAATACAGTTTGACAAAAATGTTCTTTAACGGGGTGCTACACAGAAAAACGTTCGAAAGATGAAAGGATAGAAAAACTTGCTTCTCGATAGTATAGCGAATTCAAATTTGGTGTACGGGTAGATAGTTTGAAAGGAAGAGAGTGTGAAATTTCAGATTTCCAATATTTGCTACTTTAAGGGGTGCGCACACTAATATGTTCGATTTTCCGAATAAATGAGGCACTCTTCCTTTTAAATCTGACAGATGCTTGATATTTGGTTTATGGGCCAATCATGTGATAAAAAACACAAGACAGAGTTTTTCAAAAATGTTCATTTATGGATGTTGTTCCAAGGCAAATATGGAACATTGCGAATTATGGAGGGAGTACAACCTACAAAGATGGTCCCTGTACTTCTCCTTCAATTCATATACAGTTCCCTAAGAGAACACCTGCAAAAGGATGAGCAAGCCATGTTTCTGGGAAATATGGACAGCGATGGCTCAGTTACAGAGGGGCGCACAGCAGGGCGTTCTTAGGGTGAGCTGACCCTTGTCCGGTTCGGCGACACGTGCATCCAGGGTCGTGGGAACGCTGACCCACCTGCCAGATATTAATTCTGGGGTGATCGCCGTCCTCCTGTCATCACAGCACCCAATAGCTGGACATAATTCCGAAATATCCAATGAAAATACCAGGGGCTTCAATTGGGGGAACCAGTAATAAACCTGGGGCTTAATTGTGTAGGAAGAGACATTTTTCGGATGTTCGAGAGAGTGTTAGATTTTTCAAAAAGAGCGGAGAGAATTGATTTTGTGCTTCGAAGAGAAAGGTCTCCCAAAAGACGTAGCGATGACCGGCGTTTCCTCCGCGGTCGATGTGCGCCGCATCGAGTGACTATCCTACGATGAATCGAAGGTACGAAATGCATGTCTCTTATACTCTCAGTCTGTTTGACACTAATTTAGATAAGTTCGAAGTTCGCACTCTCTCGACATACTTCCCGACCGACCAAACAGTTACCTTACACCTTTCTGGTAGGTCGGACGGTCTGGGTTTCAACAACAGCACTCTCTCGACATGTTATTCAATTTACACTTGAGTGAAATAATCAGAATGAATTTAATTGAAAACTCAAATGAAGGAGAAATTGTATTATATATTTTAAATATTCATGATTTAGAAAAAGTCAAACACGAATGTCAATGGAGAGTGATTATGATTTAGTAATATTATTAATTGAATTAATTAAATATGTTCTTCTATTATTATTTTAATTTCCTTTTGTTAATAAATATATATTGTTAATGTTTTATATCATGTCCGTTGTCCTCATTTTCCAATAATTTGATTTTTATGTATTTTTATTCGACACGGCCAATGTCGGAGGTTGTTTTTAATGAACAATACCACTGAATTATGCGTTCTAACCGGACGCGTGGTTAAAACCCACATAAAAGATGTGCTTCAGAGAAAAAAGTTCCAAAGGAGAAATAATAATATAGGGTTGCCTCGGGATGAGATAGCCTTTAATGTGGTGTAAGGGTAGATAATTCGAAAGGAAGAAATGCTCAAATTTCGTTTCCCAATATTTTCTTCTTTAGGGGGTTCCGCACACCAAAATATTCGATTTGTCGAATAAATGTGAAACGCGAATTATTAAAAAATTTACATTATTCAGGGGTTTCTTATTGCGAGAAAATTGATTTTCAACGGGTATTCGGCTAGTATATACTAATTGCCAAGTGTCTGTCTGTCTGTCACGCTTTTTTTAGACACTTCCCGAATAGATAGAGACTTGCAATTTGGTTCACGGCTCGATCGTTCAATAACCCCCCCCCCCTGGAAAAATCGAATTTTTTGAAAATGTTCACTAGAGGGGTGCTCCACACCAAAACATTCGAAAAGTGAAATCATAGGAAAGCATGCTTTGCCATAAGATAGAGACTTCAAATTGGTGTATGGATAAATCGTTCGAAAGGAAGAAAGTGTGCAATTTCAGATTTCCAATATTATCTACTTAAGGGGGTGCCGCACACCAAAGTATTCGATTTACCGAATAAATGAGAAACGGCTCCTTTAAAATTTGATAGAGGCTTAAAATTTAGTATATGGAATAATCATTTGATAAAAACACCCAAGACCATTATAGTTTTTAAAAAACGTTCTATTAAGGCGGTGATCCAGAGGAAAACGTTCGAAAGGTAAATTGATAAGAAAACATACATCTGGATGAGATATATATTCGAAATTTGGTGTACTGGTAAATAGTTTGGAAGGAAGAAAATGTACAATTTCAGTTTTCCAATATTTCATACTTTAGGGGGTGTAACACACAAAAATGTTCGATTTTCGGAATAAAGTAGAAGCACTCCTTTTAGAACGTGATAGAGGCTTGATATTTGGTATATGGGCGAATCATTTTATAGAAAACCCAAGAAGAATGGAGTTTTTCAAAAATGCATATTTAAGGGAGGTGGGTACTCCACAGAAAAACATTCGAAAGGTGAAATGATAGAAAAAGCATACTTCGCGATGAGATAGAGACTTCAAATTTGGTATACGTGTAGATAGTTAGAAAGGAAAAAAGGGTGCAATTTCAGTTTTCCAACATTTGCTATTGTAGGGGGTGCCACGCACTAAAATTTTCGATTTGACTAACAAATGAAAAACGCCTCCTTTACAATATGATAGAGGCTTGAAATTTAGTATATGGGGTAATCATTTGATAAAAAAACCCTACGATTTTTACTGTTTCTCAAAAATGATCATTTAAGGTGGTGCAACAGAGAAACACGTTCGAAATATGAAGCGATAGAAAAACGTGCCTCACAATAGGATAGAGACATCAATTTTGGTATACTGGTACATAGTTTGAAAGGAAGAAAGAGTGCAATTTCAGATTTCCAATATTTGCAACTTTAGGGGATGCCGAACACTAATATGTTCGATTTTCGGAATAAATGAGACACGTTTTCTTTACATGTGATAGAGGCGTGATATTTGGTATATGGATTAATCATCTGATAAGAAACCCAAGGCGAACAGAGTTTTTCAAAAATGTTCATTTATGTGTGTGCTCCACAGAAAAACGTTTGAAAGGGGAGATGATAAAATAGTATGCTTCGAGATGAGATAGAGACTTTAATTTGGTGTACTGATAGATAGTTCGAAAGGAAGACGTGCGTAATTTAAAATTTGCAATATTTTCTTCTTTAGGGGGTCCGCATACTAAAATATTCGATTTGCCGAATAAATGTGAAACGCGAATTATTAAATGAATGACAATATTCAAGGGTTGCTTATTGCGAGACTTATACTGATTTACAACGGGTATTCGGTTAGTATATACTAATTTCCAGATGTCCGTTTGTCTGTCTGTCACGCTTTGTTTGGGCACTTCTCGGATAGATAGAGACTTGCAATTTGGTACACGGCTCGGTCGTTCGATAAAACCCCCTGGAAAAATGAAATTCTTCGAAAACGTTCTCTAGAGGGGGTGCCCCACACCAAAACGTTCGAAAAGTGAAATGATAGGAAAGTATGCTTTGCGATGAGATAGAGACATCAAATTTGGTGTATGGGTAAACCGTTCGAAAAGAAGACAGTGTGCAATTTCAGATTTAGAATATTTTCTACTTAAGGGAGTGCCGCATACCAAAATGTTCGATTTAGCGAATAAAAAGGAAACGGCTACTTTATAATTTGATAGAGGCTAGAAATTTAGTGTATGGGCTAATTATTTGATGAAAACGCACAAAACGAATATAGTTTTCTAAAATGATCCTTTAGAGGGTGATCCAGAGAAAACCGTTCGAAAGGTGAATTTATAAAAAAAACTCGCTTCGGAATGAGATACATATTTCAAATTTGGTGTATGGATAGATAGATTGGAAGGAAAAAAGTGTACAATTTCAATTTTCCAATATTTTCTACTTTAGGGTGTGCCGGACACCAAAATGTTCGATTTTCAGAATAAAGAAGAAATCTCCCTTTTCATATGTGATAGAGACTTGATATTTGGTATATGGGCGAATAATGCGATAGTAAACCCAATCAAAAGAGTTTTTCAAAAATGCATATTTAAAGGGGTGGGTACTGCACACAAAAACATTCGAAACGTGAAATAATAGAATAAAGCATGCTTCGCGATGAGATACAGACTTCAAATTTGGTGTAGTGCTAAATAGTTGGAAAGGTAGAAAGTGAGCAATTTTAGTTTTCAAACATTTGCTATTGTAGGGGGTTCCGCTCACTAAAATATTCGATTTGCCGAACAAATTGAAAACACCTCCTTTACAATGTGATAGAGACTTGAAGCTCAGTATATGGGCTCATCATTTGAAGAACAAACCCAAGATGAATACGGTTTTTCAAAAATGTTCATTTAAGGGGGTGCTACACAGAAAAACGTTCAAAAGGTGAAGTGATAGAAAAACATACTTCGCAATAGAATAGAGACATCAAATTTTGTGTACTGGGAGGGAGTTTGAAAGGAAGAAAATGTGCAATTTCAGATTTCCAATATTTGCTACTTTAGGGGATGCGGCACACCAATATGTTCGATTTTCCGAATAAATGAGACACGCTTCCTTTTAAATGTGATAGAGGCTTGATATTTGGTATATGGGACAATCATCTGATAAGAAACCCAAGGCGAACAAAGTTTTTCAAAAATGTTTATTTGTGGGTGTGCTCCACTGAAAAACGTTCGAAAGGGGAGATGATAAATTAGTATGCTTCGGGATGAGATAGAGACTTTAATTAGGTGTACTGGTAGATAGTTCGCAAAGGAAAAGTTGTGCAATTTAATTTTTCCAATATTTTCTTCTTTAGGGGGTTATGCACATTAAAATATTCGATTTGCCGAATAAATGTAAAATGCGAATTATTAAAAAATTACAATGTTCAGGGTTGCTTATTGCGAGAACGTTGATTTTCAACGGGTATTCGGCTAGTATATATGCTAATTGCCAAGTGTCCGTCTGTCTGTCTGTCACGCGTTTTAGGCACTTCCCGAATAGATAGAAACTTGCAATTTGGTACACGGCTCGGTCGGTCGATAAAACCCCGTGGAAAAATGGAATTTTACGAAAAAGTTCTATAGAGGGGGTGCCCCACAGCAAAACATTCGAAAAGTAAAATGATGGGAAATCATGCTTTGCGACGAGATAGGGACTTCAAATTTGGTGTATGGGTAAATCATTCGAAAAGAAGAAAGTGTGCAATATCAGATTTTCAATATTTTCTATTTAAGGTGGTGCCACACACTAAAACGTTCGAAAAGTGAAATGATAGGAAAGCATGCTTTGCGATGAGGTAGAGACTTCAAATTTGGTATATTGGTAAATCGTTCGAAAGGAAGAAAGTGTGCAATTTCAGATTTTCAATATTTTCTACTTAAGGGGAGCCGCACACCAAAATGTTCCATTTACAGAATAAATGAGAAAACGCTCCTTTAAAATTTGATATATGCTTGAAATTCGATCAATGGACTAATCATTTGACGGAAACACCCAAGACAAATATAGTTTTTCAAAAATGTTCGTTTAAGGTGGTGCTCCAGTGTAAAACGTTCGAAAAGTGAATTGATAAAAAACCATGCTTCGGAATGACATAGAGATATCAAATTTGGTATAAGGGTAGATAGTTTGAAAGGAAAAAAGTGTATAATTTCAGTTTACTAATATTTTCTACTTTAGGGGGAGCCGCACACCAAATTGTTCGATTTTCGGAATAAAGGAGAAACGTCCCTTTTAAAACGTGATAGAGGCTTGATATTTGATATATGGACAAATCATCTGACAGAAATCACAAAAAGAATAGAGTTTTTCAAAAATGTATTGTTAAGGAGGTGGGTACTACACACAAAAGCATTCGAAAGATGAAATGCTAGAAAAGCATGCTTCGCGATGAGATAGAGACTTCAAATTTGGTATACTGGTAGATAGTTGCAAAGGAAGAAAGTGTGCAATTTCAGTTTTCCAACATTTGTTATTGTAGGGGGAGCCGCTCACTAAAACGTTCGATTTACCGAACAAATGAAAGCGCCTCCTTTATAATGTGATAGAGACTTGGAATTTAGTATATGGGCTAACCATTTGACAAAAAACCAAAGATGAATACAGTTTGACAAAAATGTTCTTTAACGGGGTGCTACACAGAAAAACGTTCGAAAGATGAAAGGATAGAAAAACTTGCTTCTCGATAGTATAGCGAATTCAAATTTGGTGTACGGGTAGATAGTTTGAAAGGAAGAGAGTGTGAAATTTCAGATTTCCAATATTTGCTACTTTAAGGGGTGCGCACACTAATATGTTCGATTTTCGAATAAATGAGGCACTCTTCCTTTTAAATCTGACAGATGCTTGATATTTGGTATATAGGCCAATCATGTGATAAAAAACACAAGACAGAGTTTTTCAAAAATGTTCATTTATGGATGTTGTTCCAAGGCAAATATGGAACATTGCGAATTATGGAGGGAGTACAACCTACAAAGATGGTCCTTGTACTTCTCCTTCAATTCATATACAGTTCCCTAAGAGAACACCTGCAAAAGGATGAGCAAGCCATGTTTCTGGGAAATATGGACAGCGATGGCTCAGTTACAGAGGGGCGCACAGCAGGGCGTTCTTGGGGAGAGCTGACCCTTGTCCGGTTCGGCGACACGTGCATCCAGGGTCGTGGGAACGCTGACCCACCTGCCAGATATTAATTCTGGGGTGATCGCCGTCCTCCTGTCATCACAGCTCCCAATAGCTGGACATAATTCCGAAATATCCAATGAAAATACCAGGGGCTTCAATTGGGGGGACCAGTAATAAACCTGGGGCTTAATTGTGTAGGAGGAGACATTTTTCGGATGTTCGAGAGAGTGTTAGATTTTTCAAAAAGAGCTGAGAGAATTGATTTTGTGCTTCGGAGAGAAAGTTCTCCCAAAAGACGTAGCGATGACCAGCGTTTCCTCCGCGGTCGACGTGCCCCGCATCGAGTGACTATCCTACGATGAATCGAAGGTACGAAATGCATGTCTCTTATACTCTCAGTCTGTTTGACACTAATTTAGATAAGTTCGAAGTTCGCACTCTCTCGACATACTTCCCGACCGTCCAAACAGTTACCTTACACCTTTCTGGTAGGTCGGACGGTCTGGGTTTCAACAACAGCACTCTCTCGACATGTTATTCAATTTACACTTGAGTGAAATAATCAGAATGAATTTAATTGAAAACTCAAATGAAGGAGAAATTGTATTATATATTTTAAATATTCATGATTTAGAAAAAGTCAAACACGAATGTCAATGGAGAGTGATTATGATTTAGTAAGATTCTTAATTGAATTAATTAAATATGTTCTTCTATTATTATTTTAATTTCCTTTTGTTAATAAATATATATTGTTAATGTTTTATATCATGTCCGTTGTCCTCATTTTCCAATAATTTGATTTTTATGTATTTTTATTCGACAAGCGCCAATGTCGGAGGTTGTTTTTAATGAACAATACCACTGAATTATGCGTTCTAACCGGACGTGTGGTTAAAACCCACATAACAGATGTGCTTCACAGAAAAAAGTTCCAAAGGAGAAATAATAATATAGGGGTGCCTCGGGATGAGATAGCCTTTAATGTGGTGTAAGGGTAGATAATTCGAAAGGAAGAAATGCTCAAATTTCGTTTCCCAATATTTTCTTCTTTAGGGGGTTCCGCACACCAAAATATTCGATTTGTCGAATAAATGTGAAACGCGAATTATTAAAAAATTTACATTATTCAGGGGTTGCTTATTGCGAGAACGTTGATTTTCAACGGGTATTCGGCTAGTATATACTAATTGCCAAGTGTCTGTCTGTCTGTCACGCTTTTTTTAGACACTTCCCGAATAGATAGAGACTTGCAATTTGGTTCACGGCTCGATCGTTCGATAACCCCCCCCCCCTGGAAAAATCGAATTTTTTGAAAATGTTCACTAGAGGGGTGCTCCACACCAAAACATTCGAAAAGTGAAATGATAGGAAAGCATGCTTTGTCATAAGATAGAGACTTCAAATTGGTGTATGGATAAATCGTTCGAAAGGAAGAAAGTGTGCAATTTCAAATTTCCAATATTATCTACTTAAGGGGGTGCCGCACACCAAAATGTTCGATTTACCGAATAAATGAGAAACGGCTCCTTTAAAATTTGATAGAGGCTTAAAATTTAGTATATGGAATAATCATTTGATAAAAACACCCAAGACCATTATAGTTTTTAAAAAACGTTCGATTAAGGGGATGATTCAGAGGAAAACGGTCGAAAGGTAAATTGATAAGAAAACATACTTCTGTATGAGATATATATTCGAAATTTGGTGTACTGGTAAATAGTTTGGAAGGAAGAAAATGTACAATTTCAGTTTTCCAATATTTCATACTTTAGGGGGTGTAACACACAAAAATGTTCGATTTTCGGAATAAAGTAGAAGCACTCCTTTTAGAACGTGATAGAGGCTTGATATTTGGTATATGGGCGAATCATTTTATAGAAAACCCAAGAAGAATGGAGTTTTTCAAAAATGCATATTTAAGGGAGGTGGGTACTCCACAGAAAAACATTCGAAAGGTGAAATGATAGAAAAAGCATGCTTCGCGATGAGATAGAGACTTCAAATTTGGTATACGTGTAGATAGTTAGAAAGGAAAAAAGTGTGCAATTTCAGTTTTCCAACATTTGCTATTGTAGGGGGTGCCACTCACTAAAATTTTCGATTTGACTAACAAATGAAAAACGCCTCCTTTACAATATGATAGAGGCTTGAAATTTAGTATATGGGGTAATCATTTGATAAAAAAAACCTACGATTTTTACTATTTCTCAAAAATGATCATTTAAGGTGGGGCAACAGAGAAACACGTTCGAAATATGAAGCGATAGAAAAACATGCCTCACAATAGGATAGAGACATCAATTTTGGTGTACTGGTACATAGTTTGAAAGGAAGAAAGAGTGCAATTTCAGATTTCCAATATTTGCAACTTTAGGGGATGCCGAAAACCAATATGTTCGATTTTCGGAATAAATGAGACACGTTTTCTTTACTTGTGATAGAGGCTTGATATTTGGTATATGGATTAATCATCTGATAAGAAACCCAAGGCGAACAGAGTTTTTCAAAAATGTTCATTTATGTGTGTGCTCCACAGAAAAACGTTTGAAAGGGGAGATGATAAAATAGTATGCTTCGAGATGAGATAGAGACTTTAATTTGGTGTACTGATAGATAGTTCGAAAGGAAGACGTGCGTAACTTAAAATTTACAATATTTTCTTCTTTAGGGGGTCCGCATACCAAAATATTCGATTTGCCGAATAAATGTGAAACGCGAATTATTAAATGAATGACAATATTCAAGGGTTGGTTATTGCGAGACTTATACTGATTTACAACGGGTATTCGGGTAGTATATACTAATTTCCAGATGTCCGTTTGTCTGTCTGTCACGCTTTTTCTAGGCACTTCCCAAATAGATAGAGACTTGCCATTTGGTATACGGCTCGGTCTTACGATAAAAACCCCTGGAAAAATCGAATTTTTCTAAAACGATCTCTCGAGGGGGTGCTCCACACCAAAACGTTCGAAAAGTGAAATGATAGGAAAGCATGCTTTGCGATAAGATAGAGACTTCAAATTTGGTGTATGGGTAAACCGTTCGAAAGGTAGAAAGTGTGAAATTTCTGATTTCCACCCCAAAATGCTCGATTTTCCGAATAAATGAGAAACGGCTCCTTTAAAATTTGATAGAGGCTTGAAATTTGGTATAAGGACTAATCATTTGATGAAAACACCCAAAACGAATATAGTTTTTCAAAAAGGCTCGTTTAAGGGGGTGCTCCAGAGGGAAACGTTCGAAAGGTGAATTGATAAAAAAACATGGTTCAGAATGAGATAGAGATTTCAAATTTGGAATAGGGGTAAATAGTTTGGAAGGAAGAAAGTATCCAACTTCAGTTTTCCAATATTTTCTACTTAAAGGGGTGCCCCACACAAAAATGTTCGATTTTCGAAATAAAGGGAAAACGTTCCTTTTAAAACATGATAGAGCCTTGATATTTGGTATATGGTCGATTCATTTGATGAAAACACCCAAGGCAAACGATTTTTTCAAGAATGTTCGTTTAAGAGGATGCTCCAGATAAAAGTGTTCTAAAGGTGAAGTGACAAAAAACTATGCTTCGAGATAGGATAGAGGCTTCAAATTTGGTGTATGTGTGAATAGATCGAATGGAAAAGTATGTGCGATTTCAGTTTTCCAATATTTTCTAATTTAGGGGTTGCCGCAAACCCAGATATTAGATTTTCCGAATAAGAAAGAAATCCTTTAAATTTTGATAGAGGCTTGAAATTTTGTATATGGACTAATATTTTAATGAAAACACCCAAGACGAATAGAAATTCTCAGAAATGTTCGATTAAGTGGATGCTCCAGAGTGGAAGAATGCGTACAATTTCAGTTTTCCAATACTCACTACTTTAGGGGGTACCGCACACCAAAATGCTCGATTTATCGAATAAGTTATACACGCTCCCTTTTAAATGTGATAGAGGCTTGATATTTGATATGTATGTCAATCATCTGATAAAAAACCCAAGGCGAATAGAGTTTTTCCTAAATGTCCATTTATGGCTGTGGTCCACAAATACGTTCGAATGGGAAAATGATAAAATAGCATGCTTCAGGATAAGATAGAGACACTATAATTTTGTCCTTCCCGGTCGTCCATCCTGTTGCTCCAAGTCCTCTGGACGAGCCGGACGGCCTGGGGCTTTCACACTATAATTTTGTGTATCGGAAGATAGTTCGAAAGGAAGAAGTGTGCAATTTAAGTTTTCAAATATTTTCTTCTTTAAAAGTTTCTGCGCACCAAAATATTCGATTTGCCAATAAAATGTGAAACTCGAATTATTCAAAAATTTACATTATTCGGGTGGTGCTTATCACGAAACCGTTGATTTTCAACGGGTATTCGGCTAGTATATACTAATTGCCAAGTGTCCGTCTGTCTGTCTCGGTGAATGATTCTGCCGAGTACGCTGCCCTGGCTGTGGCTTTGCTGGATGAGAGATTGTTACTAAGCAGCAAGCCAGTATATCGGGTTAAAACAACAGGTTATCGTGTCTAGTTGCTTAATCCTGTCCGTCAAGCTTTTTCTAGGCACTTCCCGAATAGATAGACTCTCAATTTGGTATATGGCTCGGTCGTTCGATAAAACCCCCTGAAAAGATCGAATTTTTCGAAAATATTCTGTAAGGGCGGGGGGGGGGGGAGGGGGCTCCACACCAAAACGTTCGAAAAGTGAAATGATACGAAAGCATGCTTTGCGATAAGATAGAGACTTCAAATTTGGTGTATGGGTAAACCGTTCGAAGGGAAGAAAATGTGTAATTTCAGATTTCCAATATTTTCTACTTAAGGGTGAGCGTCAGTAAATTTTCTGCCCTATCCGCGCTTTGTTAACTTTCGCGGCACACATATTTCGTCGAAATTCTACTCAAACAGTTGCGAAATATTTTCTGAAAGATAAAATGCAATGCTTAGATTATATTAAAACTAAATTTAATGCCCCAAAAAACATAGAATATATTTTTTATTTTAATCCAAAATATTTTTGGTGCTGCCATCTGTTGTCGTAATTTAATTCATACCGATTATTTTTATTTTTTAATGAACATTTTTAAATAACTATTCCTTCTAATACAGTGTTAAATACAACAACAGATCATATATAATAATGTCACAATCACGGAAAGGTAATTTATCATTCTATAAATTTGGTAAGGGATTAATCTAAGTGTAGCATTTTATCTATAAGAAAATATTTTGCAACTGTTTGTGCAGAATTTCGACGAAATATGTGTGCCGCGAAAGTTAACAAAGCGCGGATAGAGCAGAAAATTTACTGACGCTCAGCCTTAAGGTAGTGCCGCACACCAAAATGAGCGATTTTCCGAATAAATGAGAAACGGCTCCTTTAAAATTTGATAGAGGCTTGAAATTTGGTATATGGACTAATCATTTGAAAAAAGCACCCAAGACGAATATTGTTTTTCAAACATAGTGGGGTCATTCGGGAGGTCTTAGCACCTTCTCCCTTGAAACCGGAACTGCTTGTTAATGACGCCACGACATTGCATGAGGAAAATTTACATTCATAGGATTTAATGGAAAGTTTCCATTTCAAACTAAATATATGCTCATGTAGAACACAGAAAATAAAAATCTAACATCTGTAACTAAAGCTCCAATTGAATGTTATTGTTAGGGCAATGTAACTTGCGTTTTCTTGACACGAAACAATATTTTTAATTGTTTCTTTTGAAACATTTTCAAAATTTTTTTCTATCTGGTTGTTACAATTAAAAAGAAAGTTGCAATTAAAAAATATCTGGAACGTAGAGATATATTGATGTAGGTAAAGAAAAAAAATATATTTCAAATTTTGTATCCAAGTTATTCTTCTAAAGTATAACATAGAAATACTACTTAAAAGTTATGTTTTTTTAAATAAGCAACAGCTTAATCACGCCGATAAATGTACGTTTATCTGTGTAATATTTAAACATATACAACTTATACATGTAGTATAATTTCGGGAATAAAAGTTATATTGAAAACAAATATTGCTATAAAATCTTTAAGTCCTAAAAAGTTGAGTTCTTATTAGGAAAATTAAAAAAGCATGCTATCAGATTCCACATATAATTTATTAGTAACTGCATTCCTTATTATCGTGTTCTTATCTCACACATTCAATAGTATTCGAGGTGGGCTCAAAAAGTTTTGAAACCTGCTTATTTATTAATATCTCGAATTCGAATAATTTAGAGGGAAATAAATTATTTTTATACAATTAGTATGAGAAACAAATATGTCATTTAAAAGAAAAATTATTTCAAATAGAAGATTAGTCCCGTTTTTTAAATATAAAGGATATGGAGTTTAAGTGTCCACTGAACTTATTTATATATTCGTAAAATCGCATTGTTTAATTCTACTTCCGTTGCAATCTTCATCAGAATACAAAAAATATATTTTATTTTTACATACTATTGTATAGAATAAGTACTGTTTTCTTGAGAATTTTCGAATTCAAAATTTTGAGGAAAGATATCCTGACGGAAGACAGTTATTGAATTTGATAATTTGATTAGATAATTTTTGAAAATAAATAATATATTAATACTAATCAAATTGTTTCTGGACAAAATTATAATTTTGAAAAATATATAAAAAAAAGAGGGCAAAATAAAATATTCTTTATATAAAAATCCAGAAAAATTGAATGCTTTAATGACATAGTTTTTATTATTTTTTATGCTATTCTGTAAAAGAGACCGAAAATATACAATTGTTTAAAGAATACGATAACCCATATGGATGAAGCAGAGGCTATGGTATTTAAATGATAGGTGTTATAATGACTTTGAATAGAAATAGAATACAGTGTCTTATTACATTCGCATGTATATGATTTTATCTGTTGTTATATTAGCTGCAAATATCCAGTGAGACGGTCTGTTTGAACGGCAGGGATAGTGCCATGCAATTTAAACCATAATCCAGTGGGGGCGACATCCACAGGGACCGTGTCCTCCTTCCTTTAACATCAACTTCTCGGAAAAACTTTCAAACCCACATATTGAACGTGCTCGTACTCCGCGTGAACAGAGGGTCAGTTTAGGCAGAACTTGGAATCGAACTCGGGTCCTCCGAGGGCAATCCCACTTAACCACTGGACTATCCCACCCCGAAGTTCATCAATCTGTCCTTCAGACCGTATGCAATACAGCAAAATAATAATACGTATAATGCAATACATGAATAATAATACGTATATAGAGCATTTAGCGAAAATTTGTCGTTCCAAAATAACATTTTTTAAATAAGTTAAAAAATTTTAGAAACATTTTTATATAGAAGACACTTCTCATTACAGATACTATCTTCCCTGGACGGGTTTCGCTCTTATGCGCTCGTCAGCAAAGAATAGCAGAAATCTGTAATGATAGTAAGAAACGTGTTACAATTTTTTGCGAGTTTCTATGGGAACTGACAATTTCAATCCTTCCACGTGGTTGCCATAATATTTTCTTACAATTTAACTCAGGCCACACGGAGCTGCACAGACAAATTTCATAAAAAATAAATCCGCCTATAAGGGACGTTCCCAAAAATATGAAAGACACCCCAACTACAATTTTTAATCAATTTTATGCCTGTCATATAGAAGGATTAAAATTGTCATTTTCCATAAAAGCTTGTAAAAATTGTGGATTTTAGCAAGTTTTGTACTACCATTGCAGCTGACGAGCTGTAACTTCCATGCTGACGAACGCATAATAAAAGCGAAACAGGTCCATGGATGTTGGTATCTGCAATGGGAGAGCCATCCTTATTTTGGGGGGCGCCCCCTTATAAGTGGGTTTTGTGTATAATACACTTTTATATATTTAATCTTTTTTTCTCAATTTTGCATTCATTCGGTTATGTGTTAGGGCATGTGTTACAGAATGTAATATTTCTTATGTTTCTTCTCTTCTAACTACGAACACATCTTTTTTTAGGTAATTTCAGTTCACTTTTCAACTAGCTTCGAATGAAAAAAGTTGCAGCACATCTAGCGTACATATATAAATATTACACAGTTCTTAGTTTTAAATATAGTGTCCGCAGTAAAAATATGTATTCACGATCTTTAGTTAATAGATATACATACCCTCGTTTTCTTAGTTATTAGATATACGTAGGGTAAGAACCTGTATATAGGTACGGTAAGAACCTATATATAGGTACGGTAAGAACCTGTATATCTAATGCCAAGCATTGCCCTCATTCTAACGGTGTATACGCATTGGCCTCATTCTAATGGTGTATATGCATCGTCCGCATTCTAACGGTGTATATGCATCGTCCGCATTCTAACGGTGTATATACATGGTACGCATTCTAACGGTGTATAAACATGGTCCTCGTTTACCTTGCAAAAATACATACTTGAAATAAACCTATTTTTAAAATTTTCTTGTCACATATGTCATTAACTTCCTTCCAGGATGCCTAAAATGTGAAAACTATATCAGAAAAATCATTATTTCTGGAGGTCCTCAGTTTGGTGTGTTCCCCGCAGCGTCCTCGTTTTCCACCAAAAAACAACCTGTGTGTGTGTGTGTGTATCAGTGAGTCTGTGGAGACGATAACTGACGAACGAATGGACGGATGCAAACGAAATTTTGTACAAAAATCACAATCGCTAAACACTAGAAGCCTATTGTTTTTATACGCAATCGAATATTCAGAACCCCCCTAAATTTTCGGGTGAAATTTTAAAAAAATTGTCAAAAAATCAAAGCCGCTAATAAAGTTACGTAAATAGACATTTATTATGTAATTTTCATTAGAAAACAATTGACATAAATTTTAGAACGCTAACATGAACCATTCTCGAGATATTGCACATTTTTCAAAAAAATTATCAAAAAGTCATAAAATAAAAAAAAATATTTCCTATTGAGAAACATGTTCACTTTTCATATGTAACACCATGCGATAAATTTGGTGACATCATTCTTGTGGATCTAGCTCGTTCCATTCATGAAAAATATACTTTATGTAATACTTTTGTATTTGAACGCCAATAGTCATTTATCTGCTGTAAGAATAACATATTTCTTCGTCCATACTGCTTGGCGAGATTCGGCGACGAATTTGGTGGAATGTAGCCAAATTGGCGACTTTTTTAATGTTGCAAAAAATTAACGAAAAACTCGCCAAATGGATAAAAATGACGCATAATCAATGAAAACTCATTGATGGTGACGACATAGAAAATGACGACTCATTGACGAAATTTCCATATCTTGGAAATAATATATATAACTACTACAAAAATAATCTATTTTTTTACTGTAAAAGTAGTAAATTCATTGTATTATATAAGGAAAAACATGTGCTGTCTGTCCTCATCAGATTTTTTTATGTGTAACCGACTGCAACATTTTTTTTAACTGAAGAAAAATCCCTAACGTAATCTTAAACAATGTACTAATAATAACATACTTCTATAATCTAATTAGTAAATTAGAGGCATATCTTAGGCTATTAAATTTGTTGTATTTTGTTTAATCTTTGATGTCAATCTGTTTGAAATTTATTTGACTGTACATTTGTATATATTCTATATCATCACTAGCATCATAGATGGACTACATTTCTTTGAAATTGTAAAATTTGTTTAATGCGATTTACATTTTTTGAAGGCAAATTAATACATTCAATCATTATTAAAATGAATTCTTAAATTAATAATCTGATTAATTCATCAGTTACTAATATATCAAATACAGTTCGCGTTGTCTTTAAATGTTAACTACTATTGACTAAACTGTTTCATAGATGAAAACATTATAAATACTATCATTATGTATTTTACAATCATCTCTGGACCAATGAAGATATTTCGTGAAGATCTATCACTAAGATTCTTCCTCACACATAACTTCAAGTCTTCAAGTAAAAATGATTTAAATGATAAAATTCTAAAATTTGTTACGATATTTTACTGAGAAACCATATTTGTCAGAACTTCACTTCTGAATTTAATGTCATAAATCAAAAAATATATGTTTTGATCGATTATGTTTAAAATAATTCACTTTATATAGTTGATGCCTATATAAACGTTAGTTAAGAATAATAGTGATTTGATGTACAAAATCGATTTTGATCAACATTTGAACTGTTATGAATAATTTTATAAAAATTATGTTACATTTATTTGGTATCAATTATCTTGGAGTTTTTCATCGGAAGTTTAAAGTTACATTTATCAGCAGAATTTCATTTTATCATCTTCTGCCAGGTACACTATTAATGAACAAGATAAGATACATAACTTTTGAATTGTATCCAAAAGATTTTATTATGATGTAGTGCTCAGCATTCAATTTTTTGTAACTAATCTTCTATACAGAATGTTTCGGAAAAGTTGAACTCGTTTGAGTTTCGACGATTTTAAATTCATACTTCCAATTTAAAAGTTTCGTAAAATTAAATACGAAATAGAAATTTTTATTAGGGAATAATAACTTACTTCGGGCATTTCAGAAAATTGAATTAAAATCAATGAGTCCCTTCTCTAAATTACGTACAACACCAAAAACATTTTCTGGTATTCCATATTTTAATTCTATTTATGATAAAAAAATAAAATATATCTTTTAGAAGAGCGTTCGTTTGCAATTCAATTTCAGAACAAAATTTTATTTTTATTTTTTAGAGCAATTTTTATCAAACATATAGACACAAAATGATTTTCATTTAAAAATATGATGTGTGTAGCATATGACTTTTCTTCCAGATTCAAATTCGCTTTATCTTTCTATCATTCATAATGCATTAAATTCTGTATAATTGAATTAAATAAAACATACACCTACTGGAAATGAAACATAATTTATTTTAACTCTATTTTCGCACATTGCGACTGGAAGTATTTTTGAATAAACTTCAAAATATCTAGAAAACGGTTCATGCTAGAGTGATCGGGTTGATATTATTTTAACGTCAAAAATATGACATATAAAACACGTTTATAGTTTATAAGTTAACAAGTTATTTAACACATTTAGAAATATTTTGCATTTTATTTTATATTTTTACAGTTTTTGTGGGTCATCATATTCTAATTTTTTTTTATTTTACCAAAAACTAATTAACTTTCGTCAATCCACAAATATTTTACATACTAAATGTTGCGGAATTGTGCATCTTAGTTTAAGAGAATATATATATATATATATATATATATATATATATATATATATATATATACACAAGGTGTACCTGAATTCATCATCAATATTTGGTGGTGAGGTAGGGAAGAAGAAAAGACTATTCTACAGAGGAAACTATTTCACATAGGAAAATATGGGCTGAGACGTCATGTAGTAGGGCAACATGAGCCCGGTTAAATGGTGGAAAAAAAACATAACAAGAAAGTTGTAAGAAAAAAAACTTTTATTTGTGCGCTGTTTGTACAGATTTACAAGATGTGTTCGAAATACCGACCATTTGCTAGAGTACATGCCTCACAACGACGTTGCATGGACAGCGGGACTTTCTGGAATATGCCCGGCATTTCCCGGATGTTTGCGACGGCAACCGATATTCGTGCTACCGAGGTTCATAGCACTGGCAACAGGGGGGTCTCATACTCCATGGTTTTCACTGCACCCCCTGCATTGAAGTCGATTGGAGATAAATCAGGTGACCGCGGTGGCCAACAAACCGGTCCACCGCGACCTATCCATTGATCTCCAAATTTTCTGGTCAGGTAACCACGCACATCATTCGCGAAATGTACTGGAGCGCCTTCATGCGGAACCACATTCGCCGGAGACTATCAGCAGAAACCTCATTCATAAGACCCGGTAACACAGTCTGAAGAAATGTGAGGCAGTTTGCGCCTATGTTTTCCTATGTGAAATAGTCTTCTTATCCAATTCCCTACATACCCACCAAATATTGATGGTGAATTCAAATACAACCTGTATATATATATATATAATATTGCACATACACACACAAACGTCACACTAAATACATATTCCATTTTTCAGAATCGTAAAAATCTAATCAGCACCAGGATAACCCACAAGCGGCTTTTCTATCAAATTTTTTAAAATATAGTCGAATACAGACATACAGACAGACGCACATACGTCATTGAAAAAATATGTTTTCCATATACTATAATGCCTAAAATGTGTAAATTCATCGTAATCTCGAGTTTCAATATTTTCTTTATATACTCATATTACCATGTACAGTAAGCAAGTAGAAAATAAATTCTTATTCTTATTCAAACAACTTCAATCGAGAAGGACTCGCAAAATTGTTTTCATTCTGAAAATGTATTCAAACAGTTTAGTTTTTTTTTTTCAAACCACCATAGAATCAAAATGCAGAATGTACACAAAATACCCTCCGTTATAGATGGCTTGCATTCTTATTCAAATATTTACGGAGTTTCCTCGGGTGGCCATAGAAATTCTTGCTAAAACTGTCAGACATATTGGGGTCACGAAAAAGCTCTTGAAGGGGAATTTAAAAGCAATTCTTCAAAGCAAGAAAATAGTTCATATCAAAATAATGTTTATTTTGGTTGACCGTAGGACACTTTGAACAGTAAAGTTTAAAATTCAAAAGTTATTTATTATCCGCCATTGTAAAGGAGAAGAAAAAAACCCTCAGAAAATTGTAATGTTTATGTATCTTACGAGAATTTCTCATCTCTATTTTTAAAAGCAGTTGCTATATCTATCATATTAAAGGTACTTTTTGAAAATATTTTAACAGGCAAGTTAACTTTGACATTAAAACCAATGTGGACAGGTTATGTGTTCTGTCCTATATTTGACCATCGTCAGAATATATATATATATATATATATATATATATATATAAGATTTAAAATGAAAAAAGAAAATATATAGATGGAATGATTGTTTTTACAGGGTAGCAGAAAGGTCAAGGGGGTTGCACAAAGGTCAACAATCATATAATCCTAGGATTATCCTAGGATTATATGATTGTTTCATATCCAGATGGCTCTATAAGTTAGACGCGACTTTTTTATGTATGCTTTCCTGTTCGAAGTATATACGCTTTATGCAACTCTTCCAAGATTCTCGTCTTGCTGGTTAGTAAAATTTCCAATTTTGGTTATTTTGATCATTTTTATGTTGTCTGGGATTCGGCCATTTTTTCCCCACGGGCATCATCGATTGTTGTTTCGGGCATGCAGAGTCTCTGGTAGCGTTTTCATAAAGTCAAAGCTAGCTTCTAACCAGGAAATAGGGGTCGCAATCCCCCTTGACCTTTCTGCAACCCTGTAAAAACAATCATTCCATCTATATATTTTCTTTTTTCATTTTAAATCTTATTTTTCAAGAATCTGATAGTGCGGCAATTTGCGCCTTTCTCTTTCTTGGATTTCATAATTTTTGGGATTGTATTTCTTTATATATATATTTATATATATATATATATATATACATATAAATATTACATCTATCACATCTAAAAACTGACTACTGAAAATATACTCAAAGGCGCCAAGCTGCTCAGACAAGTACATTTCTATACAACTCAATAATTTGAAAAAGAAAAAAGAAGAATGACATTGTATCAAAATTTCGCCGGGGGGGATTGTGACCCCCACTTCCCGGTTTAGCCAGCTTTATGTCATGACGACACTCCCGGAAGCGGATACAATGTCGCCAACCAAGTACATATACTAATACTTTAAAAAAAGAAAAAAGTTGAAAAACCTATACTTTCCCTAACCTATACAAAGACTACGCGTTTTACTACATCCAAACAGAAACACAAAATACTACAAAAATGACCCACATCCAATACCAATATATCAAGAAAAACAAGCCACGCATACACCTCACCGAAATGTAAAAGACTCTTACTTTGTACCTAATGATCTCCCTCAGACAGTCAACCATGACCTTCACAATGCAGCCGCTGTCCAATACTATCTCAGACAGAAAGCTCTCTTCCACTCAAATACAAGTCGTAACACTCGGTTACGGTTATGCCGTAAAATTTACACAATATATCACAGAGAAAACGTAGAGGGTAACCCATTACGATTGCTTCTTCTAGATAATTCAGATCACTTATATAACGATTTTCAACACTGCTATTTAAACGTTTGCTTCTTGTTAAAAAATTTATGATAATGTTCCTAAAAACATTTCTATGCAAACAAGAATGCCAATTAATAATGTAATTTATTTTAAAATTAAATGCTTTTCTTTTATCATATAATTTAAAACCTACTTTACCATTAGAAAGTTTATATAATGTTAAATCTAAAAAATTAATACTATTATCAATGTTACGGGAAGTTTCTGTTAATGTCAAATTTGAAGGAAAAAAAGTAAAATCTAAGTGATCCCGGTCATCGTGGCATGCATATAATATGCCATCCACATATCGTATGTATACTATTTCGTTTAAAATATGAGTTCCCTCCTCGTATTTGTTCAAGTATATATCGGCCAGAATAGATGAACAAGCGCCCCCCATCGGAATGCCATTACGCTGTCTGTAGAAATCAGTTCCATCGTAAAGCACAGTTTCAAACAAGACCATATCGACTAGACATTTGTATATATGTTGTTTAATGAGGTTTTGCATCTCATACTTATCATACATCTCCATCAATATTTGAAACAGATCCTTTATATCTATATTGCAAAAAAGGTCATTGAAATCACAACTCCTATACTGTAAATCGTCAGATATGTTTTTAAGTTTTTCAATTACTTCACTACTATTATTAATGAAAAATACACCAGAATTTTTTATTTTTTTCAATATATTTTTTAAAAGTTTTAATAATCTTGTATTTGCAAAAGTTAAGTATGTTTTAAAACCATTAGTAACAGGTCTAAATTTAATGGGGTTTTTATGAAGTTTAGGTATAAGAGTTATATATGGGAATTTGATGGTATTTATGTTGTAACTCAAAATTTTATATTTTGCCTTAATACGATTTACGATTTCTGTTTTAGACTGATTGAGTTTTTTATATGCATTAATATCAAGGTAACATTCAATTAGTTTTTTATTGTAAAAATATTGGCAAGAGAAAGCATAATTAGAAGTAACTTTATCAACATATGTTATAACAAAATCCTTTTGCAATTTATCTAAATTTTTTATACTGTATTTCCCATATTTAACGTGTTTTTCCAAAACTCCATATTTAAACTTTATACTTTGTGTTAAACAAGATTTCCATTCATCAAATACTTGAGACGGTAGGCTGTATTTTACTGCACATTTATATATAAACATTTCAATGTCATTCACAATACCTTCAACAATATCGCGAAAATCTTCGGATCTGTATTTAGTACCCAATGTAAAAGTATGCTTTAAATTGTAATCATTCAACAGATTTAGATCACCTGTTACGATATGGTCCAAATTAATGTTTATAAAAGCCGGATATTTTTGACAAGGGCAAGTTTGTTCTGACTTCATGACGTTTTTACAAACACTATTGTAATTGTATAATTTTCTTCCCAAAGGTAATGCATATTTATATGCTACTTTAACTTTCACCTCACTAATAGGAAATTTAAAAACATGTTCACTCAAAATACGTGATAAACATATTTTATCAAAATTATTGTTTTTATAATTTATAACCATGAATTCATAATTCGTTTTTTTCGTTATATTTTCACCCAGATTAATATTTAAAATTTTAGCTCTCAACTTTATGTAATCCAATAAAACATCCAGCTTTTCATTTACCAGATCACATGAATCATAAAACGTATCGTTTTTACAATACCTCCAAATCCTTTTGATGTAATGACCTCTGAAACCAAATACCAAGTATATATAAATATATATATATATATATATATATACATTATATATAAATATATATATATACATATTATATATATATATATATGTATATATATATATATATATATATATATATATATATATATATATATATATATATATATATATATATATATATATATACATACATATATATATATATATATATATGTATGTATATATATATATACAGTCAAACCTGTCTATCTCGAATCTCTCGGGAAGGAATGAAAAAAAATCGAGATAAAAAGGTTTCGAGATAGAGAGGTTTCGAAAAATAGAGAGTAAAAATAACGCATTTATTACATACCTTAATAAAAATAATCACGCAATTCTGATGCCTAATTTTCTTTGAATCGACAATTTTTTAAGGTTAGCAATAGCGGCGAATCCGTTCTGACTAATATCCGCCTGAGATTCAAGGAAAGTTCTCAACTTTTCAATAGACTTCTCCGCTTCTTTTATGGTAACTTTAGGTGAATCTTTCTCCACTATTTCATCACCGTCGTCATCAGAAACTCCTCTCGCGTCGTCTATGATCTCTGAATCAGTCATAATTCCGCATGTTGTCAGGGAATTGTCCACGTCTAAAAAGGTTTCAATGATATGCCTAGATTAAGTCTATTCCTGATGATCATCCATTCTTTCAAATTTACCTCATTGGCTTCTACTTTATACATCGTGTCAACGCTCGGTTCTTGTTCTTCCTCTTCCTCGCTGTTCCTTTGCTTAAATCCGGATTTTAGGAAACAATTCCTGATCGTCTTATCCGTAACATTTCTCCAAGCATAGTCTGTCATCCTCATTGAATCCAAAACATTGATTTTGGGATGGGTATTGCCTTCGTCGATGGTGTCCAGATGCTTTCGAACCAGTTCTCGCCTGTGTCCCACTTTGAAACTTCGAATAATCTCTTGATCGAGGGGTTGCAGCTTGGATGTAGAGTTGGGAGGTTAAAACTTTATACTGACGTTTCTTAGAGCAGGAAAGTTGGAATGAGCATTGCAGTTATCGATGAACAGAATAATTTTTCTTTTTTTTTAACCCATAGATTTGTTGATGTCTTTCAACCAGTCACCAAAGATTTCCCTGGTCATCCAGGCTTTCTTACTTGCTTTGTAGGAAAAAAGAAACGATTTCATTTTCGAAACAAATCTGTGCTTCGCAAAACGACCGATCATCAGTGGTGAAAATTTTACACTTCCATCTTGATTAGCTGCTAAAAATACAGTTACACGCATTTTACTCTGTTTACCACCTCGTCACTCTTCCACCTTGAATGTCGCAGTTTTGTTGGGCAAAAATGGAAATAATAGCCCTGTTTCATCGGCGTTGGAGGCATCCATTGGCTCATAGCCTTCCAGCAAGGAAGGGAGCTCCTTGATCCATTCTTCGCAAACACTTTGAGATACAGACGCATTGTCACCACATAGTTTTCTGTAAACGATGTCCGGTCTCATTTTGAAGCTCTCCAGCCACCCGTTGCTAGCTTTAAATTCGTTGTTATGGCCAAGTTATTTTGCAAAATCTGCAGCTTTCCTCTGTAGTATCATTCCGCTGATAGAAACACCTTGATCATGACATTGTACAAACCATTTTCTCACACACTCATCAACATCTGGGAAAGTACATTTTCGACTTGTTTTCACTTTCTTATTGTTTTTAAAGTTTCTCTCTACCAAATATCTGTTCTTTATTATCGTCGAAAGCGTACTCGGCGGAATACCAAACTTCATTGCAACTTCATTCTTTTTAAGTAGGGGATTTCCGTCCAAAAATTTTCATTTTCTCTTCCATCGAAAGAACATTTAACTTCCTTTTCCCTCCAGCCATTTGCTTCACTTAACGTTGCAGTCACAAACTACGTTACTAACTCCACAAACAAAAGAACAAAACTGACCAGTTGCTTATCAGTTTATTAGTCGCTCACAATCCCCATTGTTCAAAGTTCCCAGACCCTACTGAAAGCGCCAACGGAAGTTCCGGTCCCTTTGTGGAATCCCGAGAAATTTGCGACTTGCATCTGTCTTCAATCTACCTTCCTACCATCTACACACGACGTAGTGACTGTTGCTATGCAAGGAATGTTTCTTAACGCCAACTTCCGCTGCCGAAATATGGCTGCTGAACTTCGAATTTGTATAATTACTGCTTCATTCCGTAATTCCAGATACGGAGGTTTCGGGAGAACATTTTTCGAGATAAACTTGGAAAATACATTGAATTTTGGCTGAAAAGGCAGGGAAATAAGTAAAATTCGAGATGAAGAGGTTTTTGAGATGAACAGGGTTCGAGATAGACAGGTTTGATTATATATATATATATATATATATATATATATATATATATATATATATAAACTTTGAAACTTTTAGACTAATGTTTGGAAGAATATTACCAATAAGGCAATGCATACCAGTTAAAAAATAAAAGAGTATGCGCAAAGCAGAAATTACAATGTTATGCACTATATAAAATACAATGCAAGAATGAACAGTACCAAAAAGTTGCTGGGGGGGGTGACCCCCCCACAGTCACCTTTTGGTACTGTTCATTCTTTCATTGTATTATATATATATATGTATATATATATATATATATATATATATATATATATATATATATATATATATATATACAATTTCTTTTATTTCTTTTTATTTTGTAGAAAATTTTGGAATAGTGTATTATGAGTTGCTACATACATTCTAACTTTGGATTTACTAATTTATATTTATATATATATATGTATATATACATATAAATATATATATATATATATATATATATATATATATATATATATATATATATATATACATATAAATACATATATATAGTATATATATATATATATATATATATATATATATATTATAAACAATATTTGCATTACATAAATTCATTTGGTATGCCCTAATTTCGTGATTTGAACTGTCATTTATATGCATGTCAAAGTTCTTTTACAGTTGATGAAATTATTTATAATTAAAATTTATAATTTCCATCCGTGACCGATACCGAAAGTGGACAAAAAAAGTGGTTATCTCAGAATGCATGACAGTTACATCAGAAATTCTGATGCCGTATAATGATGACGTCAAGCCCAGGTGCTGACAATCAGCGATTATTAATTATTGGTGGCACATATCCGTATAGATACGAAACAAGGATCTTATTTTGTTATCCATATTTATTGTTCCCAAGGCAAAATCAGAGAGGAACAGTGGAGTCTGGATTATACTACCTTTTTTAAGCTTTTATTTTATGGAACTATCCACAGAATCGTATCTTGTCACGAAGTTCTGCAGACGATAGACACACACACACACTTCTTCACTCCCATTTTAATTTCACACCACCTTTTCTTATTCGGAATTGATGGAGAGGATAATAGTCTATTATTGCTACATGTCTTGCATTGGCTTGGCCAAATGTAGTCGCAAAATTCACAGTACCTCATTACATTGATGGACACTTGTGTCCCAAAATGTCAACATGTTGGGCGACATAAAGCTCTGAAATGAACATATTATAAATAAATCAACTTCTCAATGAACCACAACAGAGATGGCAAATAATCAATTATAATATAGAAATGTCTTGATCATACTTCCTTTGAAGTTTTTCTGTATGCAAGTTAACCATACAATTGCAACTTGTCCCAAAAATCTGCAAATTGTACACACACACACTTGTTCCTTCACTCTGTAATATCACATCACCAGTTCTGAATCGATCTTGGTGATGTAGAGGATGTGAGCTGAATATTAGTTCTTGTTTTACAATGGCTTAGTCAAATGTATTAACAGCAATTACAGTTCCTCATTCATTCATTCATTGACATTTGTAACCTAAAATGTCAACAAATTGTGGACATAAAGCTCTGAAATGAACATATTATAGCTGAAAGTCCCTCAATGTATATTCTAATTAAAAAATTAAAATATGCTAAAAATATTTGCGTTTGAAAATTTGCGTTTAGGGTGCTTTCTGCTTTCCATGGAAAACGATGCATAATAGTATATTTTACCATCCTATTATTTTTAGAACATTCTGTATTATGTAAGCTATTAAATGATTGGTATTTTTTTTTATTTAATATTCCTTCTTGAGGTACGAAACATTTTCTCCGAAATTTTTATCGCTTCCACATGTTTGGTCAAAGATTTTTTTAAATGACACAACGAAATTCTGAAAATTCGCAAAAAGACGAAGCACATCATTGAATTTAAGAAGAAGTGCATAATCAAAATATAAGGAAAGAGAACATCTATTGTTATTCGAATTATTTTAATAAGTGTAAATCCTGGATCGATCATTGGCACTGGTTGAGTGATATTTTTAATTCGTGCTACTCTAAGAGTGAATGTTATTTTAGTTGAATGTCATTTATTACACTTTATTTCATTTATTTAAAATTTGGTCGGATATTCATTTTCCGAGAAATTAGATAAGGGAAATTTCCATTTCTCCAAATTTCATTTCGTAAATCTCCGTAGCTCCCTGTATTAAAAAATGTAGCTGACGCGTTTTCCGCCGCTTTTTGACAAATTCTTCAATCCTCGAGATACTATGCTTAGTACCGCAAAAACTATACCATATAAATATATAAAATTTAGTACACGTATAGAAAATGTATTGGGAAATACGACGAAATATATTGTTTTCCGATGTAAAATTTAGTTTAAAAAATATTTAATGTCAAATTCAGAGACAAAATGTTTTTGACTTCACGTCTTAGAAAGACAAACAATAGCAGGACCTCGTATTTTCGAAGGCATGTACCAACATAGTTGAATTTTCGCAGAAAGTAGCATTTTTTTTATTTCGATGTAGTTTACGAGTTATTCTACTTTTTATGCACTTCTGAAGTGAAAAAGGTTCTTTCGTATAGGTACATCTCTGAAGTTTCCCTGCCTCGTACTGCAAAAACTGTACCATGCAAATATATGAAAGTTAATAAATTTGTAGAAAAATTATATGAAACCACGGTGAAGTAAACCGTTTTTAGATTTAAACATTGGTTTGACTGGAAATTTCGAAGCACATTACGGGGATTGACGAAGTGTAGAGGGCAGGAATCGGAGCCCCTTATTTAGAAAAAAATGTAAAATGCAAAAAAAGCTAGACCATGTTAAAGGCATAATCATTTTATGTACACTTTAATATTTAAAGGTATGTTAAATTATTTGTATGGTTGCGACATTTAGCGACAGTTTACATCTCTCATTTTCCATACCAATTGCTTTCCTAACTTTAATCTCATATAAATATATATGTAATTTAAATAGTTGGTTAAAATATTAAAAAATTACATTTTATCGCTTTATATTTTACTGAGAAAATTCGAAAGATGAAAGGAAATTGCCCATGCTTTAATAGAATTTGGAAATAATAGATTGAATTTGTTTCTACTGTACTGAAATATAATAAAATTAAAAGGAACATTAAATTTTGTAAATTTAATAAAGTTTGAATTGTACGACTATTTTTAAAGTCAAATAAATATTTTGCTACTCAATTGTATCATTTTATGACGCATGTATGCTCCAGAAACACAATTATTTTGCCATTTAAAGACTTAAAACTATATATGTAGTTAAAAGATTAACTCAATGAAGTATTTTATAAAATTTATTATTTAATCAATTCAACGGTGAACATAATATAATATACTCGAAGTTAGTCTAGTCTGTTTAAAAATCGATATCACTATAGCTTAGAGAAAAATTTTCCTATAAAGGAATTTCGTACAAAAATTTAAAGACCAGAAATTTGAATTGGTCTGTACGTTGTAGGTATCAAAATATTTTTATAAATTTACATTATCTTTAGGGATATAGAATTGAAATTAAAATGCTTGTATCACACATTTTAATTGTATTTCCGTTTTGCTTCATTTTATCATAATGGAATTGTATTTAAATATCAAGTAATATAGATAAGAATTGTTTGATTTTACAAGCTATTTTCACTCACACTTCATGCAGGGGTAATTGGCTAGTCGTCAGTAAATATGACAAATATAAAATAAATAAAAGATCTGAATATTGAACTCTTCTTAAACTAATGGATATAAATGGTGCAAATGTTACAATCCTTTTAACATGATTATACATATAGTAATATTTAATCTACAATCACTGTAATTTGACATTTTTGCAAAGTTTTCAAATATTTTAACATTAATTAAAGGAATTAATTATAACATTATTACTTCCCATATCTACATTATACATAGTATAATTATACATAGTATAATGTAGATATGGTGAGTATTACGATGATGTCAAAAATACACTGCTAGCCATTAAAATTGCTATACCAAGAAGGAAAGCAAATAGCAGAATCTTATTTATTGTACAGACACAGTATAACGAGAGGAAGACACGATTAAATTTATAGGTGGTTTGGGGTACACAGCATGCAGAATTCAGTATACATTGCTGCTACCTCTGGCAGCAACAACGGCTGTAATCCGGCCGGGCATCGAGTCGAATTGAGCTTGGATAACAGATACGGTTACTTCATTGAATGCGACTTCAAATCTATGCCTGAGTTCATCAATCGCAGTGGCTGGCGCGTGGTGGCGCGCCAGGTTCTCTGCAATCCATGTTCAGATGTTCTCAATGGGTGACAGATCTGGACAACGTACTGGTTCTGGCAACAGTCGCACACCCTCTGTATCGAGGAAGTTCAGGACAGCACTTGCAAAAGTCGCACACCATCTGCCTCGGCCTTCCAAATAGTTGTTCGAGTCCAATGGACGAGTCGGACGGTCTGGGTCTTCAATACCATCTGCCTCGAGAAAGGTCCGGACAGCACGGGCAACATGCGGTCGTGCATTATCTTGTTGAAAGATGATGTCACGCAGGCCTCGAAGATAGGGCACATCCACGCGCTTTAGTACGTCAGAAATGTAACTGCGGCTGTCCACATTACCGACTATGTTGAAGTGTTGAAAACTCAGACCACACGACAGACCCGAAGGTTTACTGTAGCTAAGTCTGTGGCCGGGAACTTTATTTTAGATCCAAAACATTACAAAACAGGTTAAAATTGAATCACAACACAGTTACAACAAGACAAATAAAAGAAAGGCAACGACAAAACAAAACATAAAAACAATACAATACAATACAATACAAGAGAGACATAAGAAGGAAAAAAATAAAAGAGGGGAAAACCCCGAAGGGAAAAAACCCAAGCACAAAAGTAGTAAAACCAACTAAAACAAAACAAAACGAAAATAAGAACATGAAATACATTAAATACACAGAAATACAAAAAAAAGCACAAAAATTACATATAAAATTATATATACAAAAACACATGACAGTTGGGGGATGAAAAACCAAAGTATATGTTGAGAAACCGAGGATGTAAGGGAATAAAGTCAGGGTGAGAAAATATAATTATAAAAATCCGGGTTGGGATGTATGCAAAGTATATATACATAATGGGTGTTTTTGATACATACCGAAAAGATTAGGTATATATTCTTTAAGGATGATACATAAAAGACGATACATATTAGGTATGGATGATACAAATTAGATATGGATGATATATAATGGATGATACATATTAGATATATATACATAAAGGAGCATGATCAAAGTATATATACACAATGGATGTTTTTGATACATTACCGGCTATGTGAACAAGAGGTGATCAGGATCACGACAGGTGCTGGGCCCGTATGACGATAACGAATGCAATCTGGCAACGTTCGTTCTCCTGGGTGCCTATACACATGGATACGTCCATCATGATACTGTACGCAGAACCGACATTCGTCTGAAATGACGACGTGGTGCCACTCCTGTGTCCATTGTCGCCGTTCGTCGCACCTGTCTGTGCTGCAGCGTCAAGGGAAGCCGTAACAGTGGTCGCCGTGCTGATAGCCCGTGGCGCTGCAGACGTCATTGCCCTATCCGTGCAGACACTTGTCCTGCAAACGAGCCAAGTTCCTGACTCAGGGTACGTGACGTGGCTGTACGATCCCGCGAGGACAGCATGTCTGTCTTCTCGGGCGTTCGTACCCCGGGGGCCGCTGAGATCCTGCATGGTGAGATCCTGCAGTATGGCCTTCCTGGACTCATCGATTCCATATTCGCTTGACAGTCATGGCATCCCGACCAACGCGAGCACCATTATCACGGAACGATACACCGCAGTCCCGATAGGCCGCGGTCGAATATCGACATGTGCTGGTAGGAGTTTATTCTTCTAAGACGAGGCATAATACGACCTTCGCACAAACAACCAGCGTTCAAATGCGATTTCCGAATGATAAACTTGCTGTGCAATCTTACCTTTTATACAGAATGCAGATATACCAAAGTGTCTGGGTCTCTTAAAAACAGTTTGTCTCGAAACAGTGAATCTTTTGGCGGCTGTCAAGGCTGAACATAGTTGTCTGGCAGAACGGTTTCTCTGACGACACGCAGTTATCACCAAATATCGGTCTTGCGGAGCGGTTGTTTCTATTAGCCGACCTGGTACTGGTCGTCGGGCAACATCCCCAGTGGGAGCGGTTATGACTTGGGTGGGTGAGCACCCGGGAACACAGCGTGCTGTTGGCCCTTTTCGGGCGCGGTAGCTCGGTAGTTTGCGCGCTGGATTTGCACGCTGCCACAACTGCCGCCGTGTTCATGCGGAGTCCGATCACGTTAAACATGTGGGTCCGAAAGTCCTTCCGAGTGGTTGGTGGTAGGGGACGGAGGATACGGTCCCTGTGGATTCCTCCCCCACTGGGTTCCGGTCTAAATTGGGTGGCACTTCCCGGCCGTCCAAACAGTTACCTTAAACCTTTCTGGTAAGTCTAACGGTCTGGGTCTCAACAAAAACAACAACATCCCCAGTGGTTTGGAACTTCTGATACAGTCTGGAGTTCACACACTGAGGCACATTTAGAATTCGAGACACTTTGCTTTGGGATCGACCAGATTCCAGCATTCCAATAATTCGTATCTTCAAAAACATGTCTAGTTGGTATCTTTGTGACATCTTTAGTCCTTTTTTATTGTTAATAAAGCTCTGTACCACAGCAATTCCGAAATTCTGCTTCAAATGGCCATGCCGCCCGAGGCAGTCTTATACTCTCTTCGACCTGCGCCGGTTATTTGCGCAAGTCGACGTCGACTGAACTGTTTTGCATATGCACATTAATTTAACTTCGTCCAACCATTCTTCACAACTGATTGTGAACCATAGTATTCATATTAACTCCGATTTTTTAACATTTTATTAATTATGCTTAATTTGGACATGAGTGTAGAATATATCAATGTAGTTTTTATCAATTTATTTCATCTTTAGGGTTATAGCAACCGTCTCCATGCAACAGTTATGCTAAAAATGTTAGAAAACTCAAATGGTGATACATATCAAATTTTGGGAGTTCCCGGATATAAACGTTGATTATTCGTTAAAATTATGAATGTGTCTTTTCGTTTATCGGCGTGCCTTTAAACGATTATGATCGCACTGTATCTCCTAAAATAATTATGCGAATCATATTAAATGAACACTTATTTTATTTATAAACTATCTCTGTATATTAAAAAAAAGTAGCTGCCGCTGCCGCTGACACTGTTTGACAAATTTCTCGTTTATCCAGATTTTTTGCTTCGTATCGCAAAAACTATTGCATATGAAAATATGAAATTTGGTACACTTGTAGAAAAAGATTTGAAAAATACGCTAAAGTAAACCGTTTTTTGATATATATTGTTGTTTAATAAATATTTAATGTCAAAACAAAATATTTGAGTTGCCATTTCGCTTCCTGAATAGACTAAGAATATCAAGACGGCGAATTGTTGCAGGCGATTTTTTGCATGGATGAATTTTTGCAGGACGGAGCCCCTTTTCTTGATTTCGATGTACTTTTTGAGATATTTTACTCTTCTTTACACTTCTGGCGTTAATGTTTTTCCCTTATCATCACGTCTATCGAATTCTCTGTCTCGTACCGCAAAAAGAATTCTATGCAAAAATACGAAATTTGGTATATATTGAAAAATAACAGGGTGACATAATGAAATAAACAATTTATCGATTTAAACTTTAATTTGGCATGAAATAGCTCGGGAAGCGAGTTTAGGATCAAGGAATTCAGTTTTGGGATACCTTGGGCTGAGAAAAATCCCTGATTTACCTCCTGCGGAAAATAGTCAGGGGTCGAGAAGAGATTATTAAAAGTAGAATTTTTAGAAAAGATAGATATGAAGCAAGCTTTACAAGCGCAGCGAGTAGGAGGCAAAGTCTCCTGAAGGGGGTTGTCCGAGTGAAGCGAGCAGGGGCAGATCGCCCTAGCTTAATATACAGTAATAATAATACATAAGTCTAATAATGAAAATGTTCGAAAATTTACTCTCAAATGGTGATGAATAACTAGTTTTTGGGAGTCCCGGAGCAAAAACGTTGATTGTCCGTTAATAATATGAATGTGTCTTTTCGTTTATCGGCGTGCATTTAATAGATTATGATCCCACTATATCGCCTAAAATAATTCTGCGAATCATATTAAATGTACACTTATTTTATTTTATAAACTAATTAATATATATTAATAATAATACATAAGTCCAATACGGAAAATATTCGAAAATTTACTCTCAAATGATGATGAATATCAAGTTTTTGAGAGTCCCGGAGCAAAAAAGTTGATTGTCCGTTAATAATATGAATGTGTCGTTTCGTTTATTGGCGTGCTTTTAAACGATTATGATCGCACTATACTTTAAAAATAATTGTGCGTATCATATTAAATGTACACTTACTTTAATTTATAAACTATTTAATATATAATGATAATAATGCATAAGCCTAATACTGAAAATATTCTAAAATGTACTCTAAAACGGTGAATATCTAGTTTTGGGGAGTTCCGGAGCATAAAAGTTGATTGTACGTTAATAATATGAATGTGTCTTTTAGTTTATCGGTATGCTCTTGGACGTTTATAATCGCAGTATGTCTTTAAAAATAATTGAGCGGTTCATGCGAAGTATACAATTATTTTAATTTATAAAATTTGAAGACATGCATCTCTCCAAAGGAAGGTAATGCTTGCTGAAAATTACACTACATGACAGCGAAAATGAGATACCAAGAAGGAGTGGGCAGAAACATATGCAAATTGTAGGGCAGACGCAGCTCACTAAGTTATATAAATGATGTTAAATGCTGAGCAGTCCCGCACACGTTGAGTAATATATAAGGGAAAGAACCTGCAGAATCGACAGTAGTTGCGCCACTTTGTCTGCCAGGGAAATCATTTTGCAATGTTTTTTTGTTTCAGAGGAAACGTGTAGTAGCAGAGAATGCCAGGCCGCCGCCAACCGAGGCAGTTCCAGCAGATAGACTATTTCACGTGGGGTATGGTAATCAAACTCAGAAGGGCAGGTTGGTCCATACGTCAAATCTTAACGGACAGCCACTTACACGCGTCCACGGTGCACCAACTGTAGCGAAGATAGTTGTAACAAAGGGTTGTGTCACGTTTGAGGGGTGGGGGTACGACTAGCACGACGACAGCTCTCGTGAACCGAAGCATCCGCCTGCAACGTTGGCGACCCCGCAGGCCACATTCCTCGCCCGTTTGCAGCATGTGCAGGGCACCCTTGATGCTCCCATATTGACCAGGACCATTATCCGCCGATTGGTCGCCAGCGACCTGACTCATAGCGCCCGTTAAGAAAACTGTCATGACCCAACAACACAGTCGCCTCCGTTTGCAATGGTGTAGAGGTAAAGCCAAGTGGACGACGGAATGGCAAAAGGGTCGTGTTCTTAGACCCTTAACGCTTCTCATTAAAGTTGCCGTGTATGAGTATGGAGCAAAAGTGGTGACTGATCCAATCTGGCCGAAACTGTTGGACGTCACACCGCGCTTCAATGCCGCATCATGGTTTGGGGCGCCATCGCCTTTGATAGCAGGTCACCTCTGGTCCGTATTGAGGGCACTATGACGGCCCAACGATACGTGGATGACATGCTGCGGTCGGTGACACTATCGTTCCTTTAGGGTGGTGCTTAATGCCATTTACCGGAAGGATAACGCCCGACCACACATCAACCAACATGCTCTGCAAGGTACTCTGGCCAGCAGTCTTTCCTGATCTTTTACAAATCGAACGTGTCTGGGATGTGATTGAACGTCGGTTACTTGCGCTGCCACTGCTGAGTTTAGAAGACTAACTTAGGGGCGCGGTAGCCCTGTGGTTAGCGCGCGGAGGTTGCACTCGGTAGTCCCGGGTTTGATTCCCGCCGTTACCCAAACTGCCGCCGTGTTTACGCGGAATACGATCACGTTAAACATGTGGGTCCGTAAGTCCTTCCGAGAGATTGGTGGTAGGGGAAGGAGGGTACGATCCCTGTGGATGCCTCCCCCACTGGGTTCCGGTCTAAATTGGGTGGCACTTCCCGGCCGTCCAAACAGATACCTTACACCTTTCTGGTAGGTCGGACGGTCTGGGTCGAAGAAGAAGACGAACCTTGGCAAATTTTTGACAGGGAATGGGCAGCCATCCCTCAGGACATCATCCGCATACTCATTGACCCTTTACCTAGACATGTTGCTGCATATATCGTCGTCCGCGGTGGTCCTACAACCTACTGATCAGACGGTGTTATCGCCCAGTGTATAAGTGTATCATGTTGCAATAAACATCACTTATTGTTCGTTGTTGTCTCTCTCTTTCTGCCGATCATCACTTTCTGACCACTCCTTCTTAGTGTCTCATTTTCACTCTCACGTAGAGTATAGCAATACTGGAAATTATAACAATATGTTTTATCTATTTCAGTATTATATGTTATTTTGTCGTTAAAATGGGCAAAAGTGACATTTTTTTTATAGAGCACTAAAATGTACCTTTCTCACTCCGTTTCTTCTATTTAACATAAATCGATACAAATTATATGGAAACTATTCAATATTATAATTATATTAAAAAGAATCACTATAATACACGTTTTTCAACCTTTAAATCAAATATCGCAAGATTTTTGGAGTTATTACAAGTCCTTTTATAGATATTTCAAATTAAACTTAGCTCAGAGGTCCGTAATGTATCTCCAACAATGTAAGTGATTGAAACATAGTTTTGCGTGAATGTTTCAATTTGCAGTTAAAAGAATAATTTTATTTTCAACTGCACTGAATTACAAAAAGGTCCCAAATCGCTTTGATGTCCATTCACACATTCAAAATTCTTTAGTTATGGAACACATTCATGTCTTTCAAGCATATGATTATTTTTTGCCTTAACAAATAAAAATTCGAAATACGGTTATACATCGTAATAAAATAAAATTGAAAATCGATATCGATTTTTTCTATTTACATTTCATATGCGTTGAAAGTAAATCATTTAACACATTTAGAATTATATCTAGTTATTTAATTTAATATATATATATAAAATTGAAAATCTGTCTGTCTGTTTGTCCCATCATCACGAGAGAACGGCTGTACCTAATTTGATGAAATTTGTGGGTAGCCTGGAAATAGCCCCACTTAAAATTCAGTCTATGTTTAGAGTTTCTACGACCAGTGGTTCTCGAGATATTAGTAAAAAACGAAACTTTCGTTTGTCTCATCCTCACGAGAGAACGGCTGAACCGAATTGAATGAAATTTTGTGGGTGGCCTTGAAATAGCCCCCCATAAATTTTGTCAAATTTTCGGATTTCTAAGAACAGGGGTTGTCGAGATATTAATGAAAAACGGAACTTTTTCCTAGGAGTTCTACTCTCTAACTCCGTGGTTTATCCAAAAGGAAAGGATGAAAATCGTTTGTTTAAATTGTCAAAGAGAAATAAAATTTTATTTATGAGTTTGGTGGAGATTTTTGCGCTAATTAGTCAATATCTGAAAGCATGAATTGTTTGAAACATGAATTTAAATGAAAAAGTCTACCTCCATGGCTTATATTTTTCACAAGCTTTTACTCCACGATGAAAAGTATAAAGAAATCAAAATATTTAATTTCGCATTTTATGAGGAAGATTCTATCTTATATCATGTAGTTCCGCAACGCAATAAAATTAAATGTGTTTGTTAATGATTATTATCATTTTTCCGATTTGAATAATAAATAAATGGATTTAAAATATATTTTAGAAAAAAACGGTTTGACTATTCTTTTAATTACATTAATTGCGAACTGCATACATCATTTTCATTTATTTTGCCAAAGAGGTTTCAAGCTTATATATTGTGTTTATCTAATAAACTCATATATTCTGTCTACTCAATAAATTCATTTATCCGATTGTTGAAACAGAAAAAGAGTAGAACGGGTATAACTTCAAATAATGTTTTAGTGTTTTCATTTATTATATACAAACTGGAACACGATATTTTATTCTGATCTGCAAACTTAGAGCTACGAATGTGGCTGGATATCGCTAACTTGACAAATTTCTTAAACGTTGCCAAATTGATTGAAATGTCTCCAAATTGATAAAAACGATGTAAATCAATGAAATTTATTTTGTTTTGCTAGAAGAAAGTACTGAACTGGTGTTTCGTTAGCATTTCTCTGTCAGTCCAACCGTCTTACTTACTAACGCATTTAGCGAATTTTTAAAATAACACCAAATTGATAAAAATGTTTATAAATTCATAAAATTATCTTGAAATTGATAAAATTGCGCAAAATAAATGAAATTGTGTTTTTTTAGGGGATAATATTTTGATGATGGGTCCTCAATTTATCGCCAAGTAGAACAGTCAGGTCTACAGTCCCACTTGGCGATAAATTTGGCGATTTTTTAAAATGCCGCCAAACCTTCATTAGAGATCGCATTATTCGGACGATATTTTGACCACCAATTTATTTGAAGCAAATCATAACATGTCGTTTAGCAACGGATTTAAATCCAGTGTGTTTATGAGGAAGAAGATTTTTAATAAATATTTTCCGATTTTAATAATGAAAATATGTATATAAAATAAATGACATTGCCATCGTATTTTTGACTGGATAATATCAATTACGATCTTCAGATTTAAACATTATTATTATTGATGTTTTCGGGGATTATTGATTCAGAGATTATTGATATTTTCAATTTCTTATGCCATTATTTTATTGCGGCAAAAATGGTTGAAACTCATATATTGTACGTTGTACGAGTAATCTTCTACAAATTCACGGCTATATCTTCTAATTTATGAGAATATAAATAGTACAGGTATATTAGCATATATTTTGGTATATATTGGCATATATTGGAATCAAGTACGGCCTTCTGGTATGAAGATTACGGGGATTATTGATATTTTTAATTTATGATCAATCTGTTTTATTTTGGCAAAGATTTTTAAGACTCATATTATAATACGGATAATATTTTACTAACACTAGGACATTTTAATCTACGACATTATAATTAGTACGGGTATATACCTTCCAATATAATTTTAGCACTTTCATTTCGGCACATATTGGAATCAATTACTGCCTTCTGGTTTAAAAATTACGGATTTATTGATATTTTCAATTTATACATGTAATCTACTAATACAGGTTATATCTTCTAATATTCGCGTATATAAGTATTACGGGTCCCATACAATTTTAAAACTCTTATTTTGCATATATTGATTCAATTCCATATTTTTTTTTAATTCTCTTACAAAAGAGGCCAGAAAGTTTTATTCTTCAGATCTGCCCGTGAAGATAATTTTGAATAGCGAGAACAGATATTCCTTAACTTGTGTTTAGGAGAATTATGTTAAATATTTTAGCAGAATATTTTTATTAAAAATGTCATTTAATATATACTAGGAATTTGCACATGAGTGTGATTTTTAAGTTTCTTTATATTATATACTCCGTACGAAGAACGGGTATGCTGCTAGTCTATATAAATAAAATCGAAAATATATGTGTTTATGTGTGGGTATATTTGTGTGTTTGTCTCATCATCACGGGAGAAAGACTGTATTGAATTGGATGAAATTTTCGTAGTAGACTTGGAATTGCCCCATTTACAATTTTGTTCATATTTTGAGTTTCTAGGACCACCGATTATCTAGATTTTAATTAAAACTGCACAATTAAACTTCCCATAGAGATAGCATTATGTAGATGATATTTTTTCATCCAATTTATTTGAACAAATTTATATCATGGCTCTTAGCAATGGATATAAATCTGATTTTTAATAAATTTTTTACGGTTTAAATACTATAAATATGTATATAAAATAAATTTCATCGATATAGAATTTTTTACTGGATATCAATTACGATCTTCAGGTTTAAACATTATTATCATGGATATTTCCGGGGATTATTATTATTTTGACAAATATTTTAGAAACTTATATGTTGTAGTGCATGCAATATTTAAGGGGGGTATTTGCATTTTCAATTTATTATATCATCTGTTTTATTTTGGCAAACATTTTTTAAACTCATATTGTAATACGGGGTAATCTCCTAACACAAAGGCACGTCTTTTCATCTACGGAAATATCAGTAGTACTGGTGTATCTTTTCATACAATTTTAGTGATTTCCTTTTGGCATATATTGCAGTCAATTACACCTCCAGGTTTAAAGATTATGAGATTACTGATATTTTCAATATATTGCGTCATATGTTATATTTTGGCAAAGTCTTTAGAAACTCATATGTTGTAGTACGTGTAATTTTTTACTAGTACACATGTATATCTTCTAATATTCGAGCATGTCAGTAGTACGGGTCCCATACAATTTTAGCGTACTGATTCAATTTCTTATTTTTTGCAAATGTGTTTACAAACGGGACCAGGGTGTTTTATTCTTCAGATCTGCCCGTGAAGCTAATTTTGTATATCGAGAACATATATTCTCAAACTTTTCTTTTGAAACGTTAAATTAGATATTTTAATAAAATATTTTGATTGGCAATGTCATTTATTATACTATAAGAATTTGCAGATGATTGTGCATCTTAAGTTTTTAATTATTTTACCCCGTACGAACAACGGGTATACTGCAATTTGTAAAATAAAATCAAAATAAAGTACCTCAAATGGAAACATACTTCTCTGTAATAAAGTTAATATCCTCTGCAAACTTAACAACATTGCTATCAATCTAATAATTGTTTCATTGCTATCGGATTATTTTGGGAAGTGCGTCGATGTTTTCGTCATAGAGTGTATAAAGTAATGCCGTACATGTATAACATCGGTTTTATATAAACGTAATTGTATGTGTATTTTTTTTTAGTTTCATTTTCTGATTTTCATCTTTAAAATCATTGATTTATTATTAATGTTGCTATTTATAGTTTCTCTTACATTTCATGTATTTTAGAAATCCCTGACATGCTTCCAGTAAGTTATTGAACCATACATGAATGTTGTTTCTACTACGGATTAAAAAAATCTGATGTGGGCAACACATGACTTTCCTTATATAATGCAATGAATTTACTACTTTTACAGTAAAAAAAATAGGTTTTTCTTATAATAGATACTTATATTCTTTCCAAGATATTGAATTTTCGACAATTAGTCATCATTTTCATTGATTTAGCGTCATTTTAATTCATTTGGCGAGATTTTCGTTAATTTGACAACATTTCAAAAAGTCGCCAAGTGGCGACATTCCGCCAAATTCGTCGCCAAAATCTCCCCAAGCTTTACTGACGGAGAAATAAGTTATTCTTATAGCAGATAAATGGCTATTGGCGTTCAAATACAAAAGTATTACTCGAAGTATCTTTTCTCATGAATGGAACGAGCTAGATCCACGAGAATGATGTCACCCAATTTATCGCATGGTATTACATATGAAAAATGAACATGTTTCTCAATGGGAAATATATTTTTTTTATTTTATATGACTTTTTGATAATTTTTTTGAAAAATGTGCAATATATCAAGAACGGTTCATGTTAGCGTTCTAAAATTCATGTTAATCGTTTTCTAATGAAAAATTACATAAGAAATGTCTATTTGCGTAACTTTATTAGAGGTTTTGATATTTTGACGATTTTTTCAAAATTTCACTCGAAAATTTAGGGGGGTTCTGAACATTCGATTACGTTTAAAAACAGTAGCCTTCCAGTGTTTACGGATTGCGATTTTTGTACAAAATTTCGTTCGAATCGGTCCATTCGTTCGTCAGTTATCGTCTCCACAGACCCACTGACACACACACACACACACACACACACACACACACACACACACAGACATCACTTCAAAAATGTTTGATTCGTGATCAGGGATGCTTGAAACTTGCTCTCCCGTCGAAAACTCGAATTCGAATTTTCGACCCCGTCACAATACTTTCCTTATACATTATGTATATAAGGAAAGTAATAATATTCCCGTAACAGATTATTTTCTTATGGTCATGCATGTCTAGACATTTAAAAGTAATACTTCTTGTGACATTAAAATATTGATTTTCGTAGGGTATTGACAGGGTAAAAAATGTGGCAACAGCCAGTCTGATAATCTGATATGGCTCACTCACGACTTTTCCTGCAGACTTATTTTCACGTTCTCTTTATTTCTTCATTAATTTATTAAACTGAGTTTAATTGCGCAAAACAGCCATAATTAATTTACATTACACATAACTTACTCTTTGAATTCAGCTTTCGACTTTATTTGGTAACTGGGCTTCCTAAACCAGCGCAGCAAAAATACGAAAAACTAAAATATCTAGTAACGGCTAGTACTAGAGTAATGGAGTTGATCGTAATATTTTAATCGTTAAAATTATATATAAAACAGGCATTTAATTCATGCACTTGAGCATATAAAGCATTTTATTTAAATTCTTGCTACCCATAAAAAGGTGGATCTTATTTTAAAAATCATACCGAAATCTAATCAGCACCAGGGTAGCTCACAAGTGACTTATCTACCAAATTTTGTGACTTTTGATCAATGGTCAATTAGTTTTTCAATTAGATTGGATACAGACAATTTTTGCGGGGCATTTCGAAAAAAAAAAATAAGCAGGTTCTTATATTCCAAATTGTTGAAATATCTAATCAACGCTAGGGTTAACCAAAAGTGACTTATCTACCGAATTTTATGAAATTTGGTCAATTAGTTTTTCAGTTAGAGTATATACAATAGTGTCCAAAATTGTGGAATTTGGAAAAAGTGTATATTTGAAGTTTGATGACTCATAACACGATTTTTTTGTACAAATACCATAAAATTCTATATCAATGGAAATATATTCCAATTAAGATTGTAATGCAATAAAATTTGTTCAATTATATGTATTCTACCAAAAGTTATAGCCAAATAACCAGAAAAATCAAGCACAACTTTCTTTGGTTTACATGAAATAGCTTTCCTTCATTTGAATGTAGCCAATGAGTATGGTTGCTTAGAGAGTCAAACAGTTGTCATCGTGTTTCGGAAATGAGCCAACAGGTCACAGGACATATATCAGTGTGTTATGTGATTACTGTAAAGTTGGTTGGTTGTTTTTTTGTGTTCTTTGATTTAGTGAGCTTGTAAAACATAACAAAATTAAAGAAAAGGAGCAAAGAGCTGACTGACCACCCAGAAAGCGAAGTAAAAAAAATTGATGTGGGCAGCATATGACTTTCCTTATAGAATGCAATGTATTTACTACTTTTGCAGTAAAAACAAAATATGTTATTCTTATAGTAGATATATTTTTTCGAAGATATTGAATTTTCGTCACATAATCGTTATTTTTATTGAATTAGCGTCATTTTTATCCATTTGGCGAGAATTTTTTTTGATTTGATAACATTTAAAAATGTCGCCAAGTTGAGGATATTCCGACAAATGGGTCGCCAAAATATCGCCAAGCGTTAAGGACGGATAAATAATTTATTCTCACAACAGATAAATAATTATTGGCGTTCAAATACAAAAGTAGTACTCAAAATATCTTTTTTCATGAATGGAACGAGCTAGATCCACGAGAATGATGTCACCAAATTTATCGCATGTTATTACATATGAAAAGTGAACATGTTTCTTAATAATAAATATATATATTTTTATTTTATATAATTTTTTGATAATTTTTTTTCAAAAATGTGATGTGCAATATCTCGAGAACGGTTCATGTTAGCGTTCTAAAATTTATGTCAATCGTTTTCTAATGAAAAATTACAAACGAAATGTCTATTTGCTTAACTTTATTAGGGGTTTTGATTTTTTGATGATTTTTTCAAAATTTCAGTCGAACATTTAGGGGGGTTCTGAACATTCGATTACGTATAAAAACAATAGGCTTCCAGTAAATAAAATCAAGGACAAAGCTTCTTTAAAACGAAGGGTATTTTATTTAAAAACATTCTAAATGACGTACAAAACATATATCAAAAACTGTCAGAGCGCTTTAGGACGTATTAAAAAACTGCCAGAGCGCTTTAGGACGTATTAAAATACTGCCAGAGCTCTTTCGGACGTATATAGATGTTTTTAAATAAAAGACCTTTCGTTTTAAAGACGCTTTGTCCTTGATTTTATTTATTGAATGCTGACGTAATACCAATTTTGGATTATAGGCTTGCATTATTCACGGATTGTAATTTTTGTACCAAATTTCATTCGAATCGGTCTGTTCGTTCGTCAGTTATCGTCTCCACAGGCTCACTGATACACACACATACTTTCACGCGCACACACACATACTTTCACACACACACACACACACACATACATACTTTTACACACACGCACACACACGCACACACACGCACATACAGGCATCACCTCAAAAATGTTCGATTCATAATCAGGGGTGCCTGAAACATTATCTCCTGACGAAAACTCGAATTCAAGTTTTCGACCCCGTCACAATACTTTCCTTATACATTATTGTATATAAGGAAAGTAATAGTACTATTAAGTGAACAAGGCCAGAGTTATGCAGAAATTAGAAGAAATATTGGGGAAATCTTGACCAAAGATGGCATTTCTAAATTTTTGAACAGGTATGAGAAGACTCAGTCACTACAAAACCAGACCTTTACAGGCAGGAAAAGGTGCACAACACCAAGTGATGATCGAAAAATTAAGAGACAGTGCCTGTGAGACAGAAGAAAACCATTTCGGTGTATATAAGGTGAAATGCCGCAATGCAATATGAAGTTCAGTGCAAGGACTGTTCGGCGCAGACTCCATGAATTTAGTCTAAATGCTAGAATTCACCGAAAAAAGCCATTTTTGTCTCTCAGACAAATGTTAAAAATATTAAACTGGGCTAATACCCATTTTAGCTGGACAAAGGAACAACGGGACAGTGCAATTTGAAGTGATGTGTACAAAATCTCCCTGTGTGGTATTAATAGCGTAAAATACGTAAGGAGAAGAATCTTACATCCTGATTGCATTACACCTACCGTGTAAATCCCAGTTAGTGTTATGATCTGGGGTTGTATGACATCAAGCGGTGTGGGCAGAATTTGCGTGATCAATGGGAATATAAATGACCAAAGACACATAAATGAAATACTTGAGCACAAACTACAACCTTCTGCACTTGTCCTTTTCCAAGAAAACGAAGCATTTATATTTAACAGGATTCAACTCCATATGATGTTGCTCAAGTGTGCAAGTGGCTTCAAGATCATCATATTCAACTGCTGGAATGGCTTGGAAATAGATCAGACCTTAATCCCATCGAAAATCTATGGAGCCGACTAAAGTAACTTGTCAGAAGCAACCCAGCAGTAAAACCCAATTAACAGAAGCAGTAATTCAATCTTGGTTTCACACCATAATAGCTGCAGAAATAAAAAAAACTTGTTTTTTTTCCATGGGGAAGCGTTGTAAGGCCGTAATTAAGGCTAAAATTTATCCAACTAATTATTAACTGACATAATGAGAATTTTTGTATATCTCATATTGTCTATGTATTTCAATTTTCTTCTTTATAAATGCTGTTCTATTACAAATTAATTCATAAATATTAATGCATTACTGTCTTCATTAAATTATCTTTCCATTGATATATAATTTTGTGGTATTGGTACAAAAAAATGTGGTGTTATGAGACATCAGACCTCAAAAATACTCCTTTTCCAAAAAGTTTCCACAATTTTGGCCACTACTGTACATACATTGGATAGACATACAGACACAGACACACACACATACGTTAGGCTAAAAATAGATTTTTCGTGTTCTAGAGGTCAAGAAATATTTAGATCCGTCGAAAACTCGAATTACGATTTTCGAGACGCTTCCAATGCTTTCCCTATACATTTCCATGTATTGCAGAGAAAGCGGAGAGGACATAATGTCCTGTTCCAAAAGTGTTAAATAGACAATTAGTGGCGTTCATGGATGTAATGATGATATGCACGGCTCTAAGAGTGAGTGAAGATCATTCATAGAGAATCGTCTATTTAATATCTCATTAAAGGTTCCTGGAAGCGTCCTATCAATCCTTTGATACATCTTAATAAACGTTTTATGTCTGATTATTAATTGTGATAAAATGATTAATGTGATAAAAAATAATTACTTAGGTCAAAGTACCAGTTATTACGTATGATTATGATGTGTAAATATAATATAATGTAAATATATTAACTATTAACAAAATGATGTATATATCCTAGAAAATATAATTGGATCATGTGCGTGTTTGTCTTCACATGTCTTTCTTATTCTACTAAATTTATGTGTGATCTTAGATCGCCCAACAGATAAGTGGAAAGTAAGCAGTCCGCTTCGAAAGTAAGAGCTTGCAAATTTGTCCCGGTAGTTTAAAGGTAAAGCGCCAACTGGCCAGTTCGACGACCCAGGGTTCGATCCCGGTTGGGACAGCAAGAGTATCTACATTGATGCCCTAACAAATCAACCCTGTAGGTTAGTGCAAAGATGTCGGAGGTATGAGGGAGACCCTGGTACAACTAGCACGGATTCACTAAACTCTGGGATTTTAAGCTCTGCTTTCAATTCGAGATAATAACGACCACGCAGGAATCTAACCTGGAGGGTAAATTACTATCAGGAGACTAACCTGCGGGGAAAATAGCAGTTTGTCAGTTGGACGTAAATCTAACATTAGAAAGTGGAGAATGCAGAGTTCACTTCAATAGTAAAAACTTGCTATTTCGTCCCAATAGCTCAAATATATAGAGTCAGATAACCCGTTCGAAGATCCAGTGTTCGATTTTCGGGTATGCCAGAAAGTTTCTTTACAAGAGTTGATGCCACTCGTCTTAAACCAATTTACTTCGAGTATATTTGTAAAAATGTTTCATGTTTATTGATAGGAATGCATTCTTTGAATTACTTCTCTTGACGAGTTTTTTAAGTACCACTACAAGACATATCATATGACAGCATTTTTAACAATGTTAGAAAAATATTTAAAATCAATTTTAAATATAGGTATTACATACTAATTTTTCTGGAAACATATTGGTGATATATTTCATTTCATTCACTTCAAAACATTTAAAAGAAAATTTGTTCTTTCAATGAAATAAAATATCAAGTATCCCCCAAATCTGCTTTTTACAAAATAAATATTCGTTAATTTTTGTATAAATTTATATGTTTAGCACATCATACTAGTAATTAAAATAATGAGAGTCCTTATTATATGGATGCAACATATAAAAATAAAATATCTAATTGCGATGTAATAGGTAGAAAACAAAAATAAAAACTGTATTTTTCCATTTCAATATGCATACGTGACTAAATCAAAACATTTTATCCTCTCAGAAGTGTTTTTAATCAAAATAAAAGGAAATAAAAGAAAAGAGGTGGAACTTAAGTTCCTGAAATGAAAATTTCGAACATTTTTTAGTAATAAATAATAACTAAATCAAAAAATCCTTGTCTACTGAGAAGTAACTTCAATCAATTAAATAAAAGAAAGTAGTGGAAATTAAGTATCTGATATGGACATTTACAAACAGTTTTTCTGTACCATAAAAAATAAACACTCAATAAAAATCGAAATGTTCCCTCTCTTTAAATCATAATGTTTGAATTATTCTATTTCGTCTATCTGGATTGAATGACCATTGAATGTCAGTTACTGCCTCTTCATATATTTCTTACCATTGCAAATTTATCTTAAAGAAATATCGTAAAAAGTATAAAAGTGAAATTGAAACAAATACACAAGTTGCCTTTTATGCTCTGTCTGAAATTACCTAAATGATATTTAATCCCATTTAACACTATTTACTTTTACATTAAAAATACGTAATCATAAGAATTGGATAACTATTATATCGCATATATCTACCATATATAATCTATGTAAAAATAATGCATTGTGGAGTCCAAAATCCTATTAGCTTTAAATAGAACATTTTTCCAATTGAAAACATTGTTTTGAATTAACTAAAACATATTGCTAAAACTATTTCAAAGTTGTGAAAAAACGTGTGATTCATAAATGTGTGAAAGTATAACAAAAAAGATCAATCATATATAAAGCATTCATTATGAAACACTTTCCAACTGCAATACAATTTTATTTAAACATCTCTAAAATGCGATACATTCAGCGGTAATATATTTAAAATTTTCAGAATGCTACAATAATTTATTATATTTTACAACTTAAAACTTCATCGAAAACAATGGACTTTATTTAAATGCGTCATTGAAATATAAATCGCCCGGCTCTCTATATTAAATCAGTAAATATTTCGTTCATACACTTTTATTCCTTTTCTCTCATTCATCGCAATACTACAATAATTTATTTTACTTAAAAATTTCATACGGGCATGGATGTTGTAATGTCTAATTTGGGGCAGAAGTCAGACTTCTACCTTCGGGTGCCCCGGGTCATTAGGCTAAACAGAAGCAGTGCACTCATTCTTCCTTAAATGTAATGTTAGGGACACGACAACAACAACAACAACAACTTAAAAATTTAAAACCATGGAGGTAAAAGTAATTTAACTCTATGCTTTAAACTTCATCCAAAATGTTTGTTATAAAATCTTCTGCTTCTCTATGTAAAACCAATTAATGTTTCATTCATATCAGCTATATTGCAGACTGCAGAGCTAAATAATTTTTGCGTTAAAGAAATTCAGCAATGTTCATACAACTCATAGAACAGATTGATGTGCTTTCATTCTCCATAAGTGAAATCAGGCTTTTTTGTAGAAATAATCAAAGTTTGATGAGCATTTGAACTCAAATATACTGTAATTGCGTTGTTTCAGAATATAGATGCACAGAAAGTAAGCAAAAAAAAAGCGGTTTTAGGACGGATACAACAATATAAATATAAATTAAAAAGAACTTAAAAAATCACGATTTTGACACAAGATAGATGATATATTACTTTAATTATATACATAATGTAACGTATAAGGAAAGTATTGTGACAGGGTCGAAAACTCGAATTCGAGTTTTCGCCGTGATAGTACGTTTCAAGCATTACTGATTATGAATCGAACATTTTTGAGCTGATGTCTGTGTGTGTAAGTAAGTCTTTGGAGACGATATATCACGAACGACTAGAGTGAATCGAATGAAATTTGGTACTAAAATTACAATCCCTGAATACTGGAACCCTATTGTTTTTAAACACAATTGACTCTTCAGAACCCCTCCGTAAAAAACCCCTCCCGTCCTTAAAACTCCGTAACTTGTTCATATAGCGCCCTCTGTCGTCGTAGAGCCATAGTGATTTTTCATGAAACGTTTACTGCTCGCAAACAGCCATAGACTTTTTTCAATACCTAACAACAATTATCTATTTATACAGCTAAAACAGCAGTTCAGAGGGCGCTGCTCAATAAAGATGATGTGACTCTAAATTTTTAATTATTTGCATAGCACACACTAATTTGCATTTTCTGTAAGTTTCAGCTCAATCTCGTTATTCCTTCGTGGTGTTGCAATTTTTACAACCATGAGTTTAAGTATTACATTCTTTTAATTCTTTTAGAGGGTCATAAAATACATTTTGGCCCTCCTTCGGTTTTGTCCGCTCTCTGGAGGAGACATAGAAAATACAATTCCGTTATGTTCTGCCCCGTGGTTGATACTATATGTATACAAAATGTTAGATTTTTAAGTCACTGCAGGACTTCCCGGAGGAAAGACATCCAAAGAAGTAAAACATTTTCAGTGCTTCCTGGGAGATCAATAAAAAATCATTAGGTTCTGTTCTCTGTACGATACTATAATTTTTCAAAGATTAAACTTTCTAGTACACAGGGGGTTTCAAGAGGATTGGAAAAGACACAAACATGTTTGACAATTATTATATAGATAGATTATACACAGTTGCTATTTTGGGCGCGGTAGCCCATTGGTTAGCGCGCTGGAGTTGCATTCGGTAGGCCCGGGTTCGATTCCAGCCACTGCCAAAACTGCCGCCGTGTTCATGCGGAGTACGATCACGTTAAACATGTGGGTCCGAAAGTCCTTCCGAGAGGTTGGTGGTAGGGGAAGGAGGGTACGGTCCCTGTGGATGCCTCCCCCACTGGGTTCCGGTCTAAATTGGGTGGCACTTCCCGACCGTCCAAACAGTTACCTTACACCTTTCTGGTAGGTCGGACGGTCTGGGTTTCAACACTTTCAACAGTTGCTATTTTAATATAAATCGTCTGAATTTTATTAATTTCGTGGTTTTCTCTGTCTCTTTAATATTCTTTGTTTATCTTACATTCCATATGTTTTAATCCTTGGCATTCCTCCAACTATTATTTGTCGAAAGGATATATGTCATGTTATTTCCAGTATTTGTTTTAAATAATAGTTGCAATGCTTGTTACCGTCCATTTGTAATTCCAGATGTCTCGACATTTTAAAAATACTTTTTTAAATAAATTTATTCAAAAATTTTCCTGTAACGATGTTTTATGTTTAGTTATAGGAATGGCTATTTAAGAAGATGATAACATTCATTTCCTTTTATTACGTTATTACAGCTATTTTTACAAGTTACATTAATCAAATAGTTAACAATGTTGAGGTTAATAATGTAATCAGCGATAGTAAAGATAAATGAAATTAGAACTCTTTGTAAAATATGATGACAGTTTTAATGGTAAAAAATATAACTTAATTATATTTTTAAAGCATGTTTTTATTGAAAAAATCTGTATTAATTTTCCATATTAAGAAATGAAAATATTATGTATTAAACTAGAATCTGCGTCCAACGTTGTTCTCGATTTTATCTCATGAATGCAATTTTTCAGACAGCCACAATTTTTAACATCCACTTTTTTGACCAAAAAAACTGGATCAAATAGGACAGTTTCAGAAATAAAAGTTAGCTTACGCACTAAAAATTTGAGTTTCAAAAAACATTCTAGAACAAAATTCGGAAAAAATGAACTGCAAAGTGCCTTACTATCCGGTTATAATGCCTAATAAATTTTTCTTTAAAAAATAAACGTTCTTTTAATCAGATAATGGACAATTAAAATGTATATGCTATTTTCAAAAGTTTGAGTCCGATTTAAACTAAATGGATTTAAAGCATTTAAAATATAGAAAATAACTATTTTTTTCCGAAATTAAAAATGTATATTTAAAATCCACGAACTGAAAGAATTCACAAATGTTGTACCATTGGGTATATAGACCAAAAGTCTGAAACATCATTCACAGAACAATTGCACGAAATATTTCTCGCATTCAAGCAGAGTAATTTTCTCGATAAATTATATTTAAAAATAGCAAAACATCGAACAAATCTCGACATTCAAGTTCACAACTCTTAAATAATTCGAGCATTAAAAAATCTAATGTAGGCAACACACAACTTTCCTTATATCATACAAAAAATTTACTCCCTTAAAAGTCAAAAAATAATGTATAAGAACCACGGTACAGTGGTTTTAACTTTGAATTGTACATTTGGCGATTTTCCGGATGGCCACATGTAATACTATTTTAAAGTACCCAATTAACTTGTATTTCCCATAACTCTAAGTTAACATTTATCAATATTGATAGCATTCTCAACAAGCGATATAATCGATTAAAATTTTCGAATAAATAATTCATGAATTAGGCGTCATTTTCATTAATTTACCGTCATTTTTGCAATTTTGATTAAATTTTCGTCAATCTGGATCTAAATATCGCTAAGTTGGCCAAGTTGGAATTACTTTTCTAGATTATTCTTCAAGTTTGCCAAATACGTCACCAAGTGTTATAGACAAACGCAGAGAAGAGCATTTCTAATATAGTAGAATGTATCCCAGTCATATAAAAGAAATCAGAATTTGCGGAACATTACTTCTCATTTGGCGTTATTTTTATTAATTTGGTGACATTTTTGTCACTTTGACAACTTTTAAAAAGTCGCCAAGTTGGCGACGTTCCTCTAAATTTCTCGCCAAGCGTTACTTACGGATTGAGAAATGGATTATTCTTGTAGTCTATTCTAATGTTCTTTCCAAAATATTGAACTTTCATCAATTAGCCACCATTTCATTGCTTCAGCGTCATTTTCATCAATTTGGCGAATTTTTATCAATTGGGCGACATTTAAAAAATCACCAAGTTGGGGATATACCGAAAAATTCGTCACCAACATTTTAACCAAATGTTAAGGACGGAAAAATGGGTTATTCTTATAGTACGCGCAGATTCTTACATTCAATTTGGCGACATCGATTTTTCTTCTCAATTTGGCGGCATATTCGTTAATTTGTCAATAGTTAAAAAATTCGCCAAGTTGGCAACATTCCACAAAATTCGTCGCCAAAATCTCGGCAAGCTTTATGGACGGAGAAGTAAGATATTCTTATAGCAGATAAATGACTATTAGCGTCCAGCTACAATAGTATCATTCAGAGTATCCTTTCCCACATGATTGAAAAGAACTTTAACCACGAGAATGATGTCACTAAATATTCCGCATGGTTTTACATATGAAAAGGGAATGTATTTCACAATATTTGAAAAACAATAGGATTCCATTCTCCATGGAGTGTAATTTGTTTACCTAATTTCGTACGAATCGCTCCATTCGTTCGCTGCATATCGTCTCCACAGTCTCCTTCACACACACAGACAGACACAGATACATATTTACACACCCACCAATATGCCGGCCACTCAAACAGCTGCTACAGACCCTAGGGTCTGTCCAGTGGCCTGGGTTTGCATCACAAACCGATGTCACCTCAAAGGCGTTTGATTCGTGCTCAGGTATTCTTGAAACGTGCTCTCCCGTCGAAAACTCGAATTGAAATTTTCGCCCGGGTCACAATATTTTCTTGATACATAAGGAAATACATTTCTATGTACATAAGGAAAGTAAAAATTGCGAATTTTGTCATACCTGGAATTTAGCAACCCCTGTACCAAATTGAGCATTTGTTCGAAGCTTCGATTTTTTTTAGAGATGAAGTAGACAGACACGTACATTATATTTTATTATGTAAGATAACACGGTCTGTCTAATATTTATTTGAGTATGTTAGACTGTACGAAACATTCACTTTGTTATTAGAATAAATATATATTTCACCGACACACTTGTTACACATATATCCAAGAATGCACAAAAATATAAAACTATCTTTCTCATTACTATTAAAGCGAAAAGCACAGTATCAAACTTTCCTTAGTAGTTGATAAGGTTCTTTCTTCTTTTGTTCTAAAAACAAGCACCAACTCTTTTAAAACATTTTTCTTCTACTTAAGTACGGAGTAGCAAGAAAAAACTATGAGGTAGGTGCAAAGAAAGTAAAAGGAATAAATAGAGAACTTGGGACGAAAAAGTAGATAACATGTTTAAGAGAAGTAGTTGAAAAGAAAATCTCCTTTTATAGGGAAGATTTCCTTACTGAGGAACTCAAAAATGTAGTGTATAAATAGGTATATTGTCGAAAAATATTTCAGTCCACAGGATACTCCATCCAATATGACTTTTTTAAGTGTACCTCATGTTATTCTTACATTAATTGTATTAGATGTAATAAATATTGCAATCATTCTCGCTTTGTATACACAATACAGGGTAATTCGAAACGCTCTGTACAAATTTTAATGGGACATAGAAAACAATAAAACAACGACTTTTTTCTTCAATGAACGAACTTCGCTCTCTGATAGAGAGTGCTATCGGCTAATTACTCAATTAAAGCTTGTAAAGTATGAGAAATTCTGAGTAATGAGAGATTATAAGTTAAGATTGATTATGAGAAATCAGAGATTATGAGTAATAACAGATTATGAGTAATGCGAAATTATGAGTGATGGGTGTGTATGAAAGATTAGAGCACTTTTACTACATACATTCGAATACGTTAAACTGGAGGACATATCATAATCTCACTTCAAAGACATTATTAGCTTAGTATAGAGGGGAGTCTGCTGGAGTTTATGATTATCCATTCATCTCCACTATCTGCAAATAAAGTTTCCTAGCGTTTTGGGAATTTCTGCTTGTGATATCGGGTGCAAACCTCGCAGACAATCACGTACATAACAAGCACGTGTTTGCACACACAGATATATTTTCGAAAATTTTTCAAACGTGGTCAGGTCTTAAACTTGTTTAGGATGAAACAACAATATTTTTATAATAAGAGTGTTATATTTTTATTTTAAAGAGTGTAAAAATATTGGAAAGACACAATTTTATACGAAAATGATAAAATCGTTTTCATTTAAAAAAATTTTGCTGGAGAAAGTGAACAGAAGGGATTGCCTTATGATATGCTTATATTATAATTCAAAACGACTTTGAGTTTTTGTAAATGGTCATATAAATTTCTACTGGATTATACAAACACTTTGGGGTTAAGAAAAATCTTTTAAAATGAGTTTTTAATAAAATGCTTTTAAAGAAGGAAGGATTTCACATCAAGCTAATTTTCTTCTGGCTGATTGAGAGGCACATAAATATATAAGCTTCAACTTAATTAGTTTTTGATGCTAGTCGTGGTAAAAGAAATCAGAAAATTAAACATATCAGATATCCTATGATATTTGTCATTAATGAAATTAAAGTCATGGGCATGTTTAGCTATCCAAATATATCTCGGAATTTTTCCCAAAATTCTGTCTAAGGAGCTAATTTCCGTATTAAAATTGTGTGAAGATCCTGTGGAGCTATACGGGTTTCATAAAACGGGCGTCTTTATACTTCCCTATATACAAATATATAATGTATAAGGAACTCATTGTGACCGAATCGAATATTCGAATTCGAATTTTAGGCAGAAGATCACATTTCAAGCATCGTTGAACTCAAATCGAACGCTTTTGAGATGATGTCTGTGTGTATGTGTGTGTATATCTAAGTGTGTGTGTGTGTATGTGTGTGTGTGTGTGTATATGTAAGTGTGTGTGTGTGTGTGTTTATCATTGAGTCTATGGAAGCGATATCTTACGAAGGAGCGTTTCTAACAAAATTTGGAACACATATTATTATAGGTGTATACTGGATGCCCATTGATTTGAAATGTCTTTGCAAGCGCATTGATTCGAAGCAATCAAATAAATGAAACGCAATCAAATATTTTCAAGATCTCTAAATTTGTTGATGACATTTTAATGAAATCATAAAAATCATCATTTATATATTAGATATTTATTATTATATATTGATTAATGAAGATAATCTTCAGAGATTTTTCTATGTCAGGGAATCTTGATGTTGCATAGCAAATTAGATCTCTGGACGTCTTTCAACGGTGAAATCAATAAACCTGTTCATTTGTCGATATAAAATATGAGTTTTAATAAAATCCTAAAAGTTTTAATTAATATACAGGTAAACCTCGATATGTCGAACCTCGGTATCTCGAAATTTTCGATATTTCGAAATATTTTCATCTCCCTTCACGCACGGTATAAAAATAATGTAGAACAATCTCTTTAACTCGAAATTTTTCTAATCAAACTCTCAATATCTCGAATTTTTTCATTTTACCATTTGGATCATCTTACCATTTTCATCTTTTCATTTGGAAAAATACGATCCAAAAAATATGTTTAATGCAGATAAAACAGGACAATTTTTTAAGTGTATACCTGATAAAACTGTGGCCATTAAAGATGAAGCATGTCATGTCTGGAAAATGAGCAAAGAAAGAAAAAAAGAATTAACTGTGCTATTTTGCGCTAATATGGATAGTTCAGAAAGGTTCAAACCTCTTATGATATGTAAATCAGCTAAACCCCGTTGTTTTTCAGGAATGAAATCTTTTCCAATGACTTTTTTTGCGAACTAAAAGGCTTGGATGACTGCCGAAATTTTTGCTAATTGGTTGAAGGAACTAGACAGAAAAATGTCCCGTTGAAAACGGGATATTGTTCTCTTCTTGGACAACTGTACAGCGCATAATAACGTGCCGAAATTAATATCCGTGAAAATTCATTTCATGCCACCAAACAGAACTTCTAAGATACATCCTTCGGACCAAGGCATTATTCAGAGTTTTAAAGTAAACTATCGCCACAAAATTAAGCTCATTTGGATCCGCCTAGCTCATTTGGAGCATGTGATAGATATTGAAGTTTTCAGTACCTGTAACCAAACCGTCATAGATGACTATTTTGCAAAGTAAAGAAAAGTAAGATTGAATTTTAATAATGTATGTACGTATACAGTATTAAATTAAATGTGTATCCAATCATTTTAAACTTCGCTTTATTTGTTGTCAGCATTTTCTTGGGTAATAATTAATTGTCTGTCTGCAAGATAAAGTAAATGATTTTTTTTTAATGTATAAAGTATAGGACTAGTATGTATATATTCTTTTATGAATTCCTTAAAATTTTTCAAATTTTCGATATCTCGAATTTTTTTTTCTACTCCCTTCAAATTCGACATATCGAGGTTTGACTGTATATTAAACATGAAACCCTTTTACCTGTCACTAAGATTTATATACAACTCAATAAAATTCTTTTAAAAGAAGCAAAGACTTTATTTCTTTCATTCGCACTTTAGGAAATACTAAGTGATTAAACTGCATTTAACATTCCTCTAAATAAATGTCTAAAATATATTAAAGTGTTGAAATATATAATATATTTAGCCAAAATATGTTAGTTATGCTTTATTCTAATTATTAAATACCCATAAATATGCCCCATAATGTCGCTTTGAATTATATACAAATGGATTTGTACAGAGCCTCGCTGTCCCAACTGAGAACCGAACCCTGGATGTCCGAACTGGCCAACCAACGCCCTACCCTTGAGCTATTGGGGCGAAATTGCAAACTCTTATAGTCGAAGTGGATTCTACATTCCCCACCTTTTAATGTCAGATTGGCGGGCAACTGACACTCTGACTGATCACCTCCTGCATTTTAACCCCAAGTTAGCCTCCTTTTACTACTATTTTACCCAGGTCGGTATCATGTTATCCTCTTAGTTATCCTCTTAGTCATTATCCTCTCAGTTTCTAATCGACGCTTAATCTTCCAGAGCCCACTGAATCCGAAGTAGTCGAACTAGATTCACTTTCAGAGCTCCGACATCTTTACTCTAACCTACAGGGTTGATTTGTTTGGACGCCATTGTAAAGAACCTTGATGTCCCAACCGGGAATCGAACCCTGGATCTCCGAACTGGCCAGCCGACGCTTTCCAATGCAACAAGATCATTAAAACACCCGCATATCTCTATATAATTGAGCGAGTTATATTTAATTAGAAATTGAACTTTGTGAATAGGAACCATATATCCAATTAGAAATATAAATTTGTGATATATCACAAAAAAGATAAAACTGCATGATAATACATAGGATATCCAACCGCGTAGTGAGTACCACTGCTTTATATGATCTCTGTCGGTGTAATGCTTTCTTTAGATGCAATTGTGATAAAAAAAATGTTGACACATATTAACGTATTTTTGATCTAAGCAATTTTCATTGTCAATTTGTTTATGATCCCTCTTTTCACTCATGAATGAGCTTTTCAGATGTTACGGAAAAGTAGCATAAGTCAGATTTTTTCATTTGTCATAATTCAGTTGATTTTAAGGATACAGATATGAGGGATTTTTTGATGATCTTGTTGCATTAAAAATAAAAGTTTTCTTGATAACCAAATTCGTCTAAAAGTGTCGTATAAAAATTTAAAAAGTGTAACTGTTTGAAAATTAATGGAGGACTATTTCATTAATGTAGTCTTATTCCCTACCTTACTTTCAACATTTTTGCCATTTACATTGCCCACTTATCTCCAACAGGTAAATAATTAAAGTGCGTTTCAATCTTTTTGGGACACCCTGTATAGTATCCACAGGCAGACACACAGGCATCATTGACAAAATGCTTCATTTGTATTCATGCTAAAAACGTGTAGAATATGCTCAAATATTGTAGACATATTCATGCTCAAGATGCTTAGATCCCTCAAAATTTGAGAATCGGATTTCTGACTTTATCAAAATGCCTTTACATAGCCTATATAGGTAATCTAAAAATGCAAAATTTTTCTGACTATACTAACAATGTCTCTTCCTTACATGATAAATTTTTGTAAGCAGAGGTATCAAGAGCGTTTTTCAGAGGTTCACGAGCGTCAAATTTTCGTTTTGACTATTTTTGGAGGGATGTCAGTCTGTCTGTCTGTGTGTCTGTGGTCGATTTCTTTTACACACGATAGTGTCCACAAATATTGAAGGATCATCACAAAACGTTATATCCGGCTTTGTTATCAGCAAATCTAGAACTTGATAGAAAGTTTTTTTTTTTTAATTTGAGCGAAGACGTTGAAATTTATTCCAAACTTTACATTTTTTAACCTGGTAGCAAAGGAGAAAATTTGACATAATCATGCATAAAATGGTTTATTTAAGGTACAGTGATCAAGATACTTAATAGTTTCAATCATTGTTGTGAAAAATAGCCGCGAAACAATCGTGACGTCATTAGCTCCCTTAGGGGAAAGTAACCCCTATCCCGGGGTGGTACATTGTCAACTATGGTATGTATTGAAGTATTTCTTCAAGCCCCTTCAAGTTAAGGGTAACATGCTTTAATTTTAATCATTAGGACTCATGATACCGATTTTTCAAAAATTTTCTTCTAAGATTTAAAAAATACAAAAAAATATATTTTAAAAAGTAGAATCTGGTATGAGAAAGTCGATTTAAGCCACACTAAAGTTAATTTAATATTTGTTTAGTATAAAAATATTTCTGCACATATTACGTTATATATCAAGACAGTTACAAACTTTTCAATATTTAACATTTTCGCCTTTATTTCTACTCAACAAGCAGATTTGACTACGAAGTTACGACGTTTTTTTTTTTTAATTACATTACCTGACAAAGAGTATTTTAAGAGTATTAAAAAAGGTAAAATGCAGTGAATTTTAAAGCAAATTAGAAAAATTTAATTACTGCAGACATATCCACATTTCTATCAAGATGTCGTTAAAAATATAATCTGCCGTTGAATAAAAATCTGACAAAATGGAAACCATCTATGTTTTTGGAGTATAAAATATTTTGTTATTTACAGATCAAAGAAATATATTTCTATTAATCTGAATAATATCTATAGTTGGGGCTCCTTTGGCTGAAATCGGAGTGTTACGAAAATGTAAATTTTGGACGCTTATATTTCCGAAACTATCAGAAAAGATTTGAAACAATTTCCACTTGATTTGTTGTAAATAGAGTACCGTTATGAACACGCAAAATTTATTCAAATAATTTAATTTTTAGAATTTATAAAAAAAAAAAAAAATTGAAAAGTTTTCATCCCCTGCCCACCCCCACCAAGTGACTATTTTCTTCACTTCGTTCATTTTAGATGAAATAAATTAGAGAGAGAGAGAGAATCCATAAAAGATAGTTATAAACAGTGAGCAAAAAAAATCATTAGGAAATTCAACTTCTGGATTTACTGATTTGTTTTAATTAAGATTTTATAGCTTTCCAGAATCGTCTTATCATATTTAGGAAAATTGAAATATTTCTGTTATTAAAAATTTTGATGCTTATATCCAGAAAACTAACATTGCTAGCTATAAACAATTAGCGAGTAATTTGTAACCATTTAATAGCTCAAACAGGAGTTTATTATTATTATTCTTTTTCGACCCAGACCGTCCGACCTAACCGAAGGTGTAAGTTATCTGCTTTGACGACAGGGAAATTCCACCTAATTTAGACAGGAACCCAGTGGGGGCGGTATTCACAGGGACCGTACCCTCCTTACCCTAAAACGAACTTTTTCGGAAGCGCTTTCAGACCCAAATATTTTACGTGCCTGTAATCCGCGTGACCACGGAGACAGATTAGGCAGAGCTGGGAATCGAATTCGAGTCATCCGAGTGCAATCCCGGAGAGCTAACCACTGGGATATCCCATTCCTAAAGATATAAGATTGGATCAACTTCTTATTACGGGAAATATTGTCGTTATGTTATTAGATAGTTTATTTTCAAGGATTTTGAAAATGTCCAAAGAAGGCAAACTACCTACAGAGAAAGATATTATTCATGCAAAATTATTTTGGCTCCATCGGACTGGAGCCGTTGCCGATTTTTTTATTGAATAAAATACTTATTAATGGATGCAGAAAAAATAATAGATGGATTATTCGCAGTAGCTGGTTCTGAAAGTGAAATACACGAATTACATTATTTAATGAAAAACTGTGTGTATTAATTCCTCCTGAAATGCGCAAGGTACATTAAAATACATTTCATTTTGCACCAAAGTCAAACAATTTTGCAAAAAACTGTTTAATTTGCTTTTTGTGCTATTTGGCTAGACTTAAAATTAAAGTAATACATTTCGGTGTGGATTTTCATATATTTAATGAAAACGTCTCTAGAAATTTACTGTCTTGTCAAAGTTGAAATGACTATCATCAAACATAGAGCTAAACTTTCTAATGCATTTTGTTCAGTGATAATCTCATAGGAAGATGCTTGTGTGTGATATGTGAGCAGTCTGTAGCGAAAAATCAAAACACCATACGGCCATGAAATTTGATGCATTGGTACATGAGATCCCGAATATGTGCATCTTGCTATACGGCCTTTTTTATTTTAAATTTGGTGTTTTATTTATTTTATGTTTTAGTCCGATTTATAACTATTTTAGCCGATATTTCCACAAATTTGATTCCTTAAAACCACCTAAAATATTATCGCAAAGTTTCCACTTTTACACCATCGGTAAGACGGAAATCCATTTTTTTCCAACAATGTTTGAACCGAATCCGTAGGTCATTTCTTTCACATTCATTTATTTATTTAAATACATCGAATTTGAATTTTTTACGTTATCTGATATGTCACAAAAACATTAATCTCGGCTTTTTTTCTTTAAATATTGATCTTAGACATATATAATAAATTACAAAGTTACGTAAAAAATATACAGAGTTTTATGAAATCGATAAAAATTTCCAACGGAATAAATTTGAAGAAATACAAAATTTAAATTTTTATACGGTCCCTTTTCAAAAACATTTCCAATGAGTAAAATGTGCCCCATACACTAATAAGGGGATGTACAAAATTTCAGCATTTTATCGTAAAAAGTTCCAGAGATATGTTTAAACAAAGTGCCTGAGGGATTAATCACAAATTGAAATGTAAATGTTTACAGCAAGAGGGCAAATGACGCAACGCAAAAATGCATCATAGGCAAACAATATCTGCCTCTTATTTTTAATGGATCTTTGGCATGGATGGAAAACATTTTGAACAAGCTTTGTGATCTTTGTGTAAAGTTATTATTTCTACACAGTGTAGGTAATTTTCTACCAATAAATAGCAAAAGTATTATTTATTTATGTAATCATTGTTTTCTTTCGTAATTTGCTTATGACCCGTGGAACGCGATCTGCCGACATAATTTTTCCTCTCTGAGATTCCATGTGGGTGCATCGAAAAGTGGTTTAAATCAGCATTATCTTCTTTTCATACCTCTGGGACTTTTTATGATAAAATGCTGAAATTTTGTACATCATCTTATTAGTGAATGAGGCACATTTTACTTATTGGAAATGTTCTCATATGGGGGTCGTATAAAAATTTAAATTTGGTATTTCTTAAAATTTATTCCCCTGAAAATTTGTATCGATTTCTTAAAATTCTGTATCTTTTTTACGCAACTTTGTAATTTATTATGTATGTCTAAGATCAATATTTAAGGAATAAAAGTCGAGTTCAATGTGTTTGGGACACCCTGTATATCGTCGCATACAATAAATTAAGATTATCATAACTCTATAACTTGGCTAAAAGTTTGGTATATATATCAGCATTCTAACAAAAAAAAATATTTTGATCTCATATGTAATTTTAATTTTCGTAATTTTTTTAAGTAATTTCATTCAGTCATCTCAATCGTATATATGCACTTTAAAGGAGATTCCGTGTTCTACTTTTTGTGATCAGGAGTATTTGAAAGAAGAGCAAGCAGGTTGTTCATAATGGATGGTTATTTTGAATTCGAGAAGGATCTTCCTCAGTTCTCTTAGAGGTTTTAATATATTTCCTGCTTTGCAAAGAGCACATTTTTAACACTTTCCAACATAGGTGAAATATGTTTATGACTTTGTTCATTCTGTCTATCTGTCTGTCCGTTCGCACGATACCTGCAGTAAAAATAACTTTATCCAAATGAAATTTTAGTATGTTATTAAGATGGTCTGAGGTACATATAGGAATGTGAATGAATGATATCACGCCTTTAGTTTCGGATTGAACCCGGGTGGGAGAAGTAAAATACATTGAACCCCATGGGACCTAATTTTTCGAAAAAAATTTAAGCGAAATTAAAATTCATGCATTGCTTCGAGAATTTTAGGAAATATACAAAATATCCCATGAAATATGTAAAAACTATTTCACCAAAATATGTTCGGAGTTTTTTTAGATAAAAATTAAAATAATAATCACACCCATATTATAGGAATAGATTCCATGATCAACTTCAAAATAAAATATGGCATCCATTTTCTTTTCCTAGTGTCAAAATTGTGATTTTTAGCCTTCTTTTAAATTTAATTATATAGTTAGTAAAATAAATATATTTAATAAAATAAAGATAATTGCTGATATTTTTTCACTCTAAATTATTTAACTCTGGAGTCTGGAAAAATGTGTATGAATGCAATATTCACTGCTTTTACATAGAGAGTCAGATGATTCATATTTCGATGGCGTCATTTGAATAAAGTTCATTCCTTTCGATGAAGTTTGAAGTTTTCAAATATAATAAATTACTGTAGTACTGTGATAATTTAAAATATATCAGCGCTGAATGTATCGCATTTTAGAGATGTTTAGATAAAATTGTATTTCAGTTGGAAAGTGTTTCATAATCAATGCTTTATGCATGATTTATCTTTTTTTTTTTTTTTTGAGCAGTTGGTGATTTGAGCAGTAAAAAACGTTTATTTAAGACCCCTGTAACAACAGATTATTCTTTCTAGTATGGTTATAAAGCAGTGGAAATACAGCGTCTAGTGAATGCAGTATATGAAAAGAAAAATATTTCTATCTCTACTTTGAAGAAAAGAAGTATAAGACAATTAGTTGACCCGAATGTTTAAATGACATTGTGTCAGTTCTTATACTTAAGGTCAAAAGTAGCAATCACAGTGTAATATATATACAAAGTTTTTTCGTATATCTTTTAAATAGTTTGAATTTTACCTTTTGGAATAAAATAATTGTTAAAATGTGTTCTATAAGGTACTGTACATTGAAAATATGATCATATTTAGGTTTTTAAAAATTAAATAATGTCAATAAATAAAGTTGCTGCTTGTGCAAAAAAATATTTCTATTTCTACTTTGGAGAAAAAATGCATAAGACAATTAGGTGACGACAATTGGTTAAAGTGCATATTAAGTTCTTAACTTCAGGTCAAAAGCAACAAGCCCTCTCAAGAACCGTTAAGAAAACGGTTGTGTTTAATATGGACACGAAGACATTGCCGTCACCTAAATATCCTATGCCTGCATTCATCAAGGAAGTATTATAAACTTATTAAATAACAGCTACATCAAACATATATAAGCACCAATTTAATCATTAACTTAGTTTCCACTGAAAAATTCAAATGGATTTTAGGTATTATCAAGAACGCGTAAAATGTTTCACTTGAGTCACTGTCGAAAACCAGAAGGAGAAAACACCGTACAAGCAACCTTCCCTATGGCGTGAATCTAGGGTTACCAGATGCTTAAATTCGGAAGGGTGTAGCCAGATTTGGTGATTTATCATCAATTTGCTGACATTTGGCGAATTTTCGAAGGTTCGAGAAGAAACCTCGAAATTATCAGTATTCTATGAGATATGAGAGATTTCCAGAAGTTTGCAAAGCGAAGCTATACAAGGAGCCATCATGCAGTTGGAAGTCAGTTGACGTGATACGAGCTACATTGAACTGTGATTTCTGACAATAGTAGAGGCTGTTTTATGACATTAAATACGTCAATGTCTTTGATAATATTATAAGTGATTTTGAGAAATGTGTGGCGTATTTAAGTACTGTTTTACTGTATACTGTTCCTGTTCACGCTGTGCTTGTGAATAAACGTGTTAGTTATCCAGAAATTTGGACTCGATTTTGTATCCTAAGCGCACACCCACTTTTCCAGAGGATACGCTGTAACTGCATTTAATCCAACGTGAATTAAAGTTAGTAGTCTTGGGCTTTTATATAATTTTAACAAAGACAAATTAATTCATCCTAAATATCTTAGAAACACACGTAGCCATTTATGTTTTGTATTACACGCATGGTTTAAATTAAAAATATACTCGTTTTCGTTAAATGTCGGACAATGCCATAAAGCTCCCAGATTGGTAATTTACTTTTTTTACAAAACTTAATTTCAATTTTGAATGTAATTACTTACAATTTACTTAAGTAATAAGGGATTTTATTTAAAAAAAAATTAACATTATTAAGTTCTTGCAGTCTCTGCAATTAATGATAAATTTATATTAACAAATATTTTTTGACTGGTTTAAACATTAATGTATTTATAGAATATGAGGTATTTCTTGAAAAAATGTAGTTAAGATTAAAAGATTAAAAATAATTATGAATTCCTTAATGAAATTATATTTAAATAATAATTATCGTTAAACATATTTTAGAAATTTATTAATTTTGAAACGCAGGATTACATTAAAAAAATCTGATGTGAGCATAACATGACTCTTCCTATATGATTCGTGTAAAAATTTAACAAGAAAGATCAATCACGCATGCAGCATTAATTATGAAACACTTTCCAACTTAATTCAATTTTATATAAACATCTCTAAAATGCGATACATTCCTCGGTAATACTCTGAAAATTATCATAATACTACAATAATTTATTATATTTCAAAACCTCATCGAAAACAAATGAACTATTTTCAAATGACGTCATCGAAAAATAAATCATCTCTCTATAAAAGCAGAAATTCATTCATTAACGTTTTTCCATCCCTTTCATTCGTCACAATACTATAATAATTTATTTTATTTAAAAAATAAAACCATGGATGTACAAGGAATTTAACTCTATGCTTAAAACTTCATTGAAAAAATCGTCTGCTTATTTTTATTTAAAAAACTACTGAATATAATTTGCTGAATTTGTTTTATATATTTTATGGGATAATTTGAATATTTCCTAAAACGAAGCAATTTGTGAATTTTAAATTCGCTTAAAAAATGTTTGAAAAATCAGGTTCCATAGGGTTCAATGCATTTCATTATTCAAACCGGGTTCAATCTAAATCTAATTGGGTGATATTATTCATTTATATTCCCGTAGGTCCAACAGATCGTCTGAACAATATACTAAAATTTCATTTTGATAAAGTTATTTTTGAGGCAGTTATCGTGCTAACGGACAGACTGACAGACAGACAGAATGAACAAAGTCATAAACACTTTTCAACTATGTTGTAAAATGTTAAAAATGCTTCACAGTGGATTAATGAAATACAAGATCCGTTGAATTGTGCTTTAAAATTGATTGTTTTTCTCCATGAAACATCTATAATTATTTCGAAGTATCAAATAAACTTATATTTTGTGAACATCTAACTTTGTAATTACCAACTATAAGCAGTTATATTAGAATACACACTAAAAATGAAAGTGCAGACGTGTTTTTATATGAATGAAACGAACTTTATCCATCAGAATAGTGTTCATAGTTCTGTCGCATAGAAGTGCATAAAGTCAACATATTTAACGATATTTATTACTTATTAAATTTAACCCTATTTTTTATACACTTATTTTTAAAACGCTCAATATATCAGTAAACGTTCATGCTAGCTGTCTAAAATTTGTGTCTTTCCTTTTCGAGTGAAACATTTCGTATTAAATAATTACTTTATTGAATGTCCGAATATTTTTTATATTTTCATTATTTCATTTAAAAAATTGGCGAATGTTCCGAACGTCTGAGTGCGTTTACAAATAACAGGGTTTCAGTATTTATTGATTGTATTGATTGTACTTAATTGCGTTCGAAACGACGCATTGGAGAATTTATTGTTTGCATGCCAGTGTATTAATATAGATGCGATATTTAATGAACAAATGGAATGCTTCAAATAAAATTTGATATAATTATTTCAATCTATGGCTGGTAGAACTATATAGATTTTTTACATTATCAAATGATTGGAAGACATCTTTAATTTTCGAATTAATTTTTGAAAATTCATTGAGAAATCAAATTATTCAATAATGATAAATAAACAAAACATTAAAACGCGATTTCTCATCATAAAACTAGTGACACAGATTTTAGAATGCTAGCATGAACCGTTTTCAATAATTTTCATTTTCCAATGAATTTTTGAAAAAAAAATATTAAAAAAATCAGGACATTTAACATTGTTAAATAAATAATGATGTTTGATATTATTTTTTAGTAGGAAACAAGTGACATACTTTTTGGATAGATACAACTTTCTCGCACATTTATAAAATACTTTTTTCATAAAAATTTTATAAAATTATAAAAGTTGTAAATTAGTGTTCCCTTTTCATATGCATTATTATAAAACACATCTATTAGCATCATTATCGTTCTAAATTTCCTTTATATGTTGCAGGTAGAGAATCGCACAATCACACATTTTTGGTTACAGATGTAGTATAATCTTTTCTTCTTTCTTGGCAATTTTTGGCGAGAATTTGGCAATCCCTGCTATGATTTGGAGAACATTCATTTCTGGAAACCCTTTCCGTGGCTTTTTTCGGCATTTTATCGTCTTTTTTTTGCCATTTTGTCGCTAAGGTAAAAATCGCAAAATTTCAATCTGGCAGAGTTTTCCGTGTATTTTGTCGCTCTTTAGTCTTCTTTTGTAGCCAACGTAAAAATCCCCCTTTTGTCGCCAAGGTAAAAATCAGAAATTTTTCTGATTTTCATGTTGTGCTCTATGAACCTCCTGTAGCCAACTCAACCGGATTCTCTGATGCTTTCAAGCGTAGCACTTTAAGCCCGCGAAGCGAGCGTAGGCCTATATTTGTATTGCTACAGATCAACTGTTGCACAAACGGCAACAAAAGAGCGATTTTTACCTCCGACAAAAATGCGATTTTTAAATTAACGACAAAATAATGACAAATGATCGATAATAAAGCACGGAATACGTTGCCAGAATAGAATGCTGCTAATTTTAACCTGGCAACAAAAGCGCGATTTTTACCTTGACGACAAAAGGATGACAAAAGATTGATAAAAAACGCGGAAAAAGGTAAGAAAAAGGCCAGATTGCAATATTACGAACTTTACCTTGGCATCAAAAGGGCGAGAAAAGACACGGAAAGGTTTGCGAGAATGGAATGTTCTCCAAATCATAGCAAGAATTGCCAGAATCCCATCTAAAATTGCCATGAATGGAAAAGGGATTATATTATATATGTTCCCATATTTACAAGGAAAGAAGTCATCTATATTAATTTCACACTTTCTTAATTTTAGCCGACCTAGATGGGAAGAGGCTTTGAAAGAAAAACTCATAACATTGCAAATAAACAGTGGAGACACCGTGATGTACTTGTATATCCGTTCATTTCTAGATTAATTGTATTAAATATTCATTACTCATACTACCATGCATAATTGGGATCAATAATTTTACTTTTGCATAACTTTTACTGTTGGGTATTGTCTTCTAAAATTTACGTTGAAATCTAAACTTTCTTATTGTTCATTTATGTGAATTTCCAGATTACTGTCTGTACTGTGATGCCTAGAGGGGATGTGGAAATTTCAATAATTGCTTTTATTGCATTTAGGATCATAAAAGGTGAGAGACCAGATTTAACTGAGACAGTTTTATTTCAATATTTATGATGTTTGAAGGCCACACAATTGCATGAGGGTGCAAGACGTCAATGTATTGCAGCCCTTACCCGAGAGGTCAGAAAAAGCTATAAATAAGGAGGCTTCAAGTACAGGTTTGGTCGAGTCAGAGCAGTACTGGAGGCTAAAGCGAAAACCATGGAATTGGTTAAAAGAGTAACCATAGAGGAACATGGTTGTGGCATTACCCTGAGGTCAACCAATGATAGCCGAAGAGACGTAACAGACCTCAAGTAAAAATAGGTGGCAACTGAGAGAAGGTACAACAGTGATAAAATAATTAGATATTCAGATATGTGGAAGTTATGATAAGAGATCAGTAAGAGTTCAGACAGTTCAGAGATCATTGAAAAGAGACTAGAATCAGGGATGTGAAAAGAACGGTAACAGATCAGATAAGATCGAGAACAGATTCAGTGTAAGACGGAGTGCCGAAGAGGCCATGTACAATAGCAAGTTCTGCGAGTGTCTGTACGAAAGACAGTCGGCTGTGTGTCAACGTCTAAGGACAACCAGAAGGTATGTGTAAGTCAGCTTATCGCAGGTCATAACCACTTTGATAAGAGTAACTTACCTGTTCTCGTTTGTCCAATCTCCTCCTTAATTATATGTGGTAATTGTTGTAATTATTTTAGCAGTGAATATAATGTTCTTAATAAATAAAGTAATTTTAAAGTTAAAATGTGTGCAGTTAATTATGAGTAGTATTATGTTTATATATTTTAATGCACGAACTCGTAATAAATATATTAATGGTAGCGGTACAACGCAAGTATTTTATGAATTACGAGAAATGACCGCTTTAATTATGAATAATTTCTAAATGTCTAAAATCTAACATAAATATTTTTTTCCAGCACCACAAAAGGAAATTGAGATTTTGCCTCCACTGCTAATTTAGGCTATTCAGGACATGGCAGGGCGTCTCAACCATAGATCATAATGCTCTCTACCAGGAATTCTTTCATTGAATTCTTAGAGTGATGGAAATAATATTTTTGTTTGGCTGTGACATAGAAACTGTTCCATGCTCAAAATTTTCGATTGATGAAACCTTCGGGCTGCAATTTTGTGTACAGCATACATTATGTCATCAGTGGGCTCCATTAACTCGACACTCAAATACATAATTCTGTGAGTGGCAGGTTCAATTCCAATGGAATATTCTAGCAGCACCCACCAAGTTGACTGGATATAGGGCTGTTGTTGACTGTTAGGCTGAAGTTGACTGTGTTCCCCTTGGGATTGCTCACTTGATATATGCTCTCGTATGTCAAAAATTCATTACGTTTTCATCGTGATTGCTTTGTTGTTGTACCATTTTTACTTCGTATGTGAATTATGTGCTGCATCAAGCACTACACCTCCAAAACCAAATCCCATTCTACTCACCAAAAGATTTAGAATGCTTTAAAGCATGGCCAAGAAAAGAACTCTGGAACAACTGGCCACCCGACCCGACACAATCCGGTAGGGAGAGCACACGTCGTCTCCGCAGCTCTCCCTCGAGCAGCCAAGGGACAACGCCCAGTTCCCAAGGAATGTGGCCACAAGCACGTAACGGCTCCGGGAGTGTTTCCTTAGGAGGAATAGCTGACTACAACCGGGAACAAGGGTTCACAATCCCACATGGTCATATTTTATTATATATATGTATATATATATATATATTTTAGAATTAAATGACTGCAGAACTGAAATTTTTAAAAGGAATGTTTTGATAAAATATATTGTCAGTGTAATGAGTTAAGAAAATTAGATTTTACTTCTTTTTATATCTATTTAACAATAGAACAGCAGTTAAATCACGTATTACTTTTCATGATATAAGGATAAATTAGATTTGCTAATGTCGACGTCCATTTTCCAAAGTTCCCATCAAACTAAAATTAATTTTGTTGTAGAATTAAATGATTTCAGATCTGAAATTATCAAAAATAATGTTTTGTGGAAATATGTTGTGAGTATGAATGAGTGAAGAAAAATTGATTCTATTTCCTTCTATATCTATTTAACAATAAGGAAAGAACAACAGTTAAAACACTTATTATTTTTCATGATGCGAAGGTAAATTAGATTTGCTAATGCTCACGTCCAGTCTATGAGTTGATGCGCGAAAAATGGTGAACGTGACAACTGGAATAGAAGACAGATTAAACAGATGGTATGTATAAGATGAAGATATAATAATACAGGAACATTTTCCTATATTTAATATTAAAAAGACAATATAAGATTTAATCATCAATGTAAAATATCTTTGAGGATAATCAAAATATAAGCACTGGTTCAATATTATATGAAAGATTAATCATGAGAAATGCCAAATTCAACAGAAGTTAAATATTAATTCACGTAAAATTATAAATCATTTCGATAAACCTTTATTTATAATAATGTGGTATTTGTGAGTGAGTATGATTGAAATATTTGAGGCTCTAACTAAGAAGGTTCCATTCACAGTATCATGGAATTTAGTATGCCGTTGTTCGTTGTGGTATATTTTAATCCATTTAATGTTCAACCTTATGAGGCTAATAATAAACTGGTTTACAATGTAAAATGCAGCGCCAATCAAGAAAAATAAGTACTTTTCGGAAATCAACTAGATTCGAAACTCGAATTCGAATTTTCGACCCCGTCACAATACTTTCCTTATACATTATGTATATATAGAAAGTATAAAGTCTGGATCTAACCCCCCCCCCCAAAAAAAAAATATAATGTCGATCAAACTGAAATGTCTAGAAGAGATATGAATACAGTGGGACAAAGTGAAAACAAAAAATAGAGGAGCATACCTCTATAAAAAACATAGGAGTAGATAGATGATCCCGGCTGTAAGTACACATCTAAGGGATCCCTTTACTGGAGTTACAGGTACAGAAATCCTCAGAATCTCACAGTTCACAAACATTAGAATAAATTCACTTTACAAATCAATTTTCATGACCCCCCTCCCCCCCTAGAACATTATTTTTCATTTTAAAATTTAATTAATAGATTTAACGTCATTAAACTAAAACAAACTTTGTTAACTCCATGGGGTTATGTTGAAAATGAGTTTGTCACGGTTAGAGTTTTCAAGGGTAGTGCACAGGCTGGTCGCCGAAGGTGGCTGGTCTTCTTAAATATTAAAAGGCAATGTCTGTGTGTCTGAGAATCTTATACACAATATGTTTCGCGACCATCGGAGATCCATGGGGTTATGGCGCCAGTGAGTTTGCCACTGTCAGAATTTTTAAGTGTTGCGAACAGGCTGGTCTCCGAAGGCGGCTAGTAATAAATAAGAATGTAGGGTTGCATTTCATGAAAATTACTCCACTGATACAGTGATACAATTTTTTTCCTTCTCAGCGAATGCATTATTTTAATTTAAATCACTGTGAAATGTTCTGAGCGTGTAAATCCATTTGAGGTTGCCATTTTAATGCAAAAAGAAGTAAAGGCTTGAATACAGGAACAGTTGGTGTAAAGCTGTAACATAGCAGAATGCTAGATGTGGTCAAGAATATGGTTTACCCAATGACAGAAAGAAAATCTTTCATTGTGCCACAGTTTTTCAATCTCTGCAAAGACTAACGAATACAGTCCTACCACGTAGACAGCTTTAAATTGCTTAAAAAAATATTAAACTCAGATGCAACTGTTTTTCAACTGTTTGTACTCACAGAATCTGTTTACATTCGTCATAGAATCCGTCTATATCCAAGTATTTGGCAATTCCCAAAGTTAGAAAAGCGCACCCAGAATATCATACATGCAGCAATTTTACATTTATTATACGCTCATCCTAATAATCACACTCATAGTAAGTGCGCAATCGCCTTATGTGAGCTATTATTCACAATGGGATCTGGATCGCAACCTAAAGAATAATACTTTCGAGATTTTTCTTTCTCCTTGAGATAGATAATTTGCATATAGCACTATTTTGCTAAATTGCTTCTTTCTCGACACGTGGCAAATGTTTGAACAACTCATTGTCCTGGTTGTAAATACATTAGAGTATATGATTGGCACTATATGCAACTATAACTAAACTATATGCAACTACAAACCTTAACATATATTTTTGTTTGATCGTTGAACACATTCATTAAGCCACGAGTGATCGGTTAAAATTAAATTATCCTGACCGTGTTTACGGTCAATAAATGAACATGGCGTAAAAATCAACTAATTATTTAAACAATTCTTTGGTGTATTTCTCCTCCCAAGAAAAGTAAACAAAAATATAATTACACTTAGAGGTCAACTAATACTTTAAACCATTCTTTTGTAAGCAGCTATATCCTCCCAAAAATATAAATATAATAATTAATTCTTAGATATCAACTAATATTTTAAACCGTTCATTGATAATCACATCTATCCTTTCAAGAAAAGACAATATATTATATGGAATTCTTATATATCAACTACTACTTTAAGCCTGACTTCGGTAAGCATCTATATCCTCCTACGAAAAGTAAAAAAAATAATAATACATGTTTGGAGATCAACTAATTCTTTATTAAATCATTCTTTGTTATAGGCTTCTATCTTCCTGGGTAAAGTAAAAAAATGATAAATAATACTTTGCGATTAACTGATAATTTTAACCATTCTTTGGTAAGGATCTGTACCCTCCCAAGGAAAGTAAAAAAAAAGACAATTAATACTACTCATAATAATTGTATTACAATGTTAAATAAAATGTGTATTTAACACGAGCGGTCTCTAAAAGCATGTGGTCCATAAAACACCATATTTTTCTTTTGCTGAGAATTTTAAAATCACGCCAAATTATGCAAATTCCTAATACAAGATAACTTGGGGCACGACAGCCCAGTGGTTAGCGATGGGGAATTGCACTCGGACGTCCAGGGTTCGATTCCCACCACTTCCAAAACTGTGGCCGTGTTCACGCTAAACGATCACGTTAAACATGTGGGTCCGTAAGTCCTTTCGAGAAGTTCGTGGTAGAGGAAGGAGGGTACGGTCCCTGTTGATGTCTCCCGCACTGGGTTCTGGTCTAAATTGTGTGAGATTTCCCGGCCTTTCGAACATATACCCTATACCTTTCTGATAGGTCGGATGGTCTGGGTCGAAGAAGAAGAAATATAAGATAACTTGAAAATGTGTAACAGCGATAAGATAACTTGAAAGATAAGGTAACTCGAAAGATTGATAAGATAACTTGAAAGATTGTATAAGATAACTTGAAAATGTTGAACAAATACGTATGAAACACGAAATTACCTAATGTACTTCAGCATAAACATTCTTTTCAGATTTTCTAATTAATTTTGAAAATGAAATGAATTCTTCGATTGTTTTCATGTATAAAACATAAGATAAATTGATAGCCTAGTAAATGTATAAACTTGGAAATCAGTTGAATAATTTTAGTTAGAGTGTTAAATATAATTAAACGATGAGCGAAAAATTGTTGATTCGTGTTCTTTTATTACCCACATTTTTTATTTTTTTAATAAATTGAGTTTTAGTTTTCGATCTATTCCATTATTTGCAATAGATCAAAAACGACTGTTTTTTTAAATGTGCACTATAAAAGCCATAAAAGTAAAAACTCATATAAATCCATACAGGTAAAAATTAACAGAGTCCATAAAAAATCTTAAAATGTGTTAATGGGAGTTGCAATGCTTCAAATATGGCGAATCATAAAGAGCAATAAACAACTTACTGAATGGCAAGTTGTTGAAGATTTAAAAAACCTAGAATAAAGGAAAACGAACAAAATTTAACTGAAGCGGGGGTATAAAAAATAATTAATTATCCAAATAAATTAAAACCAATCTATTGTATCAAATAAAATTAACAGACATTAAACTAAAATTTAAAACATACTGTTACTGGGAAAAGTAAGAATTACTTCTGTGTGTGAGTGTTTCGACTTGTATTTCCTTTCTACTGGGAAACCTTAGTTAAGTGACACTGTTGGCTTTTCCATACTTTGCACTTTATACAAAGTATGTAAATATGCACTTTGTACATGTATTTTGCATTGTAAATGCATTACTAGGCTCATTTAAAAAAAATGTCGGACATTTAAATAAATCATAAACAGATTTAAATACAATAAATGGATAAGAGTTGCAATTGTACATGTTATAAACTATAGTAAAATATATACATGTATACTATATAACATATATACATACAACTATAGTAACATATATACATACAACTATAGTAACATATATACATACAACTATAGTAACATATATACATGTATACATATATAACATATATACTATAGTAACATATGTACATGTTATAAACTATAATTAAACTATATCTAATCTACTAGAAAATTATGTCTCTCTTAAGTTGTTTATTATGAATATTTCATATGATTTTACAACTACAAACAGCACTACACACTATTGTTCTTACAACTAAATTATATTAGATACATTCTTGTGAAAGGTTCTAAATCTAAAATTTATCATGAATATACACGTTTAACGGAACCAAATGAATAGGACCTGGCTTGTAAATACAAATATAAAATGAGGCACATAATAAAAACATTTTATATGGATCAACAACACAAACTTCCATAAAGAACTTTCTATATAGCTCAATACGAGATTTATTTGTATCATGCAGCTAAACAATTCCATGAAATTGCAGACGATATTTGTTAGAATAGCTTTTCAACATTCTTTTCGAAGCAGAAATGCAGGAATAGAAAAAGCCGAGGGCAAAAGGAAAAGAAGAATCACTTTACGCAATGTTTTCAGAATGTTACGATAGCACGTATTACTGCCATTTTTGTAAATATTATTATACGGCTTACGTGATTTATGATTGAAATTTAGTTCTTCAGTGAAGCGTAATAAAGGTTTCTAACAAATTTTAGGAATTATCTGTAACTTAATTTGGTTACTTTTTTCAATGAAATGTACTGCATGAGTCATAGAAATTTATTACTTTCCTTATATACATAGTATAATGTATAAGGAAAGTATTATGAGGGGGTCGGAAGTTCGAATTTGAGTTTTCAACGGGAGAGGACGTTTCAAGCATCTTTGAACACAAATCACACGTTTTTGAGTTGTCAATTTCTGTGTAAGTGTTTGTGTGTATGTGTGTGTATGTGTCAATGACTCTGTGGACACAATATCTCACGAACGTATAGAACGATTCGAGTGAAATTTGGTACACAAATTTCAATCCATGAATCCCTGAAGCCTATTTTTTTTAAACACAATCGAATGCTCAGAACTCTTCTCAATTTTCGAGTGAAATTTTGAAAAATTCTTGAAAAAATCAAAACCTTTAATAAAGTTATGCAAATAGACATTTCTTATTTAATTTTTAGTAGAAAAAAATGACGTGAACTTTATAACGCTAGCTTAAATCTTTCTTGAGATACGTCACATTTTTCAAATAGATTTATCAAAAAATCACATAAAATAAAAGTATTAACTGTTTTAAAATTTGCTCAGGTTTCATATGTAACATTATGCGATGAATTTGATAACATCATTCTTGTCAATCTATCTCGTTCCATTTATGAGAAAAGTTACTTTAAGTAATACTTTTGTATTACTTAATGTCATTAGTCATTTATCAGCTATAAGAACAACATATTTCTCAGTCCATAATGCTTGGTGAGATTTTGACGACGAATTTGGCGGAATGCTGCGAACTTGGCGACTTTTTTAAATATTGCCAAATTAACAGAAATGTTGCCAAATAAATAAGAAAAAATGGATGTAGCCAAATTGAATATAAGAATCTACGTGTACTATAAGAATAATTTATTTTTTCATCCGTAACATTTGGTATAAAATCTTGGTGAGGAATTTGTCGGAATATATCCAACTTGCTGACTTTTTAAATGTTACCAAATTGACAAAAATGTCACCCAATTGATAACATTTGCCAAATTGAAGAAACCTTTGATAAATCAATGAAATGGCGTCTAATTGCTGAAAGTTCCTTATCTTGGGAAGAGCAAGATTATAAGAATAACCCATTTCTCCGTCCGTAGCGCTTCCGAGAAATTTAGCGGGACGTTTCCAACTTGGCGACTATTTTAAATGTTATCAGAGTGACAAAATGTCGCCAAATAAATTCTACATGGGATGTAATGTTTCGTAAATTCAGATTCCCGTCATAAGACAGGCGAAACTTTTAGTGTATATGAGGCTCTCGTCTCTCCGTGTATCTGTATCACTTGGTGATAATTCGATATTGGCGAATAGTCTAGCAAAATATCATAACTTTAGGAATATTTGGCCTTAAATTGACGAAAATATCATCAAAATTGCAAAACTGACGTTAAATTAAAAATTAAAATGACCCCTAATAGATGATTAAATTAAATTAGTTTTATATATGGATTATATCGCTTAATGAGAATGCTATCAATTTTGATAATTGTTCATTTAGATCTGAGCGAAATATACGATAATTGGGCATTTTGAAATACTTTTACATGTTGTCATCCAGAAAATAGCGAAATGTACAATTCAACGATAAAAATGATGAATGGGAAACTAATTTAACATTAGGACCCCAAAACTTACATATTCCTAACTCTGCAACGTCATGTACAAATGATTTGAAATGTGGCATCTAAGGTTGAATGATTTTGCTCCAGATTCGAAATATGTTGTTAACATTGGATGTTGCCATTGTAAATTTCAAAGTTTGTGTGCATTTATTTATGGAAACAGCCCCGTATGCAAAAATTTTATGATCAATCATTTATAGAAGGCGCTATTCCTAATTGAATGGCACTTCAAAATTTGCGTTACAATAAACAATGCTCGGTAAACTAGAAGTGGGGCTTTTATTTTCGCCACCTGCACACTCCAGAGGTTTGGAAAAGTTTGGGCTATCTGTCTGTCATACGTAGGTAATTTTACATTACATGGTGTTGGGTAATAAAAGTTTGGATTGGAGAAATGCGATTTTCGTGCCATAGCCATTAGTCTCTTTTACAGCTTCTTAACAGTTTCATTCATGTCGCTGAATGTCTGATAAATATCTTCTTGAAGTTCTATCATGTCTATCTATACAGATCTTCTTAAATTTCTATCATGTCTATATATCAGGATCTTCTTAAACTTCTATCAGGATGTTTTGTTCTGCAGATCTGCATATTCAGATCTACGAATTTGGCGGGAAAAACTATATTCGTCCTAGGTGTTTTCACCAAATGATTAGCCCATATACTAAACTTTAAGTCTTTATAAAATTTTAAAGGAGCCATTTCTCATTTATTCAAATCGAACGTTTCGGTGCGCGGCATCCCCTTAAGTAGAAAACATTAGAAATCTGAAGCTGCACACTTTCTTCCCTTCGAACGTTTACCATACACTAAATCTGAAGTCTCTATCTCATTGCAAAGCATTCTTTGTTGTTATTTCACTTTTTGAACGTTTTGGTGTGCAGCACCTTCTCTACAGAACATTTTTGGAAAATGCGACTTTTCCAGGGGTTTTTGTCGACGATCGACAAGTGTACCAATCTGCAAGTCTCTACCTATTCGGGAAGTGCCTAAAAGAAATAGTGACAGACAGACAGACAGACAGACACTTGGTAATTAATATATATAGATAGGAATTTGCACACGATTGTGAATTCTAAGTTTCCTTATTATATACTCCGTACGAAGAACGGGTATGCTGCTAGTTTAGAATAAAATTAAAAATAGAATTTTGAACCGAAAACGAAATTAAAATTTGCCGAATATAGCTGAACAGAAAGGAATTTTTAAATCATATTTCTGAAAATAAAATTTAAAAGAGATTAATTATTAAACGGGAGGAAGGAGTTCATAACAATTGCAGTTGATTCAAAAAGTTGATTCGCCAAGTTTGCTGTAATTTATCAAATCTGACAACCCCGCTCGAAAAATTAAGATATGGCAATCCTATATTCACATAATAGGAATGACAGCCTGTAACGGCGTTTCCTCACTGAATCTAGTAAAAGCCTGGAATATAATCAAAATCAGCAATGTATTATTTGAATTGATTCAAAGCACAGTTATTTGTTTTATATATTCATAACTATATTTTAAATACATCAAAACATTTTGAAATAGTGCTTAAAGAAACCAATAAATGAATAAATCAAGATCAATGTTATATATTTTAGCGATAAATGTAAATTGATTTTGTCAAAAAATTACAAATAGAATTAGATATAATGAAACATTTTATATATTCGTATTCAATATGTATTCAATAGCAAAGAAATTATGAAATAGTTATCGATTGTCAATAAAGTTATGCTTTTGTGGAGAATTTCAGATACTTTGAAATAAAGTGCATTAAGGATGAAGTTTCTTTCTTTCAGCTCAAAATCGTTTTGTTTAAAGTGGAATAAACAACATTTTATTGTAATATAACTATTTCTTCAAATCAAATCAACTTTTTATGCTGCGTTTTTCTATTCTCCATTTATTAACTTAAAAATATTTAATGAAAGTGCAGTAAGTGGAATTGGGTTTGTAGGATGACAGTTTGGTATGGATTGATATATTTTGAAAATGTGTCTTGTTCCCAGAATAGAATTCTGGATAAATTACAACGCACTCGTTTCCAATTTCTTAATATAATTTCTTAACAGGTTATATTTTACCTCCATTTAAAACTATTAGTTTGATATAAAAATTTACAGTTTAAGGCAGTTTACGACGAAAACGTTAAAAATATCAAATCATTTTAATAAATATTTTTTTAATGAAAATGTAATGACTGATAGTTTTATAGGGTGTTTAAAAAAATATGGGCTGCATTTTACGAAGTGGTAGTACACACACACCAAACCAAGCATTTTTCGTCATAATTTATCGGGTCGTAAATGAAAGGTAAAGGTGTTGGAGGACACTTACTCGTTGGGAAGCTCCCATAGCTTGGCCCCTACGATCGCCCGATCTGTAGTATTGTGACTTCCTTTTGTGGGTATATCTCAAGAGTCTTGTCTACTCGTAGTCTGTGATACTCGTAGTGAATATGAAGTGCAACTCGTGGCCGGAATTTTGGTCGATGCTGCAGAAGTACTCGATATGCCTGATCTGTTGATAGAGTTCGCCAGTCCCTCGATCAACGCTGTGAAACCGCGGTGCCCTTACCGTTAAGGGCGACAGAAGGACACAGACCACCATTAGCAGATTTGCCAGTGGACCCTTAAAATGTCTTACTTTTAACCAGGGGCAAAAATCTTATTCTTCTTGCTCTAATTGCAATTCCGCAGAGGCATCCCCTGACCATCTTTTAGGCTGTCTGGGACTTGCTAAGGAAGATATATATAAAAACCCTTTATTGGTTTTTGATTTTATTGTAAGTTTTAGGCTCATGGTCCTGGTCTAGCCTACGACTAGTACGGGCGGAATAAGTCACACACACACACGTCATTACTGTAATTATTGTTTATTAAATGTCATATTATAACTTCTAAGTCATTCTTGTGTTTTCGTCTGACCTCATCGGTTTCACCATTAAGCCCCCACTGTCACCTTTACATTTATTTTTCGATCTGGTAAACTATAACCAAAAATGCTTAGTTTTATGTGTACTACCACCTTGTAATGTTTGGCCCATTTATTTTAATCACCCTGTATAACTTTAGGTTGAGTATGTATACGTGTCCATAATATAATAGTAAGCACAGTTTTAGGATTCTAGGTAACTTGTTTTGCTCCCACGATACGGACAAAGTTGACAATTTTATTTCTAAGAAAAGGGATCTCAAAATCAGGGAGATTTGCTTTGTTTGTGCAAGTTGTGTTTTATCAATTTTATTATAAAGTGTTTGTAATTGCAATATATTGATCGATGTTGGTTTTTGATTTTATTGTAAGTTTTGGGCTCTTGGACCTGCTCTAGCCTACGACTAGTACGGGCGGAATAAGTCACACACACACACGAACACACACACGTCATTACTGTAATTATTGTTTATTAAATGTCATATTATAACTTCTAAGTCATTCTTGTGTTTTCGTCTGACCTCATCAGTTTCACCATTAAGCCCCCACTGTCACCTTTACATTTATTTTTCGATCTGGTAAACTATAACCAAAAATGCTTAGTTTGATGTGTACTACCACCTCGTAATGTTTGGCCCATTTATTTTAATCAACCTGTATAACTTTAGGTTGAGTATGTATACGTGTCCATAATATAATAGTAAGCACATTTTTAGGATTCTAGGTAACTTGTTTTGCTCTCACGATAGGACAAATTTGACAATTTTATTTCTAAGAAAAGGGATCTCAAAATCAGAGAGGTTTGCTTTATTTGTGCAAGTTGTGTTTTATAAATTTTATTACAGTTTTTAATTGCAATATATTGATCGATCTTTCTATAAAATATTCTTAACAACTTCTTCAAAAAATAAAGAAAATAATTTGCTTCGTATGTTTAAAATATCTGTTAGACGCTGTCCACTCAGTAAACGAACTTCCAAATCATTTCCTGTAAATGAAATACACTAGATAGTATGATAACATCAATATTTAAAGAAAATCAGTTTATTTATAAATAAACAAGTATCTAAAACTACACTTTTCTTTCACTAAGTGATCGTATAGATTATTCAAAAATAATAGAAACGTAATTACGAGAGAATAAATTTCTTATCTAGAACATTATGATACAGTAAATTATTGTCATAATAACTGACAATTAATATTGCTAAGCAAACAGAGACGTCATTTAATCGATGTATCATATTTATATTCGGTATACTGCCGGTTGGTTGGTCAACGATTTTGTATTTATCCGTGACATATTGTCAAGGTTCTTTTGTTTTTACTTCCCAAAAACACTTTCTCTCAAAATCCAACCGTTCTCGCAGGATATACAAGTCGTCCATTCGGCCTCTTTTGTCGGCGTTTATCATCAAAATCGTCTTTTCAAAAACGTCTCTCACTTTTTACGACATAGATCTCCTTCGGGCCCTATCCTTCTATAGTCGAAGATTCTAGGAAGCACTGGACTGTTACAATGGACTTCAGAGTAAGCTATTAGTGTGGGCTGTTTTGGATCAATACAGTAAGATTACAGTAACAGAAGTAAGCCCCGCCCAGTACCAGGTCTAGTATATAAGGCTTATATTTCTTTATGGATGGAGGGATGGCACTCCCCTTAAATGTGATTGGTCGTTGTGCCCCTCTTAACTAAATTCATTCAGTGCTTTCATCAGGTGTGTTCACAGCATTCATAGTAAAGATCGCCTGAATTAGATTTTGCCTGGTACAACCTGCATCTCCATGAGCTCTACCCGAACGTTTTAAATGTGATCTGCACCCGTCAAACTACCAAATCTTGTCCATAATTTGGCGTCCTTGTATTTGTTTTTTATTAGATTTTACCTAGACTTTTCGCTAACCTGTGCTTGGAATGTTAATGACTATTTTGACTTGGATTGGAAACTTGATTCATCCTGTTTCTAGCTATTTGACTTGTTCCTGCTATCATAATTCATCTTTTTTCTTGAATGCCTATTACTCGCCTAACAGGGTCAGCCCCCTCTTTAAAAGTAAAGGAAACGTGAAGTAAAATTTTATTGAACTAAATTAAATAATAGTTTTGTTTTGTACATCTAAAGTTCCTCATTCATGGTCACATTAAAAGTGCATATTACACATCATAAAAATCCGAAAACATATACATCTATTTTTGTGTTAACATATGTATATTATATTATAAATAAGCTAGCTTGCAGCATATGGTATTTAACAAATTTAACTATTTAAATTGAGGAATGTTTAAGATTATTTTCTTTTCTATAGAAGAATGTACCTTTAAAAATATAGACTACTACTAAACTGTGTGTAAAGTTATATTTAAAAGGCTTGAAAGACTCAGAAGTCTTCGGTGTAGCTCAAATGGCGTGGAAGATTATAAACTTCATGGACTATCAGGTTTTAATGATACTTGCATTTAAAGATATAACTTTTACTTCAGCCAACATGATTCAATCCAATGTATCAGAACTAAGTAATGGCCATATTATAAAATAATTACTCATTCAAAAAGAAAAGTTTTCTGTTGTCCAGTTTAGAAATGGATCATTATTTGAAGTCATGATTTTCTTCATACTTTATTTAAAATTATTAAAAGGCAAATCATGTGTGAATAACTAATAAACGATACCCAATAATTAATTGCAGAATGACTCAACTCGATTTTCTCATGCCAAAATTAATTTTTAAATAGCTTGTTTTTTTCCCTTTTGCATATCTTTCAAGAAAAAAAATGTATCGTTGTCCAAAAGATCACAATAATACCATGTTTCCAATCATTTGGAAAAGCTAGAAAAAATATTTCGATTGATGCACTTTTTGACAATGTCTATCTCTATTTTTTAACGAGTTCGTTATGTAACCTTTTGAACTCTAGTTCGTTATTTTAACTTTTAGATAGGGAACTGCAATTCCTTTATTTATCGATCGAACATGGTCACATTACTGTTGGTAAACATAACGTGTACACTAATTGACCTTTACTTAGAAAGTATTACAGCGCTTAAGGATTTTCCTAGGAACTTTGCATACAGATGAATCATACTCATACAAATCAAATATTAACCTGGGCAATACTCCTTATCTAAAACCCAAATAAAACGGAAAATTCATAATAATTTATAAATATTGTAATTAATATCGATTGACCTTAATTGCTTGTAAAAACATTAAGACTTCTTCTTGGAAAATCGAAAATATTTTTCCTTTTTTGAGTTTAGATGATTAATCGAATAACTTCATAAGATAATAAACTGGAAAATGCTCTTGGCATTGTCCGAGAGATGAAACAGAGAAAAATTTAATTTATACGTATAAAACATAAAAACATTAATACATGTAATTTATATAAATAACAGTAATAATTGCATATAGTCAAAGTACACCGGTGCAAAAGGCGTGATATTACCCAATCCCCAAATCAGATGTTAAAGACTTTCCCCTTTCATTAAAATGGTCCCTATATCATGATCACCGACTAAGCAAAAGAAAATAAAAATAGGAGATTCAAAACCAAATTATTTCTCTACGAGCGGTAATAGGAGCAATTTCTATGTGCGGTAATGGAGCATATATAATCTTAACAGATTCGTAAGCATTCGTAAGCATATTTTCTTAAATAATAAATATGAAGGAATTGAAGACTTCGGTTGGATAGAACGTTCGTTGATCTAATTGATGGTGTGAAGATGGAAACTTAAGGACAATATTTTCGGTCGCTTAGGAACCGATTTATGTGAAAATCACCCAGAATCGTACTGAAACATAAAACAACTAAAGAACTAATTTGAATTAAAAAAAATATATCGCCAAAAAATATCGCCATCCATGAACTGCACGGATCCTGAAGTATATGTCTAAAAAACTATGAAAATTTCAATTTTGAACAAAATTAATATTAAAGAGATGTTTAATGAAATTTTCAGTAGAGCTAATAACATATACATGGTTATTGAAAATGGTTAAAGAAAATTCGCTTTTTTAAAATAAAATAGGCAGGAACATTAGATTTAGACACAATAAAACGCATAGGATGGTTAACTTTATGGAATTTAATTTGTCCGAAAATTTGGGTAATTGATGAGAAGTACGGAAAACAACAGATGTAATAGCAGAGGAAAGATTTTTTAGATTTAGACATCCTACAGTATATAGCAGCAATAGGGAATTTTTTAATGTGAATGCACGCAATCTCGGCAACACACTTCTGCATGAAACAGACATAATCATCACTATTGGCGAGAACAAGCTGTTTAGATTTATCGACAGAAAAAAATAATTAAATCAGAACAAGATTTAAGCTTATTAAGCTCGGCGATTGTAACATGAAAAGACAAATAATGTTTATTTTTAAATTTATTATCATTATAAGAAATGGAAATTGAACAATACATAACAAATCTATCTCTCTCCTATTGTGTCTAAATGTAATGGTATTACCTATTTTTTAGAAAAAGCATTAACTAATTTTCTTAAATCATTTTTAATAACCATGTATGTTCTATTAACTCTACTGAAAATTTCATTAAACATCTCTTTAATACTAATGTTGTCCAAAATTGCATTTGTGATAGTTTTGACGTTGTGTTCCTGTTTACTAATGTTCCCGTTCCTACTGCTATTAATATTAGTGCTGAAAAACTTCAATGTCAAAATTGTACTATTACCACTATCGAAGAAATAACTTTTACATTGAACATTGTTGAAGAGACAAATTAATTTGGTTTTCGTGATAATATAAATTTGCAAACTACGGGTGCTCCTATGGTTAGCTTCTTATCTGGCATTTTAGCTGAGGCTGTGTTACAGGAGGTCGAGAATGAGATTTTACCCTTTTATCCTTTAAACCTATTCTTTGGTGTCGCTATGTGGATGATGTGTTTATTATTTGAATCCATAGTTTAAGTGACATCCATAATCTTTTGGATAATGTCGACCACTTTTACCCCTCTATTAATTTTACCGTTGAACATGCGTCTAATTTAACTTTATCATTTTTGGATGTCCGTGTTTCTCTTAACTCTCTTGGTTTTCATACTTCCGTTTTTGCTAAACCTAATTTCATTAATTCTTGTATGCCCGCTAACTCCTCTTAACCTATTTTTTCTGAAAACGCAGCTTTTAATGTATGTTTTAATAGTGCCTCTAACGTTTGTTCATCTATTTCGGCTTGAATTTGACTTTATCTTTAACCTTGGCCATGAGGCTGCTTACTCATTCAAGTTTATTTATAAAAAGAAAATTCCCATATTCGCTGTAATTTTATTTATCCTAATACTAACCTTGTTACCGTTTCTGATCTAATGCCGTATAAATAATCTTATGCCGTATAAGTCTTGCGTATCACCTGCGATTTTTTGTCCTGTTATTCATTTTTGCCAAGAATTTAAGCTTAAGCCCGACAATTCTACCGTTACTACGTTATTTAACCGTATTCGTTCAGATAAATTTAAGGATAAAAATAAATTTAAGTGTGAAGCTGGAGAGCACGTTGTCCTCCTTTTTTCCCCCGAAAATAACTTTAAGTTCTACATTGGTAATACTAAACGTACTTTTGGTATTCGTTTAGCTGAACATGCCCGCAATGTTAAAGATGGTAAACTTTCCACGGCTCTTGCCCAGTATGTTACTAACGATAATTTTCATCCTATGTTTGATAATACTTTTCTTTTAATTAGCTGAAACAAACCCCGTAATATATAACTTTATGAATCCATTTTTATTACTTTCCTTATATACATAATGTATAAGGAAAGTATTGTGACGGGGTCGAAAATTCGAATTCGAGTTTTCGACGGGAGAGCACGTTTCAAGCATCCCTGATCACGAATCAAACATTTTTGAAGCGATGTCAGTGTGTGTGTGTGTGTGTGTGTGTGCGTGTGTGAAAGTATGTGTGTGTGTGTGTGTGTGTCAGTGGGTCTGTGGAGACCATAACTGACGAACGAATGGACCGATTCGAACGAAATTTGGTACAAAAATCACAATCCGTAAACACTGGAAGCCTATTGTTTTCAAAAGTAATCGAATGTTTAGAACCCCCCTATTTTCGAGTGAAATTTTGAAAAAATCGTCAAAAAATCAAAACCGCTAATAAAGTTACGCAAATAGACATTTCTTATGTAATTTTTCATTAGAAAACGATTAACATAGTATTTAGAACGCTAACATGAACAGTTCTCGAGATATTTTACAATTTTTCAAAAACATTATCAAAAGTCATATAAAATTAAAAAAAATATATTTCCTATTGAGAAACCTGTTCACTTTTCATATGTAATACCATGCGATAAATTGGGTGACATCATTCTCGTGGATCTAACTCGTTCCATTCATGAGAAAAGACTCTTCGAGTAATACTTTTGTATTTGAACGCCAATAGTCATTTATCTGTTATAAGAATAACTTATTTCTCCGTCAGTAAAGCTTGGCGAGATTTTGGCGACGAATTTGGCAGAATGTCGCCAACTTGGCGACTTTTTGAAATGTTGCCAAATTAACGAAAATCTCGCCAAATGGATTAAAATGACGCTAAATCAATGAAAATGACGACTAATTGTCGAAAATTCAATATCTTGGAAATAATATAAGTATCTACTATAAGAAAAACCTATTTTTTTACTGTAAAAGTAGTAAATTCATTGCATTATATAAGGAAAGTCATGTGTTGCCCACATCAGATTTTTTTAATTTACCGTGAGTCAATTTGTAATTTCGTTCCCGTCCAGGACCTTAATTATGCTTGGGTCTCATTCTTGACTCACTACGTATCAAAGCTTTATTTGATTTTCTGAAAATTTAGTTGTTGCTTTATTTCGTTTTTTTACAATATTCCTATTGGTTATCATTTACTTTATGAACCTTTTCCTTTTATTGTAATTTGTATTTTATAATTAAAATATATTTAAAATGCCTCGTATTTGAAATTGTGAAAAATGTATATTGATTGATAAGTAAATTTTGCCTGGCGGTTATAGCCTATATTTAAGCACATGTTTGCAACTTATTTTCACTTCACCACTGATGAAGGACATAATAGCGCCCAAAAGCGCTATGGCCGTGTGATTTTTATACATCGTAAAACAGTGATTTATATAAAATACTTGTAAGCCTATCATTTGGTTGTCTTTGATTTTAATGTATATTTTAAATAATGATATTCTTTATTAGTTATTAATCTAAACTTTGCAATAATATTTTGCTCGTTCATTTTTTTGCCATTCAATAGTTCCTTTGCCAAACGTATAGATTGCAAAGTTAAAAATGTAATATGAAGTAATTATATTGTCAAAATATTAGCAATTGTGATAAATATTTTCCTTCTATGAGTCTCTTTACAGAATATCATCAATCATTTTTACTTTCCCTGCAATACATGGTAATGCATAGCGAAAGTATTGGAATCATGCCGAAAATCTCAACTCGAGTTTTCGACGGATCTACACGTTTCGAGACCTCTAGAATACGAAAAAAAACATTTTTAGCGTGACGTCTGTGTGTGTGTCTGTGTGTCTGTTTGTCTGTGTGTCTGTGTGTCTGTCTGTCTGTCTGTCTGTCTGTCTGTGCAGATTTTGTATCCACTCTAACTAAAAAACTAATGGACCGAATTTCACAAAATTTTGTAGGTAAGTCACTTGTGGGCGGGGCTGGTGCTGATTAGTTTTGGGTACGATTCGGAATAAAAGAACCCGCCTTTTTTTGCGAAATGGCCCTCAAAAGCTTGTATCCACTCTAGCTGAAAAACCAATGGACCGAATTTCACAAAATTCGGTAGATGAGTCTCTTGTGGGTCATCCTGGTGCTGATTAGATTTTGGTACGATTCGGAAAAAAATAGCCTGCCTTTTCTTACAAAATGGCCCGCAAAAATTATCAAAATCTAAACTAAAGAACTACGCATGCTCAAATATATCCATTAAATGCTCGTTTAATACGTAATTTTAACGAAGAAATGAATAAGACCAACCCCATTACACTAGGACCAGCCGTTCTCGAGATATTTTAGTTTATCGTATTTTCTCTACGCCAGCTATGAAAATAAGTCCGGTTACCAAATGAGAAAGAAAATTGAATTAAAAGTGAAATAAATTTAATTAAAATAAAGAGAACGTAGATATAAGTCTGCAGGGAAAGTCATGTGCTGCCCACATCAGATTTTTTATTGTAGTAATGACCTCTTCTATTTAAAAGTTTTTGTAGCTGTAATCATATTAATTATCAGAATTGAGAAACAAAAGCATTTACTTTATAAAGTAGTCTGATCTAGAATATGCTAGCAAGATTAATAATTTTCACATAATATATTACATGATTCTACATTAATACCCATTACATCATATTGAAAATAATATATGTATTTCAAATTTTTACGTTCAGTAAACCCAGTGTTTCTCTTAAATACTATCATTTTTCTTATTTTCGAATTAGTCTAACAACATTAATATTTTTTTGTCTGTTTTCGTTTTTCTTACCGTCTAATTAAAATAACAGAATTAATCTTATTTTACCATGTTAGTTTATTTGAGTTTTCATTTACTTTTGAAGTTAATTTACATAACTTAATTTGAACATAAGCAGCAGCATACAATGAAGTTCAGCTATAAAATGAAATGCTGCCATTGGATTAACGTTGAGTATTTATTCTTCAATTTATCAAAGTCAACTAATAATTAATTGATATGTTCTTTTGTTTTTATCTGCTTTTGTCTTGATGCTTATCTTTTATGTTTTTCATATTAACTTTGACGAACACGTCGAGAAACTGTAATGAGTTTAGCAAAATAAATCCAGCAAAGGCTATTTTATTCCGAAATTTTTTATTTTGTAACGGAGTTAAAATGAAAAAGTTTTGAATGGTTTATTCATGACTTTCTGAATTTAAGATAAAATTTACCTAATCGTAGTGTCCGTTTTTACCCAATTTTATATCCCTCGTCACCCCTTGATGTTCACCTTCTGCGTGTAACTAACAACGTTCCGATCCTTGTTGGTCGTCGCCTTCAGGTATTTTCAGACTTTTGCATGAAAGAAAAGGTCTGAATTTCCCTATTTATTCTTTATATTTCCTGTTTAAGAGTTCCTTTTACGAATGTCTTATTCAGAACAGAATTGTCTTATTCAGTCCTATAGAAAAATTCACGCATCCTAATAATCTTTTTTTTTTCTGTAAAAGTGGTAAATTCATTGCATTATATAAGGAAAGTCATGTGCTGCCTATATCATATTTTTACTTTCCTTATATATAGTATAATGTATAAGAAAAGTATTGTGACGGGGTCGAAAACTCGAATTCGGGTTTTCATCGGGAGAGCACGTTTCAAGCAACCCTGAACAAGAATAGTACGTTTTTGAGGTGATGTCTGTGTATGCGTGTATGTTGAATTTATTATTAAAATATTTTCATATATGGACTACATGGTGTTTATGGACTACATCTACTAAATCCACCTAGGTATTTAGTAGATTTTTCCGCTTTTAGGGCATGGTTGTTTATGTACACAGGCGGCGGAGGTTTACGTTTTCTAGAGAAATAAATCCAATGACATTTATTGGGGTTTAATTTTATTCGCCATTTTTCCAGCCAAGTTTGGAGCATGTCTAAGTGTTGTTGTAGCTGTCTGTGCATTACTGAGACATAAGGGTATTTTGCAAGTATCGCACTATCGTCTGCATAGAGTGCCAGCTCTGTGTTTGGAGTCCTGGGGATGTCATTCAGGTATATGTTAAAGAGTGTCGGGCCCAGGATAGAACCTTGCGGTACACTACTTTTAATGAGCTTGGGTGTTGATAAGTTACCTCCTACTCTGACTTGAAAGTGTCTGTTATTTAAGTATGAGATTAAAAGTTTGACAAGAGCGTCAGGGACTTTTAAAGTGATCAATTTGTATGCTAATCCACAGTGCCACACTTTATCAAAGGCTTTTTGTATGTCCAGAAAAATCGCAGCTGTGGGTGTCTTACTATTAAGTCCAGAAGATATGTACTCTACCACTCTCAGCAATTGATGAGTGGTGGAGTGCTTTGGCCGAAATCCAAACTGCTCCGGAATGAGGATGTCATTCTCACTAAGGTGCGTGTTCAGTCTCTTAAGAATTATTTTCTCAGTAATTTTACTAAGTGTCGGTAGCAAGCTGATTGGTCTGTAGTTGGCTGGAATTGTGGCATCCTCACCTGGCTTGGGGATTGTTATGATTATCGCTTCCTTCCATTCTTTGGGAAAGTAGTTTAGTTTTAATATTTTATTTATTAAGATAGTCAAGTAACATATTACGTTTAGGGGTAGGTTTTTAACCGCAATATTTCTGATTTTGTCGTGCCCTGGGCTTTTGCGATTTTTGAGATTTTTGATAATTTCTAATATCTCCTGCGGGGTGGCTGGGTTAATCTCAGCCGTTACCGGGGAATTCCTGAAGTTATTTAAAGTTTGGCTAACCATTCTTAGGGTATCCTGACACATTAGATCGTGGTTTGGTTGGAATTGTTTTTCATAATGGCTTGCGAGCGCCTCGGCTTTTTCCTCGTCTGAGTACGCGATTTTAGCGCCATCCATTAGTGGCGGAAGCTTAATTTGAGGTTTCCTGAGTCTTTTTGCGAATTGCCAGAGCGATACATCTTCTGGGCTAAGGGATTCGATTAATTCTTTATACTGTTGCTGCTTTTCTGCGACAATTTTCCCCCTGACTTTGCTCGTGAGTCTGTTAAGCTCCCTTTTAAGGGCGGGATCTCTGTTAGCCTGCCATGTCTTACGCATTCTATTCCTTTGCCTGACTAATTGTTTGACATGGTGGGAAAGTGTGGGTAATTTTGGAGACTCACGATGTGTTGTGGCAGAGGCAATTGCTCTCTTGATTTCTGTTGTGAGTGTGTGCGTGGCAGAGTCAATATCCGCCGTGCTCATAATGTTAGGTACTGCTAAATGCGGCTCGAAGAGTGCTCTTTTGAATACTTCCCAGTTGACCCTCTCTTGTCCCAGAGAGGCTGGAAGAGGTGTGTTCAGGTCAAATGTCACCAGTACCGGTAGATGATCCGAGTCGAATTCATCCAGGGTACTAATAGTGTGAGCGTAGTCTATGTTTCGCGTTAGGACAAAGTCTATGAATGTGCCGCTGGCGCCTGAGAAGCAGGTTGGTGTCGACGGAACAATAATGTTAGTATTTGTGGTGTTCAGCAGTCTATGTATCTGTGTACCGCGTGCATTGGCTCTCCTACAACCCCACGCTCGGTGATGTGCGTTGAAGTCGCCTGCGAGTATCGTGTTGGGATATCGCGAGAAAAGCAGTTCCAGCTGCGCAGCTACGTCTACTCTACTCATATTTTTGACATATGTTGAGGTTAGGATAAACGGGCTAGTATTATGAATTTTAATTTTTATGCTAGTATTTTCTATACTTTGAAGATTTATGCTTTTTAGTTCCTCGTGGGGAATATTTCTTTTAATGTATATTGCTGTTCCTCCATGGGGCGTTCTAGCATTAGTATTTGAGCTAAGATTATGATAACCTGAGTAGTTGGCTATGTTTAGTTTTTTACTTTCTCTAACTCTAGTTTCCTGAATTAGTAAGGCGTCTACGTCATTTTCATTTACATAGTTCCTAAGTTCATTTATTCTTGGAGATATGCCGTTCGCATTCCAAAATATTATTTTTATTGACTCCTTTTTGGACCTAGCCATGACGGGTTTGATTCTCACTGTTACTTTTAAAGTCCGCGATTATTTTAAGGGCCTCAAAGACCATTACCATTGGATCGCTCTTTTTTTGTACCAACTCTGCGAACTGCATCAACAGACGTTTTATGTCGTCTAGATTAAACATGCTGATAAACCCTCTGATGAGGTTGAGGATATCCTCCATCTTTTCAGCATCAGATTTATCAGCCTGTTCAGTCTCCGCTTCCATTTCCTCAGCCTCAACCGCGGTTTGCACTTTTTTGTGAGTGTCCTTTTGGAACTCGATAGTTTTTTGTTTTTTTCCACCCGTTTTAGCTAACGGCTGGGTTTCCGCGAGCTCTTCTCCCTCCCTGACTCGTTTAGTTTCTTTCCATTCCTTAACTTTGCTATCCAGTCTATCATTTGCCTCTTTTGCCTGTCTGGCTTTTTCTGCCTCCGATCTTCTTTTAATTGCAGCTGTAGCTGCTCTAACTTCCTCCAGAGTCAATTCTCTGGAGGTCGAAGGTTTGGGGGCCTGCTCTTGCACCGATCTGGTAGGTGCTGAAGTTTCGTGCCTGTTTATCTGTGGCACTAAGTGCGAGGAGCCCTGAAGGGATGCCTGGGGGTTTGGTCCGAGGGCCTTTTGCCTCCAAGGGGGTATCTGATTTTTTGGGGGTGGGGGGGCATACCCCGGTGCCTTTCCCTTGTTCCAGGGGTTCTTCGGGCATTGCCTGAAGTTCGCCGGGTGGTCTCCATTGCAGTTAGCACACGTCGCCTTCTCTGTCCTGGGTCTCTGGCAGTCTCGTGTGAAGTGTCCTTCACCACACTTCAGGCACTTTGGCGGCATACTGCAGTTCTCTGATGAGTGGTTGAATTGCTGGCACCGGTAGCAAATTTTAAAGCCCCTAGCTCTGAAGGCCTCTACCTTCACAGCCAAGTACCCTAATCTTGTGAGTCTGTAGATCCTCTGCCAGTCATCGGTAGGCCTAAGGCTGACTAAAAAGATCGGCAGGGGTAATCTCGTTTTGGTGTTTCTCAATTGAGAAACCCGGACTACATCTAATCCATTGGATGTTAGAGTCAATTTTATCTCCTCAATGTCATAGCTAGTTGGTAGCCCCTTCAAGACTACCTTTTTCGGCCTTTCAGTTTTGAGGTTTAAACTATGGAAGGGGATTTTCTCGCTAGACAAATGGCGCTGAACAACCCTATAGGAGTCAGCGTCATTGGGTATCAGTTTGAGCATATCTCCTGTCAATTTTCCAGATACTTTATTTCCTGTAATTTCATTTAGCTTTTTAAGGAGAGCCTGGTAGTTATCTCTAAACTTTATGAAGAAACACTCTGCTTTTGGTTCTTTTTTTTCTACATTCATAACATTATCTCTTCCACTATTTTCAACAGCTTTAGGTTTAGGTGCACTTTTAAATTGCACAGGTTGTGCAGCAATTTCAGCATAAGTCCTAGTTCTAACATTTTCATTTTCATTTACAACACTATCACTAGATTTTAAGTTTCCATCCTGGTTTTTAGTAGGCGTTCCCTTAGTGGGAGACTCCTCTATCCTAGGCCTTTTACATGGATTTACAACCGTTTCAGTTTTGTCAGAAGGTTTAATTTCATTAATTAATCCTATTTCTAGCAGTTTAGCTTTAACTTGAACATTATTAACACATACATTACTTTCCTCAAGTGATTTAAAGATTACGTACATTTCACTATCCTTAAATTTAGTCATGTCGAAAACGTTTAAACAAATGGAGAGATATTTATTATATAATATCTCTCTCTTTTCTTTCTGGAAGATATCCCAAAGTCAGAATTTAATTGAATTTGTTTTTTTCCCTATATTAAATAATTTTTTTAATTAAAAAACTACTTAACATATTTTACTGAATTTTTTTTTATATATTCTATGGGATAATGTGAATATTTCCTAAAAATTTCGAAGCAATTCGTGAATTTTAAATTTACTTAAAAAATGTTTGAAAAATTAGGTCCCATAGGGTTCAATGTATTTCATTTTTTCAACCCGGGTTCAATAAAAAACTAATTGGGTGATATTATTTATTTATATTCCCATAGGTCCTACAGACCGTCTGAACAACATACTAAAATTTCATTTTGATAAACTCATTTTTACGGCAGTTATCGTGCTAACGGACAGACAGACAGACAGACAGACAGACAGAATGAACAAAGTCATAAACACTTTTCAACTTTGTTGTAAAGTGTTAAAAAGATCAATCATGCATAAAGCATTGAGTATGAAACACTTTTCAACTGAAACGCAATTTATATAAACATCTCTAAAATGAGATGCAAGCAACATTGACATCTTTTAAATTATCACAGGACTACAGTAATTTATTACACTTGAAAATTTAAAATTGCATGAAAAGGAAAATTCTAATTACACATAATGAACTTTATTCAAATGACGTCATCGAAATATAAATCGTTTGCCTCTCTACGCAATATCAATAAGTATTTCATTCATATCACTTACTCCTGAGTTAAATAATTTTGAGTGAAAAAATGTATCAATTCTTATACAACTCACCTTACAACCACTTGATTTGTTTATATTCTCTATGCGTAAAAATTAGGCTAAGTTGCAGAAATAATCAAAATTTAGAGATCGTTTAAAATAAAAAGAATATTGTAATTGCATTTACACAGAATTTAGATACACGGATAATACGCAAAAATGAAGCAGTTTTAGGACGGATGCAACACTAAATATAAATTTAAACAAAAGTTTGCATATCTACTGTTACAGCGGTAAAATGAAAGACATATTTTATTCTGCAATGCCTCAGGTGATCTTTTCATATAACATGGGTGTAATTAATACTTCAATTCTTATTTCAAAAACTACCCAACATATTTTGCAGGGTTTTTTTTTTACATATTCTTTGTAACAATTTGAATATTTCCTAAAATTTCTGAAGTAGTTTGTGAATTTCAACTTCGTTTAAAAGTTTTTTGAAAAATTAAGTCTCATAGTTTTCAATATATTTCATTTTTCCAAGTGGTGTTAAATAATTGGGTCCAGTAACATGCTTGAAAAGGTTTTACAGTGATACTGAAAATGTAACGCAATATTTTGCCACTGTATTAGGTACAAACGTCAAAATGTTCAGTTATGAAATTTTACCGTTTGTTCGTAATACAGTAAACAGACTTGTCTTAACAGCAATCGGCACGAAACGGTTTAATATGCAGGCTCAGCCAACGCCAGGAAGTAGAATACAAAGCCTCCCAACTCACTAAGCCAGATTCGGGCTTGTAAAGCGTAGCGAGCTGGGGGCTGAGCTTACTTAAGTTGTTCGCGATGTGAGATAATGTCGTTTGTGAGCGTAATACGAGCCGAAGCCACAAAGGGGGCTTCACGCCTATAGCGAGCTCTGATTACTGAATGTTAACGAATGGCGAACTGAGATCCGGGGTTATGTGAGCGATAAAGAGCATGAGGCAAGTAAGCGATCATGTACGCTGGTCGGTTTGAAAGAGCTCGCAAAGCGATCGCCAGTGGTAGGGAATATCAATTAACAAGGGACTTTCCCCAATGGGATTATTACGCCTGCGGTTCAAGTGTCACACAAGTGCTCCCGAAGCAAGTTCAGCGAGCGTTAGCGAGTAGGAGGAGAAGCCTTTCTACTTGCAAACCGCATTACGGTGGGGAGGGTATCGAGCAGGGGGCAGAGCATCCTAGTTCTTTATAGTGTTTGACTTCAATTGTATTGCTACTAACATGTAAAATGCTCTTACTCTGTTTTGTCTTACCCGAAAAGAGAAGAGATTTTCTCCTTACAGGAAGACAAGGCACTGTCAAAACATTTAAATGTTCGCAACGCTTTGCATATTTGTAACAGTATCTTGATCAGTATTACAGAAAAAATTTGCATTTTTATGCACTTCATTCCACAAGAGAGTATTTTTTAAATGTTTTGAAACTTTTCTTAGAATCTCCTTTGAATTCGTTTTTTTTTTACTTTTTTAATATTAAACAAATATTAAACTTATACATTTTTGCATTTTTTATTAACACTTTACAACAAAGTTGAAAAGTGTTTATGACTTTGTTCATTCTGTCTGTCTGTCTGTCTGTCTGTCTGTCTGTCTGTCCGTTAGCACGATAACTGCCGTAAAAATGGCTTAATCAAAATGAAATTTTAGTATGTTGTTCAGACGGTCTATAGGACCTATGGGAATATAAATGAATAATATCACCCAATTAGTTTTGGATTGAACCCGGGTTGAAAAAATGGAATACATTGAACCCTATGGGACCTAATTTTTCAAGCATTTTTTAAGCGGATTTAAAATTCACAAATTGCTTCGAAAATTTTAGGCAGTATTCAAATTGTTCCATAAAATATATAAAAAAAAATTCAGCGAAATATATTCAGTAGTTTTTTAAATAAAAATTAAAATAATAATAACACCTTTTATATGAAGCGATCACGTGTCCATGATATGAAACGATCACATGACCCACTTCAAAATGATATATGGCATCCATCTTGTGTCAAAATCGTGATTTTTAAAGTTCTTTTTAATTCATATTGAGTGTTGTATCCATCCTAAAACTACTTTATTTCTGCCTAAATTCTGTGAATCTACATACTGAAACAACGCAATGACAATACATTTCAGTTTAAATGCTCATCCAAATATGATTATTTCTACTATTAAGCCTATTTTTCACCTATGTAAAATGTAAACAGCAAAATATGTAGAATGAGTTGTATTAGAATCTCTGTAATTCTTTAACACAAAATCATTTAGTCCATGGAGTCTGCTTAGCTGATATGAATGAAGTATTCATTGATTGTAGAAAGAGAAAGACGATATTTTTCGATGAAGTTTTAAGCATAGAGTTAACTTATTTGTAGCTCCATGGTCTTAATTTTTAAATAAAATAAATTATTATAGTATTCTGATGAATGACATGAATGGGGGAATTATTTATGAATGAAATATTGCTTTTATAGAGAGAGCCAGGCGTGTTATTTTTTTATGACGTCATTTGAATCAATTTCAGTTGTTTTCGATGAAGTTTTCAAATATAATAAATTATCGTAGTATTATGATAATTCTAAAATTATTACCGAGGAATGTATCAAATTTTAGAGATGTTTAAACCAGGCAATTAATTTATACTTTAATGCCGTCATTTGAATGAAGTTAATTTTTTTCGATGTGGGTTTAAGGTTTCAAATATAATAAATTAATGTAGTATTGTGATAAGTTTTAAAATATTACCGAGGAATGTATTGCATTTTAGACATGTTTAAATAAAATTGCATTGAAGTTGGAAAGTGTTTCATAATCAATGCTTTAAGCATGATTGATCTTTCTTGTTTGATATCAACGTGAAATATCTTAGAAGAGTGTATACCAGTGCATTTTACAAGTCATTGGATCTGAAAAAAATATGATGACATATAAAAACGCATTTTGTAACATTTAAACCACTACATTGGTATAAAAATGTCAATTTATTAAGAAAAAATGGGTGTTATTGAGAGCTTTTTCCCATTTACAGTACTTTGTTCAAAGCCTCTAATGTCTATTTATTGAATAATCATTTGGAATTTAAATCAGATCGAAATATTTATTCAAAAGTTATCCTACTAGCAAGCATTCAAAAACATAATTTGTTTGTTTAAAAATTTTGATTCGAATTCAAAACTGCGTAAAGCGCAATAAATACATCAGAATCTGAGGATCAGATATTTCAACTTATCATAATGCCTTCCCTTTACATATGCTATCGTTATGACGTATTCTTAGAAATCGTTGGTAAACTCTCAGGAAGCAAGAATGAGTCCAAATTTTTGGATCACAAAAACACTTTTAATTAAAAGCACTTATAATCTCCAACAAGGAAAAATATACAGCAAATAGTTCAATAACTATCTTACACAATCACTAAACAATTGTCAGATACAATAGAACAACAATTAAATTCACATCTAATTCACAAAATAGCAGATGCTACTTTCTAAACACTAGCGTAGCTAATATTCAATATTTTGATAATGTTCTATTATATTCTTAAACTCCACCAAAGCCGAAAAAGTTGGAGGTAAATCGCCTAAAATTGCAACCATGCTCCAAAGAGTCAAAGTATGGCAACCCTAGATAATAGAGAAAACTACCTGTTTTCCACTGTGAGGAATCAAAGTCGTTAAAGCATTTTACATGTTCGTAACACAGTATTGTAGCGGATGTAAATTTATTATATCTCTGCTTATGCGTATATAAATAGCATTGATTAATAAACATGCTTCATTTCTTATAATCTTAATTCTGAATTTATTTCACCGAAGGAAATACTCTTTAACACAGAAGTTGTAAATGGAAAACGTGTCCCGAAAGATGAGTAAAAGGAATTTGAATTTCATGCTAGTTTTCTCTTTAGCTAAGTACACACAAGATCGCTATAAATAGCCACAAGAAATGCAGGATCTATATTCCTATCTTCTCAGACTCTCGTTTTAATCTAACTGAATGCGAATTCTAATTCGCAAACGCAAAATCATCTGCGATGCCATTAAAAAAAAACATGATGTAGGCTGCACATGACTTTCACTAAATAATGCAATGAATTTACTTTTTCCACAGTGAAAAAATGATGTATAAGATCTACAACACAATGTTTTCAATGTTAAATTTTACATTAGCCGCTTTTGCTGCTGACAACATGCAAACCTATTTCAAAGTACACAGTTAACTTATATTTTACTTAACTCTAAATTGACCATTATCTATATTGATCCACAATAAGTAATATAGTTCATATATATTAAAATATTTTAATAATTAATTCAACTGTTTAGCGTCATTTTTTAAATTTTAGCGATAATTTTATCAATCTGGGGGTAATATACCAAATTGGTGGTATTTTGCTAAATTAGTAATCAAGTTCGCCAAATATATCGTCAAGGATCACAGACAAATAAAAAGCAGAGCATTTCTTATATATAAAAGACTATTGGCAAATTGTTATTCATCAAAATAGAAATATATTACCCAAAATATCTTCTCTCGTGAATGGAACGAACTACATCCACGAAAATGATGTTAAAACATTTATCGCGTAATATTACATATGAAAATTGAACATTTTTTAGAATAGTTAATACTTTTTAAAAGTCTATAAGATTTATTGATGAATTTCACGCTAACATTATAAAGTTCACGCTAACATTATAAAGTTTATGCCAATAATTTTCTAATAAAATATTACCTAAAAAATGATTAATTAGGTAACGTTATAGAAGATTCTAATTATTTTACGGTATTTCTCAAAATTTCATGAGAAAATTTATTTGGGTTTTCTGCGAAAATTCGATTGCATTTAAAAGTAAAAGGCTTCCAGTATTCCCCGACAGTAATTTTTGTGCCAAATTTCGTTCGAAACACACCATTCGTTTCTGATATATCATCTGTATAGACTCACGGGGACAGATACACGCACACACATACATACACACACACAGACATCACTTAAAAAACACCCGATTCTAATTCATAGATGCGTGAAATGTGCTCGTCCGTCGAAAATTCGCATTCGAATTTTCGTCTCCGTCTCAATTACTACTATGCTGTACTCAATTACCATATAGGGGAGAGTCGGTAAATGCCGTACGGCTGGTAATGTCGTACACTCTTATTTCTGAAAAATGCCAATAGGTGGCAGCACGGTATCTATCGCGTCTAGTTTTCTTCTGCACCATAAATGTTTTGTTTTCGCCACGAAGTCCTTCGCTGAAAAACTGCCGAAATATTTGCGCTTTAAGGTAAGTTCTCTTTCGGAAATTGTATTTTAATTATGTTTGCTAGCTGCTAGAGACGACCCAGTTCCATTTTATTTGTTGTCTCGGAATTTTTACTTTCCTTATATATATAATGTATAAGGAAAGTGTGACGGGGTCGAAAATTCAAATTCGAGATTTCGGCGGGAGAGCACGTTTCAAGCATCCCTGATCACGAATAAGACATTTTTGAAGTGATGTCTGTGTGTGTGTGAAAGTATGTGTGTGTCAGTGAGACTGTGGAGACGAAAACTGACGAACGAATGGACCGATTCGGACAAAATTTAGTACAAAAATCACAATCCATAAACACTGGAAGCCTGTTGTTTTTATTCGCAATCGAATGTTCAGAACTCCCCCTAAATTTTCGAATGAAATGTTGAAAATATCGTCAAAAAATCAAAACCGCTAATAAAGTTACGCAAATAGACATTTCTTATGTAATTTTTTATTAGAAAACGATTGACATAAATTTTAGAACGCTAACATGAACCGTTCTCGAGATATTGTACATTTTATAAAAAAAAGTCATATAAAATAAAAAAAAATATATCCTATTGAGAAACATGTTCACTTTTCATATGTAATAGCATGCGATAAATTGGGTGACATCATTCTCGTGGATCTAGCTCGTTCCATTCATGAAAAAAGATACTTTAAGTAATACTTTTGTATTTGAACGCCAATAGTCATTTATCTGCTGTAAGAATAACTTATTTCTTCGTTCATAACGCTTGGCGAGATTTTGGTGACGAATTTGGCGGAATGCCGCCAACTTGGCGGCATTTTGAAATGGTGCCAAATTAACGAAAATCTCGCCAAATGGATAAAAATGACGCTAAATAAATGAAAATGGCGACTAATTGTCGAAAATTTAATATCTTGGAAAGAATATTAGTATCTAGTATAAGAAAAACCTATTTTTTTACTGTAAAAGTAGTAAATTCATTACATTATATAAGGAAAGTCATGTGTTGCCCACATCAGATTTTTTTGGTAGTTTAAGCGATTAATTTAATGGTAAAGTGGTAGATGAAATCTATGTCTGCTTCATTTAAACGTGGTTAGGCTTAAGAAAATAAAGGGTCTGGTTGGGTAATTCCGTACATTGTGTACGGCATTACCCACCGGTGTACGGTATTTGCCTTCGGGTATATTTTATTCGAAAATGAGACTATACGATTCTTTATTATTGTTGGCTGGTGAATTTCCTCTGGAAGTAGTAGCCATAACACAAGCCATTGTGACCAGTTATAATAATAATAATATTCGAAAATCTTAGATTTAAGCTTTTTGAACCATTTCAAAATTTAATTTTTATCTTTTTCAAAAATAGTGTTATTAAACAAACAGTTATTAGTTCTCAGGCTGTATTTTATTTTATTCTGATATCAGGATATTGTTTTAGGATTTTATCTTGATATCAGGATATTGTTTTAGGATTTTATCGTGATATCAGGATTTTGTTTTAGGATTTTATCCTGAAATAGGGATTTTTGTCACATGGTTTTAAGGCTTAAACCAAACCTTAAACCAAGTTGGTTTAAGGTTTTAAAGCTCTTTGGGAGCTGCTAGATATTCTTAAATTGCTTTGTTTTCAGGGTTTTTCCAATAAGTAATATAATATACCTATACAATATATATAATAAATAAAATAATATACCATTTATTCAATTTGTCCTAATTATTTTAAGACATTTTGCCTAATCTGATTATTCTCCCACAATTTTTCTTTCAGATGGGGAAATATAGGAGAAGAACGAGTACAGCCTCGTGGACTGCGAATCAAATTGCTGAAGCTCTACAAGCAATTGATAATAAAGAGATGACGATGAGAGGAGCAGCAAAGAAATATGGAATCCCCGTAATGACGTTAAGCGACGGGTTTAAAGCTAAAAATGTCAAAGCGCCTCGTCTTGGAAGGAAAACAATTCTTAGCGAAAAGTGTGAAGTGGAACTTTAGTCTTTTTTTATGGAGATGCAGAACATTTTTTGTGGTGTTACTCAACTAAAATTACGTCGTCTGGCATTTGAGATAACGGAGAAGAATAATATTAAGCATTCCTTTAATCGAGAAAAGAGGTTGGCTGGGAAAGCTTGACTGTATGTATTTTTGCGAAGAAAACCATGGATCAGGTTAAGGACACTTGAAGCGACGAGCCTTTCCCGAGCTATGGGATTTAACAAGAAAGCTGTCAAACGTTTCTTTGACAATCTGAAGGAAGTCCAAGAGAAGTACAATTTTCCCCCGTCCCGAATCTAGAAACAGGAATGAGCACCGTTCACGTTCTCCCTAAAATACTGGCTAGAAAGGGCGTTAAACAGATCGGTAAAATAACGACTGCAGAAAGAGGAGTGAACATTACCGTGTCGTGCTGCTACAATGCCACTGGCACTTACTTCCCGCCTTTCTTTACATTTCCCAGGAAAATATGAATTCACACCTTCTTCATGGCGCTCCTCCCGAATCTGTAGGACATGCTTCTAAAAGTGGATGGATGAACGAGGAATTATTCTTGAAATGGCTACATCCTTTTTGCGAAATATGATAAACCAACTCTCGAAGACCCAGTGTTTCTCATATTAGACAATCATGGTAGTCATATCTCCATTCCAGCTTGGAATTTCTGTCGAGAGAAGAATATAATCATGCTTAGCATACCTCCGCGTACTTCCCACAAGCTTCAGCCTCTCGATCAGACTTTCTACAAATCACTAAAAAGTAACTACTACATCGAGAGCGACAAGTGGATAATCAACAATCTTCGTCGACGAATTACTGAATACGATGTTGCCGCCATATTTCAGACTGCTTATGAATAATCAGCTACAATAGCGAAAGCTGCGAGGGGTTTTCAATGCAGGATAATTTACCCCTTTAATCCTGAAATATTCAGTAATGAGGACTTTGTCGTTGCCAAAGCCATGGAAGTCCCACAACCTGGACAATCAGGAGAAGCTACCCACAGTGCCCAACCATCAGGAGAAGCTGCCCACAGTGCCCAACCACCAGGAGAAGGATCAGTTATAGATGAGTCTCCAAAAGAGATGGATCTTTCGCCACTAAACTTGCCTCGAGCGTTGCCATCATTATCAAACAGGAAAATACATGCTTAATCCTCTGAAATTCTGACTTCCACGCCCATAAAGAACAAGCTTTTGGATAAGCTGAAACCAAAGAAGAGAATAACAACCACAAAACGAAAGCTAAATGTTTATAAAACTGGAAAGAAAAGAAAAATCACTTCTGCGTCTGGGAAGAAAGGAACTAAAAAAAAGAAGAAAAAACCTAGAGATCTTCCAAGTCAAGATTCCAGTTGCTTAGTTTGTGAAGAGCCATACTGCGAGCCGCCATCAGAAGATTAGATTGAATGCCATAAATGCAGAGGATGGTCTGACGAGGGATGCACTGATGGCTTGGGTACATCAGAGGGACTATACGAGTGCGACAGTTGCCAAAAATAATTTTCCATTTGTGCTGTTTAAGAATAAACATTTTCTTTAGTTCAGTACTGACTTATCGTCATTTCATTTCGCGAATATTTTACTGTACGGTATTTTCCCACCATGTCGCGCATAATGCCGTACACTCACCACTTTCACTTTTTAATTAAAAAAACAAAAGGCAATGCTGTTTTTAGACAATTTCAAATATAATTTACTTCTACACAAATCAGAGGTACATATGAGATCAATACAGCCACTATTGCTGGAATATTAACAAAGATAGACGACATTTAAAAAATGTATACGGCATTTACCGACTCTCCCCTACTATAGTCATTATACTTATATTGTACTATGTAATATATAGGGATAGTAAAATAAGTGACGGGGGCGGCATATGACCCTTCCATGCACAATTCAATGCCTTTATTACTTTCCTTATATACAATAATGTATAAGGAAAGCATATTGTAACGGTGTCTAAAATTCGAATTCGAGTTTTCGACGGGAGAGCACGTTTCAAGCATCCCTGATCACGAATTGAACATGTTTGAGGTGATGTCTGTCTGTGTGTGTATGAAAGTATGTGTGTGTGTATGCGTGTGTCAGTGAGTCTCTGGAGACGATAACTGACAAACGAATGGACCGATTCGAACGAAATTTGGTTCAAAAATTACAATCCGTGAATACTGGAAGCTTATAGTTTTTATACGCAATTGAATGTTTAGAACCCCCCTAAATTTTCGAGTGAAATTTTGAAAAATCACAAAATAATCAAAACCTCTAATAACGTTACGCAAATAGAAATTTCTTATGTAATTTTTCATTACAAAACGATTGACATAAGATTTAAGACGCTAGCATGAACTTTTCTCAAGATATTGTACATTTTCAAAAAAATTATCAAAAATTCATATAAATTAAAACAAAATATTTCCTATTGAGAAACATATTCACTTTTCACATGTAATATCATTCGATAAATTTCGTGACATCATTCTCGTGGATCTAGCTCGTTCCATTCATGCAAAAAAGATACTTTGAGTAATACGTTTGTATTTGAACGCCAATAGTCATTTATCTTCTGTAGGAATAACTTATTTCTCCGTCCATAACTCTCAGCCAGACAAATCTGGTGGAATGTCTCCAACTTGGCGACTCTTTAAAATGCTGTTAAAATAACCAAAAACTCGCCAAATAGATAAAAATGACGCTAAATCAATGAAAATGATGACTAATTGACGAAAATTTTATTTCTTGGAACGAATATAAATATCTACTATAAGAATAATCTATCATTTTTACTGTAAAAGTAGTAAATTCATTGAATTATATAAGGAAAGTCATATGCTGCCCACATCAGATTTATGCCTTCATAGCAATTTAGCGGTGAACAAGTTACACGGCGTAATGATTTTGGAGTTGAATGAACACAAAGAAAATTAAAGTAAGTGTCTTTTATCAAATTGTTTATACTCAAGTGCAAAAATTCTTATCGAAATACTTTTAACTGTTAATGAATATTCCGTGAAATATATCAGTATCGACGAAGTTATGAGTGTCAAAATTTAAAACTGTGCTAACTTTTATTTTATTTTATATAACTTTGATGATACTTTTATATGAAAGCGTACAAAATCCGGAGGAAAATGCATACTATCGTTTAAAAGTTTGTGTCATTTGTTTTATAATGAAAAACTATGTTTGATGTATTTATTAATTATCATTGGTAAAAATCCTGACGTTTTAGTTATTTTTCAAAAACAAATTCAATAATTAAGGGGTGGGGGGTAGGGTTATACCAACTCTCGATTGCGCTTAAAATCCATAAAATTCTGTATTCACTGATTGCATAATCACTGATTGTGAATGACTGATTGTACTATTTGTTTCGTAATCCTTCATTCGTTCGTAAGATATAACGTACACAGAATCACACACACACACAAATGTACACACTCGCACACATACATACACACATTATTACACATGCAGGCTAACTTACAAACACACACTAACATACATACACAAACAATACAGACTCACACAGGCATAATTTTAAAACATTAATTCTAGTTCAGGGATACTGAAAACGTGGTATTGTGTCGAAAACTTGAATTCGAATTTTCAAGCACTTCACAAAAATTTTCCTATATCAGGTGTTTCACAAAAAGTCAACAGTGGACGATTTTTTTGTACGGGTGGTTTTAAACCTGCCACAGCAAAGATATCTGATCAAAGATGCTTGGAACCTGTACCCGGATCATAAAAACGGAACCGAAGCTAGCTTTTGCTTTATGATTATAATGTCGGTCTTGTAAGCACGAGGTCCCGAGTTCGGTCCTGGCTCGGGACAGGCGACGCTCAATTGCCACAATGGTGACTGGACGTTTGAAACACGCAACCTTCTCCCTCCAACGATCTCACCTCTCAACACGATATGGCAGCACCACACGGAGTCAGAGGCCTTGCCACTCCTTTCCTGGTTGACCACGACTGACGTCACGCCCGAGGCGACACGCCTCCCGGCCTTCAGCCCTCAACTGAAATTCGGACGGGGGCACGAGGGGTTTTTTCGAGGTGGCCCACCTCCTAGCCGAAATTTGACACGGGCTCCTCATCAGGTAGGGGAGTGTGCGGAAACAAAGACATCTGATCAAACATGCTTGGAACCTGTACACGAATTATAAGAACGGAATCGCAGCTAGCTTTTGCTCTGTGATTATAATGTCGGTCTTGTAAACACGAGGTCCCGAGTTCGGTTCTGGCTCGGGACAGGCGACGCTCAATTGCCACAGACCCTTAGCTCCAATTATAAAAATTTCTTTACATAAGGTAGTAAGTTATGAAATAGTAATTTAAATGCTGTACTATATACTCGTATTTGTAATTAGTCAAAACATTTTATACAGTCCCTCTATCGAAAGAAATACAAAATAAATATCCATGCCGTATTTAGTAAAACTGAAAAAATATTGGCTATAATGCGACTCAATTTGACATAGTTATCATTGATTAAAATTTTTATTACGAAATAAGGGGGCAACTACAAATTAACTCTGGTTGCAAATAGTTACTAAAAGTTTTGCCATTGCTTCAAATTTATTTTATGCAGATATTTCGGTAAAAGTATTATGTCATTATTATGCCAATTCACATATTGCATTTAAGCAGTCAAGTAACTCTGCCACCTCAATACATTTAAAATAACGTCGCCGTTCAGTAATGCCAAACTCTGTGAGATGATTTTGATTTACGGCAAATGCAGCAGAACTCCTAGGGGCGAATATTGTCTCATCGTTGACAGATATGTCAACTGCAGTCAACAGCTTCGTTTTATCGTTGATATATGACTCAGTAAGAAAATGAGTACTAACGGAAAATTGTGCAACAGAAGGAAGAATTCAAGAAGTAAGTATTCAGAAGTAAGCAGACTGCAACATAAGTAAGTATTCAATTATCATTTACAATATGTATTTTTATGGCCAGAAAATATGAATGATATTACGGTGGCGAAGAACATCAACGATAATTCTTATAGATAACCTGAACATTAATCTGCAGAATATTGCGCATATTGTTATTCGCCAGTACATGTCCTTTTGCAAAGTACAGTGAAATGTGGTAAAGTGACCACCTTGGTATATTGACCACCAGGTTAAAGTGACCACTTTTCTCAAAGTGGCCATACGATTTTCATATAGTCATCATATACTGTCATTTCATACTGCCATTTTCATAAAGTGACCAGTTTTCACATTCCCAAGGGTAGTCACTTTAACCAGGTTTCACTGTATATATCATCGTACGGATTCGGGTTCTTGCTCCATTTTTAACTGCATTTACACTGTTCAACTACTGAGAAATTCATATAGTTATTCACACTGCATACTTTGAGCTTTTGCCCTTTCTTTTTCCCTTAATTACTTTCCATATATACATAATGTAAAGTATTGTGACGGGGTCGAAAATTCGAATTCGAGTTTTCGAAGGGAGAGCACGTTTCAAGCATCCCTGATCACGAATCAAACATTTTTGACATGATGTCTGTGTGTGTGTGCGTGTGTGTGTGTGTGTGTGAAAGTATGTGTGTATGTGTGTGTCAGTGAGTCTGTGGAAACAATAACTGACGAACGAATGGACCGATTTGAACGAAACTTGGTACAAAAATCACTATTCATAAACACTGGAAGGTCTTTGTTTTTATACGCAATCGAATGTCCAGAAACCCCTAAATTTTCGAGTGAAATTTTGAAAAAATCGTCAAAAAATCAAAACCGTTAATAAAGTTACGTAAATAGACATTTCTTATGTAACTTTTCATTAGAAAACGATTGACATAAATTTTAGAACGCTAACACGAACCCTTCTCGAGATATTGTACATTTTTCAAAAAATTATCAAAAAGTCATATAAAATAAAAAAAAAACATTTCCTATTGAGAAACATGTTCACTTTTCATATGTAATACCATTCGATAAATTTGATGACATCATTCTCGTGGATCTAGCTCGTTCCATTCATGAAAAAGGATACTTTGAGTAATATTTTTGTATTTGAACGCTAATAGTCATTTATCTGTTATAAGAATAACTTATTTCTCCGTCCATAACGCTTGGCGAGATTTTGACGACGAATATAGCGGAATGTCGCCAACTTGGAGACTTTTTATAAATGTTGCCAAATTAACGAAAATCTCGCCAAATAGATAAAAATGACGCTTCATTAATAAAAATGACGACTAACTGAAGAAAATGCAATATCTTGGAAAGAATATAAGTATCTACTATAAGAATAACATTTTTATTTTACTGTAAATGTAGTAAATTCATTGCATTATATAAGGAAAGTCATGTGTTGCCCACATCAGATTTATTTTATTGGAGATGGTGAATCAGCACCACGTTTGCTAATTATCTTTACTTTCCATAGAGATCTTCATTGATTTCAAATACATGTCTTTCATAGGCTTTCTGAAATGCATTCACCGCATTTTCAGTACCTCATTACTTTGATCAATACTGTATCTGAGGTTTATATATGTTGTTTGCATGTACAAACAATATTATTAAAAAATACTTCAAAATCTAGTTTAGCATTCTGCCATCGTTGTTTCCTCATATATATCTGAACGTAAAGTACCGAGAAACAAATTTTTACACGGTTCCTTTAGCTAATTTTCCCGGCCATCCAAATGGTTTCTCTAAGTCCTCGGACGAGACGGATGGTCTGGGCTTTCGACGTTCGACGGTTCCTTTAGCAAATAACTCAGATAAAAATTTCGCTATTAAGTTAAGCAAAACAATCTTGTGTGCCATGCTATAATATGTATCTAGTTATGGCTATATTACTAAAGTAAAATTTCATTAATAAAACTGATTCCTATAGCTGTGCTAAATTATTTTATTTATTTTATTTTTATATATATTTTTTTTAAAAATAATGCAAGCTACAGGACAAAGTCCCTGTAACAGCGTGCAAGTTAAATATACAATACAATATACATCAATATTACAACATATATACAATACAAAATGCATTAAATATACAATACAACATATAATACAAAATATACAGATTAAAATATAAAACAATACATTAAAATGCAAACAATTGACAACAAATGATTTTCCAAAAACCATGAAAATGAATACATACAATAGAATCTATATAAATAAAATTGAAAATCTGTCTGTTTGTGCCATCATTACGGGAAAACAGGTTGAACAGAATATGATAAACTTTTATGGGTAGCCTTGAAATAGCTCCACTTAATATTTAGTGTATGTTTTGAGTTTCTACAACCAGTGGTTCTCGAGATATTAGTGGAAAATGAAACATTCGTTTGTCTCATCATGACAGAAGAACGGCTGAATCGAATTTAATGAAATTTTATGAATACCCTTGAAATAGCCCCCTTAAATTTAATCCAAGTTTCGACTTTCAAAAACCAGGTGTTATCGAGATATTAATGAAAAACGACACATTTTCCTAGTAAAAACGACACATTTCTCCCGGCCGTCCAATTAGGTGCTCTTAGTCCCCTGGACGAGTCGGACGGTCTGGGTCTTCTACATTTTCCTAGTAGTTCTACTCTCTAACTCCGTGGTTCCTCTAAACGAAAGGGTGGAAAATCGTTTGCTGGCAACGTGAAAGTGAATTAAAATTTCATCTCTGAGTTCCGTATGAGATTTTTGCGCTAATTAGTCACTTTCTGAAAGCATGACTTTTTTGAGACATGAATTTAAATGAAAAATTTATCACCATGGTTTATTTTTCACAAGCTTTTACTCAACAATGAAAAGTATTCAGAAATCAAAATGATTATATCTTGGATCATGTTGATAGGCAAAGCAATTAAATTAAATATGTTTGTTAATGTTTTTTGTTATTTTTTCGATTTGAATAATAAATAAATTAATATAAAAATATATCTTATGTATGAACGATTTGATTTTTTCTTTTGATAATATTAATTGCGCACACGAGTACATCACTTTCATTTATTTTGGCAAAGAGCATTCAAGTTTATATATTGTGTTTAGCTGATAAACTGATATATTGTGTTTAGCCAATAAATTAATTTAGCAGATTGTTGAATTAGAAGAAGTGTAGAACTGGTATATCTTCTAATACAATTTTAGTATTTTCATTCACTATATACAAACGGGATCAAGATGTCTTATTCAGATATGCATATTTAGAGCTACGAATTTGGCGAGATATCGCTAACTCGACAACTTTTCTTAAACGTTGCCAAATTGTTAAAAACGACGCAAATCAATGAAATTAAATTTATTATGTTAGAAGAGAATACTGAAGATATGTTTCGTAAGCATTTGTCTGTCAGACCAACCGCCCTACTTAGTAAATTCAGCGAATATTTAAAATGTCACCAAATTGATGAAAATGTTTGTAAATCCATAAAAATATCTTGAAATTGATAAAATTGCGCTAAATAAATGAAATGAATTGTGTTTTGTTAGGGGATAGCATTGTGATGATGTTGTTTCAATTTGTCGTTAAGTGGGACTGTCAGTTCTACAGTCCCACTCACCGATAAATTTGGCGATTTTTAAAATGTCGCTAAATTGACAATAATGTCGCAAATCCTTCCATAGATATAGCATTATTCAGACGATATTTCTCCACTAATTCATTTGAAGGAGATAATATCACATCGCTTAGCAAGGGATTTAAATCCAATGCATTTACGCCGCAGACGATTTAAATTAAATATTTTCCGATTTGAATAATGAAGACATATGTATATAAAATAAATTTCATTGCCATTGCATTTTTAACTGAATAATATAAATTACGGTCTTCAGGTTTAAACATTATTATCATTGATATTTTCGGGAATTATTGATTCAGAGATTATCGATATTTTCAAGTTATTTCGCCATTGTTTTATTGAGACAAAAATTGTTGAAACTCATATGTTGTTCTTTGTACGGGTAATCTTCTACAAATGCACGGGTATATCTTCTAATCTACGAGAATATAAGTAGTACAGGTATATTGGCATATATTTTGACATATATTGGGCATTGGCATATATTGGAATCAAGTACTGCATTCGGGTATGAAGATTACGGGGATTTTTGATATTTTCAATTTCATACTTCATCTGCTTTATTTTGTCAAATATTTTTGAGACTCACATTGTAGTATGGGTAACTTTCGACTAACAATCGGACATATCTTCTAATTTACGACATTATAAGAACTACGGGTATATAATTTTAGCGAATTCATTTCAGCATATATTGGAATTAATAATTATCTTCAAGTTTAGAGATTACGGGTTTATAGATATTTTCAATTTATACATGTAATCTACTAATACAGTTAATATCTTCTAATATTCGCTTATATAAATAGTACGGGTCGGATATAATTTTAAGGATTTTATTTTGCATATATTGTTTAGTGATTCAATTCCATATTTTTTATAAATTTGCTTACAAAAGGGGCTAGGATGTTTTATCCTTCAGATCTGCCCATGAAGATAATTTTGTGTGGCGAAATCAGAGATTCTTAAACTTCTTTCTAGGAGCATTAAATTAAAAATTTTAACAAAATATATTGATTTAAAATGTCATTTAGTATACTATAAACATTTGTACATGATTGTGAATTTTAAGTTTCTGTATATTATATACTCCATACGAAGAACGGGTATGCTTCTAGTCTATATAAATAAAATTGAAATCTGTCTGTCTGTTTGTCTGTCTATTTGTCCCGTCATCACGGGAGAACGGCTGAACCGAATTTGATGAAATTTTGTGGATAGCCTTGAAATAGTCTCACTTAAAATTTAGTTCATGTGCCGAGCTTCTACATCCAGTGGTTCTTCAGATATTAGTGAAAAATTAAACTTTTGTTTGTCTCATCATCACGGGAGAACAACTGAACCGAATTTAATGAAATTTTGTAGATAGCTTTAAAATATCACTCCTTAAATTTAGTCCAAGTTTCGAGTTTCTAAGTTTAGGGGTTGTCGAAATATTAATTGAAAACGAAACTCTTCCCAATTAGTTCTACTCTCTAACTCCGTTGTTTATCAAAACGAAAAGGTTGAAAATCGTTTGAAATTGAATTAAAACTTTATCTCTGGGTTTGGTGGGAGATTCTTTGCTCTAATTAGTCACTTTCAGAAAACATGAATTTAAATGGAAAATCAATCACCATGGTTTATTTTTTACAAGCTTTAACTGAACAATGAAATGTATAAAGAAATCAAAATGGTTATTTAATTTCGCAGTTTATGAGAAAGATTCTATCTTGTATCATGTTGCTCAGAAACGCAATTAAATTAAATCTGTCTGTTAATTTTAATTATTATTTTTTCAATTTGAATAATAAATAAATAGATATAAAAATATATTTTAGAAAAGAACGATTTCATTTTTTTAATTATATTAATTGCGGACTTCGTACATCACTTTCATTTAATTTGGCAAAGAGTTTTCAAGCATATATAGTGTGTTTCGCTAATACTCATATATTGTGTTTAGCCAATAAATCCATTTAACCGATTGTTGAACTGAAAATGAGTAGAACGGGTATATCTTCTAATACAATTTTAGTGTTTTCATTTAGTATATACAAACGGGATCAGGGTGTTTCATTCTGATCTGCAAATTCAGAGCTACGAATCTGCAGATCTGAATAAAACGCGCGAATTAGCGAAATATCGCTAATTTGGCAACTTTTCTTAAAAGTTGCCAAATTGACAGAAATGTCGCCAAATTGATAAAAACGACGTAAATCAATGACATTTATTTCATTTTGTTAGAAGAAAGTACTGAAATGATGTTTCGTTAGCATTTATCTGCCAGACCAACCGTCCTACTTAGTAACACATTTAGCGAATTTTTAAAAAGTCACCAAATTGGTAAAAATGTTTGTAAATCCATAAAAATATCTTGAAATTGATAAAAATGCTCTAAATAAATGAAATGAATTGTGTTTTGTTGGGGGATAGTACTGTGATGATATTTCGTCAATTTGTCCCCAAGTGGGACTGTCAGTTCTACAGCCCCACTTGGAAATAAATTTGCGACTTTTTAAAATGTTGCTAAATAGACGAAAATGTCGCCACACCTTCCACAAAGATAGCATTATTCAGGCGACATTTTTTCCACCAATTTATTTGAAGCAAATGATATCATGTCCCTTAGCAACGAATTTAAATCCTATGTGTTTATGCGGCAGACTATTATTATTAAATCTTTTTCAATTTGAATAATGAAGATATGTATATTAAATAAATTTCATTGCCATTGCAGTTTTGACTGGATAATATCAATTGCGATCTTCAGGTTTAAACATTATTACTATTGATGTTTTCGAGGATTATTGATTCAGAGATTATCAATATTTTCAAGTTATTACGCCATGGTTTTGAGACAAAAATTGTTGAATCCCACATATTGTACGTTGTACGAATAATCTTCTAGGAATGCACCAGTATATCCTCTAATCTACCAGAGTATAAGTAGTACAGGTTTATTGGCATATATTTTGACATATATTGGCATATATGGAATTAAGTACGGCCTTCTGATTAGAAGATTAAGGGGATTATAGATATTTTCGATTTTATTAAATCATCTGTTTTATTTTGGCCATTATATTTGAGACTCATATTGTAATACGGGTAATCTTCTACTGATACCCGGTCATATCTTCTAATCTACGGCATTATAAGTAGTACGGTTATATCTTTCCATATAATTTTAGCACATTCATTTTGAAATATATTGGAATAAATTACTGCCTTCAGATTTAACGATTACGGGTTTATTGATATTTTCAATTTATACATGTAATCTACTAATACAGGTTATATCTTCTAATATTCGTATATATAATTAGTACGTGTCCCATACAATTTCAACGCTTTTATTTTGCATATATTGATTCAATTCCATATTTTTTTGTAAATTTGTTTACATAAGGGGTCAGGATGTTTTATTCTTCAGATCTGCCCGTGAAGATAATTTTGTATAGCAAGAACAGAGATTCTTAAGTTTATTTTTAATAGCATTTTATTAAATATTTTAACATAATATTTTGATTAAAAATATCATTTAGTATACTATAAGAATTTGCACATGATTGTGAATTTTGAATTTCTTTATAATATATACTCCGAAGAACGGGTATGCTGCTAATCACACAAGAAGAACCAGTATTCGTACCAAAATTCCTTCCAGCAAATAAACTCTTGGTCTTGGTAAAATACTGGGGAACATGAAACCGGACCCACCCAAGACAGGGGAACAATCAATTCTGTTATTGAACATATTCCTGAAGAATGAAATTAAAATGACATCCTTTCTGTTCTGTAACGTTTCAACATTCAACATGTCAAGTAAACTCGTGAAGTGGTGAGAAAGCCTGTTGGAAATTGGTCAAAAATCGTTTAGTCATTATTCATCGATCTATGTCGAATTAAAGACAGTGCTGCTTTCTTTCAGCAATTTAATGGGTGTACAGCTTTTTCCTACTGACTTTTTTTACTGGAGAGTGCCATATAAAAATGTATTTTTTAATTTTATATATTCCACACCGGGCGGATAAAAAGGACATGAGACAATTATAAATTCGATTCATTTATATGAAAAAACTTACAAATTCGGTAACTTTGGCGAATAATGTTGGCGAAATATCGCCAAATTGGTGACTTTAGCGAGTTTTAGAAAATTATTGAGTTTTTTTCATTGACAAAGAATTTCACGAGTTACGTGCTGCTTACAGGACTTTCCCTAAAGGCTCGTTCGCACACTCTTAGCCTTTCAGTTGAGTTGTTAACGTGATGCGAGTAAAATTGTCTGCAAAACTCTAACCTAATATATATTTTTTTATTCTGATTAGATATATCATTTAAGCTTAGGCTAAACACCATCCGAATCAACCCACGATTTAGAGTCGCTTTTTAGACGGCTGAGAGAAATTTATTGGAAAGTTTTTACGCTTACGTTTGAAGAACATACACTGACTTCCAAAAGTTAAGCACGTAAAGGCTCGTTCGTACACTCATAGACTTGCAGTTGAGTTGTTAACGTGATGCGAGTAAAATTGTCTACAAAACTCTAACCTAATATATATTCTTTTATTCTGATTAGATATACCATTAAAGCTTACGCTAACCACCGTCCAACTCAACCCACGGTTTACAGTCGCTTTTTAGACGGCCGGGAGAAATTTATTGAAAAGTTTTTACGCTTATATTTGAAGAACATACACTGACTTCCTAAAGTGAAGCACTCAATGCAAATTTTCATTTTTCGAAAGCGCATTTGAATTTGAGTGGATAAAAATCTCTGCGAATTTAGAAGGCAATATTCAAATACCGTATGTTACAGTCTATTACGATTGACTGTCCGGATATATCTATTTAGGCAGTCGTTGAAGACGCCAGCATTCTGAAGGTTTTGAGGAGGTGCAGTTAAATGCTGATACGAAGTGTTAATAACTTTTGTGGGATTATTTTTGATGATATTCGTGTTTCTATAAATGAAAGAAGACGAATGACAGATAGTGTGCACTGTCGTACTGTCGGACGCATTGAAGCAAATATATCGCTATTTTCTTTGGCGTTGATCATTCGGTATTTTCTCGATTTTTGGAAACAATTTCAAACAAGTCAAATAGTTGTTCGGAGACCTGTGCCAGGTCGTCCAAGGGTTACCAGCCGCTCTGATGATCGGTATACTGCTATAATAGCCAAGCGGAATCGACGAGCGACCTCCACAACTATTACATCCATGGTTGCAGATGCACTTGGTAAGACATCTCCCAGTACTGTGCGCCGAAGGCTCCACGTGAAGGGCCTGTACGCCTGAGTACCGCTTTTCTGCATTCCTCCAAATGTCCAAACCAGGGGGGTAAGATTGAAGTGGTATCGTCAACATGTTAATTGGACTGTCTAAGTATGGTGAAACGTCCTGTTCACGAACGAGTCCAGATTTGCCCTGGAATCAGATGATAATCGTGTGAGGATCTAGCGAGAACTAGGCACACGCAATCACACCAAGAACATCATCGATAATCACGCATTCAGAGGTTGCAGCGTCATAGTGTGGGCTGAAATTTCAATGGTCTATCTCACAGAGTTGCACATCATTAAAGGTGGTTCTGTGACGACTGCGCAGTATTCTGTGGGATGCCCTCGGGCGTGCTGTCTTTGCACGTTTACCTCCTCCAGTCTGTCTCAGTTTGAAACTGCTCTATTGGAGGAATGTCCATTGCTCGCATCTGCGATGGTTGCTCACCTCAATGAAAGTATGGAAAATCGTTGTAAAGTTTATGTGGGTGTTCACATACCATATTAATGTTAATTTTGTTTGATTTGTTCGTTTTTAAACATAATTTTGTTAATGACCCAAATGTGACACCATCATATAAATTATGAGAAGTAAATATTTTTTTCATCTTTTACATTTGCTACATTCATGAGCAATTTTGAGATAATCAAAATTTTACTTTTCCATATTAGTTGATTTTACCGTCCGTGCTTAACTGTTGGAAGCCAGTGTATTTTATATACACATATACATTGAGTATAATAAAAGGCAGAACAGTAGCAATTTAGAGAACAAATACTAAAATTACAGTTTAGAGTAAAAGCGAAATTAGACAGTATTGTAAAAATGAATACAGAGCAAAAAAGACAGATTAGAAAAATGTACTGTATATAGAATTCAAGGTTGATAACCCAATACATAATGTTTCAAAAGAGCACAATTTCATTGATTAATTAAACTCAGAAACTTGCTCTCTTTAAGACACGCGTTTAAGTGATCTGATCAATAAAATATTTTTGTCTTGCTAATACATTTTTAAAAAATAATACCGGACCCTCGTGTATATATATATATATATATATATACTGTTTTCCTCGTATATATATATGTATATATATATATATATATATATATATATATATATATATATATATATATATATATATATATATATATATATATATATATATATATATATATATATATATATATATATATATATATATATATATATATATATATATATATATATATATATATATATATATATATATATATATATATATATATATATATATATATATATATATATATATATATATATATATATATATATATATATATATATATATATATATATATATATATATATATATATATATATATATATATATATATATATAAATTGAAAGATTTTAATCGATAATTATGCATAAACTACTGTGTGTACAAAAAAACCTATCTCTAGCATATCTGTTACAAATGAGTAACTATAGACCAAGACTAAGGATAAAGATAGAAGGTAACTTATCACTACAATGGAAAGGGGGATGAGAAGAATATTAGGATACAAAAATCACAATTAAAAGTATATAAATAAAAATGATAAAGAAAACACGGCAAAAATGAGAAAAGGCAATAATAATTAGCTCAAGATAAAAGATTAAGACATAGAGAACAATCAATTGAAACTACATAAAAAATGGCGGTTAGTTCGAAATTGCATTCTCATCAGGACAGCCATACAATTCGAATTAAAACCGATAGAATAGCCAGTTTCTGACAATGGCGATAGTATTTAACTATAGACACCATTGGAACTGTCTACTGGCTATATACATATATATATATACTGTGCTCTCAAGTCAAAAACACGTTATATGTTTATTATACATATAAAATTTTAATACGCTTTGAACGATTTTTTTGTTTTCTACATGTTTTACCATATGTCATGAATCTTGGATGTTTTGTTTTATAATTATTTCTTTCGGGATTTAAAACAATTCGAATAGTAAACGCACGATACTAATTGATAAACTTACACTTATATTATTCGCTTAATTAAGTGTTTTATTTATATATTTCGTTTCTTAAAATTCTTATTTCCTGATCTATTTCACACAGGTAAATCTCCTTTAGCGCAAAAAAAGTAAATGAAAAACGTGGCTTGAAAGAATCTTAGTATTTGAGTTGGAAATGAGTTTACTTCGTCTTACAAGGTACACTCTTTTTAGAGGGTGAAAATAGCCACTGTAGATTTCGAAAAAAGACATTTCGAAATTAATTGAATTTGAAATGTGCTAAGGTTGTACTCTTTCTGAGCATTGTAGTATTACTTTCCTTAGGTACATATTCTAATTCGTAGGAAAAGTTTTGTGGAAAGATCAAAATTCTAATGCGAATTTTCGACGAAAGCAACACAGTTCAAGTATCTCTGAACTCGAATCGACATTCTTGAGATATGTCTTAAATAAATGTAGAAAATTTCACTGTTGGAGAGATAAAATCCCAATGTCAACATTGTGGCGCATTAAAGTAGTTGCAATAAGGTCAAAACACTCATGTTGTTTCCAAGGAAGTGCGCAATTTATTATAAGAACTGAAGCACTCCTTCGGCTGGCTAGCTTTGTGAACAAATGCAGAATCCCTAGTTATTATTGAAAAAAAAATTAAATTATGGTAGACCCTCACTTGCAAATACCAGAATTCATGAGCTTATTCGCGCTTATTATGCGCACTTCAGCGTAGAATAGTCAATATCTGCCATGGCAGAAATAAAGTTGTTATAAGACACCATTTTGAAAGCTTCCAGTGGAACTGACCAATGCAGTCTTTACCCGTGGCTGGCAAAAATGTGAGGGTCTTCCATATTTTGGGGGATCTTATAGGCGGTTTCGTATGTATGAACTTTGCCTCAGCTAAATAGTAAACGAATTTTATGCCAGTCAGTTAGAAAGACTAAAATCATCAGTTTACATAAAAGCTTGAAAAAATTGTGGCTTAAAGCAAGTTTCTTGTTGCCATTGCAGATATCGGCTCTTTCGTGCTGACGTGCGCATAATAAACGTGAAACTGCTCCACAAACAGGTATTTGCAATAAGAGTGTCTAATATATTTGTTGGAATTGTGATAAGGCTTTCACACCTCTGTGTTAAAATTGTATATTAAAGTATTGTTTTATTTCTGTGTGATTGAAAGTGTCAATTTCGAAATGTAAATGTCTTTTTTACATATTTTAATCACATCCTTCTACTTTCAAAATTAATCCACCTTTTCTTAAAATTCGCGATCATACGCGAATCAAACACACACGTCTACATTTTCCCACGACTCCTTCCACACTGCTTCCAAAATCCTTTTTCAAACGCGCGCGTGCGCAAAACCTGCAAGTTCCCAACTAGCGACTGAGAAGCGAAAATACAAAACTATTACTATTTTTCTGGAACATAAACACTTTTGCGATTTTAGAGTTCACTTCCCTTAAAAGTCAATGTAATTGAAAACATGTAGAAAAGACATTTACATTTCGAAATTGACACTTTCAATCACACAGAAATAAAACAATACTTTAATATACAATTTTAACACAGAGGTGTGAAAGCCTTATCACACTCCTTCGGGGCCCGGGAGAAAAATTTCCTGCAAAGCGGGGAATTTTTCCACACAATACTAGGAAAATACCTGCATTAAGTTCCCAATGACATATGTTCCATTGAGAGGAATTTAGTGTAAATTTTGAGCGATGTACATGTACATCAAAGAAAAAAACAAAAACAAACAAGATCATGACCAGCATAATAACCAAAATCCAAGAGTGGCCTAAAGTTTGACTCGTGAGTCAAAAAAAAAATAAGTCTCAATACAAGCATAGACCTTTACAAGACAACACCAAATTAACAAGACACAAATGATGAAATTGCCCCTTTTAAAATTTAAACACTAATACATTTTCTGGTGAGTACCACAGAGACATGAAAATTTAATTTACTCAACTCACAAAAAGTTTAACTAAACAAAAAGTTTTCTTTCTTCAAAAATTTTACAATTAAAATTCTATAAATTTACTTTTCACAGAAATCAATTTATTAACTATTATCCAACCTTGCCAACAAATTACTTTAAAGGACATTTAAAAAAATTTACTAATTTAGAAAATGAGACAAATTTTCAAACCAAGAATGTTGATCAGGCACCCAGGCAAGAAACAAGTCCATTAGAAAGTTGCAAACCTTGAGGAAGCTCAGGAATCACAACAACTTCAACAACATAAATCTGCTAAAATGCCTAAGATTAAAGTTGGTGACTTGGTCTATCTTTACACACCTCATATTCGGCCAGGCCAATCAAAAAAAATCAGTTCTTTAAATCATGGTCCTTTTGAAGTTATCAAGCAAACAACTGAAGTTAACTTTGTCATTCAACACAAAAACAATCCATGTAATCAGCAATTGGTCCACGTTAATAGATTAACTCCTTTACCTCCTAGACGTAGTGAATTGATTTCTAGCACATATAATGATAACATTGATAATTCTTCAACTCAAGAAACAAGACAATTTAAAAGTAGATATTTTCTAAACCATCAAAATAGGGTTAAAACTCAAAATGTTCCTAATTCACACAAGTATGACTTGCGCCCAAGAGGCCAATTTATTCATTAAAGTTACTTGTCAATTAAGGCAATATGTCAAGAGAGCAATTGGCTCAAAAGTAAAGTAAAATGTTTAGATTATGAAATTCTCACATTTTCAAAAAAAAAAAAAAAAAAAAAAAAGACTGATATTGTTGTGAGATGGACAATTATGTTTCATAATATTATATTTTCAATTGTTTCACAAAATGTTTTGCAAAACTGTATGCTATGTTAAAATGGATCCAATATTTCTGAACTTCTGTGTAATTTGCTTTATGTGTCAGTCAGCTGAATGTTCTGTACTGCAAGTTCTGTGCCAGTGCAGCTTTCTGAATGTGAGTGCCATGTTAATCAGGTTGAAGTAGTGTTTTAAAATTCTAAATACTTAAATAATAATTTTTTTTTGCTTTGCTTTAATGATAAGCAGTAATGTTTTAAAGTAATTTTAAGATAATTAAGTACTTGATGGATTAGAGTTTTGGTAAGGATTTTTAAGGATAACTGATAATTTTTATCTCTGTTTTATTTTATGAATGTGTGAATGATTTTTTTTTAATTTAAAGGTCTAGTAAATTTTAGAAATTTTTTTTTGTCATTTGGTGTTTGTTGACTTATTGGTTGGGGGTACCGCCACCTCTAGGTTTGCAACTTTCTAATGGACTTGTTTCTTGCCTGGGTGCCTGATCAACATTCTTGGTTTGAAAATTTGTCTCATTTTCTAAATTAGTAAATTTTTTTAAATGTCCTTTAAAGTAATTTGTTGGCAAGGTTGGATAATAGTTAATAAATTGATTTCTGTGAAAAGTAAATTTATAGAATTTTAATTGTAAAATTTTTGAAGAAAGAAAACTTTTTGTTTAGTTAAACTTTTTGTGAGTTGAGTAAATTAAATTTTCATGTCTCTGTGGTACTCACCAGAAAATGTATTAGTGTTTAAATTTTAAAAGGGGCAATTTCATCATTTGTGTCTTGTTAATTTGGTGTTGTCTTGTAAAGGTCTATGCTTGTATTGAGACTTATTTTTTTTTTGACTCACGAGTCAAACTTTAGGCCACTCTTGGATTTTGGTTATTATGCTGGTCATGATCTTGTTTGTTTTTGTTTTTTTCTTTGATGTACATGTACATCGCTCAAAATTTACACTAAATTCCTCTCAATGGAACATATGTCATTGGGAACTTAATGCAGGTATTTTCCTAGTATTGTGTGGAAAAATTCCCCGCTTTGCAGGAAATTTTTCTCCCGGGCCCCGAAGGAGTGTGATAAGGCTTTCACACCTCTGTGTTAAAATTGTATATTAAAGTATTGTTTTATTTCTGTGTGATTGAAAGTGTCAATTTCGAAATGTAAATGTCTTTTCTACATGTTTTCAATTACATTGACTTTTAAGGGAAGTGAACTCTAAAATCGCAAAAGTGTTTATGTTCCAGAAAAATAGTAATAGTTTTGTATTTTCGCTTCTCAGTCGCTAGTTGGGAACTTGCAGGTTTTGCGCACGCGCGCGTTTGAAAAAGGATTTTGGAAGCAGTGTGGAAGGAGTCGTGGGAAAATGTAGACGTGTGTGTTTGATTCGCGTATGATCGCGAATTTTAAGAAAAGGTGGATTAATTTTGAAAGTAGAAGGATGTGATTAAAATATGTAACATAGTTCGACAAGTTGTGCGTAGAGTCGGTTGGCTCGGTTCAGAGATGAGTCACTCGTGTTTTTAAATGAATCAGCCTGGTAGTAATGGAATAATGAGTCTTGTGAAAAGAGAAAATGGTTCTTTCACTGGTCGGCTTGAATCGCTAATAGGGCTAGAGGGAAAGCTCATTTTACAGCGATTTGTATTTGCCTGACTCCTCCTTGTGTCCTAAGGTACGAATCAACCAATCTCCGTAACCAACCAAGATGTCGAATTCCGCCAGCATGATGTTGTGTAGTCAAGTTTCTCGACCATTATGGATTTTGTTCTGCGCAAGAATCTCGATGAGTTTATGCCGAGAGTCCATCCTGATATCCTTTCCCATGGTACAGAATTGTAAATGTTATATTTAAAAGAGACGAGGTAAAGTTTTATATATATTTAGTCTTCCACCTAACGAATAGAGTGTTAATTGTCAAATCCTCGTGAGTATCAAGTCATTGATGATGTTATATGAAAATGTCGTATATGTTCAAAGTATACAAATGTCGTATATAAATGTCAAATATAATGTGAGGAATATTGTGTTTATTTTATGTATCAGAAAATATGTGTATTCTCTTGGTTCCTCTTCCTCCAGGGGTGTTCTTAATGGTCACCCTACCGAGTGTAACTCTGAGTTATTGCGAGAAATGCTTGTACTCCACTGTTTTCGATCAACTGCCTTGTTATTTCATGTTTAATAAATGTGTTTGATTTCAAAACTTTGTCTTCTCTGTCGAGTATACCAAAACGTTCGCGACAGAATGCTCTTTATAGGGGTGGGGTGTGTGTGTGTATTCTTATAACTTTAAGAACGCCCTGAAGTATTTTAAAGTATATAAAACAGACAAATATACGCTCGTCCTGTACATGATACATAATTGAGCGCTTACTTGATATCATGCATAATATATTTGCCCATTCAATGACGCATTAAACTTGTGTTTCTTCTTATTGCTGTACCCATGCCACAAATACACACATGCGGGCAGGACAGTTCAGTTGTTAAGGGGTGAGGATTGCACTCGAATAACTCGAGTTCAATTCTTGGATTATACAAACAGTCCCAGTGTTCACGTGGAGTACGGACACGTTATATATGCGAATCTGAACGTCATTCCGTGAAGTTGGTGGTAAGTGAAGTAAGTACGGTTGCTGTGAATGCCGCTCCCACTGGGTTCCAGTCTAAATTGGGTGGCAATGATCCGGCCTTTCAAATAAATATCTTACACCTTCGGATAGTTCAAGCCTTCGGGTCAGTCGTGTGGTCTGGGTCTTCCACACCTTCGTATAGCCCGGCCGTCCATTTTGCTGCTCCATGTTTTCGGACGAGTCGGGCGGTCTGGGCTTTCGACACATTCGTATAGGTCTGACGGTCGGGGACGAAAGAACAGAAGATACACACATTCATGCATGCACAAAAGCAGACGAAGTCTTCTTCAATGGTCTCGAACCGCGTCCAGGAGGTTCTTAGACGTGCATTTTATTCACCATCTAGAATTCTAATATTTTTGGGAAAATAATAATTTTGTACTAAATTCACATTGTATTCTGAGTATAAAAATAATTGCATTGGATTCTTAATAAATGACAACAATGGAAGTTCGAGTACTTTCCAATAACTGGATTTTTATGACAGTTTCATTATTGTATTCACTCTTAAGATAATGAAAACTTTACTTTTATATCGCCGCATTTCTGTTATTATTCAATTTCATATTTTTTTCTGTTTCATTTATGTTCCCATTCATTGATTAAAACATATATTTGGGAAAGTATGTCTGGTTATGACTTCCAATTCACAACACCAACTAATTGAAAACTAAAGAAGAAAAGAATTGTAACTAATAGAATTTAACGTGCTATTAAATTGAGTTCTCTTAGGCTTCATCGATCAGTTTTGATACGTTTTATTATCAATAATATTTTATTATCGGCTGCAATATGTACAGAACAAAATGTTATTTATAGCATATGCTTTATACAGTTTATACCATGAAATTTAAATATAAGGTATAAATTAAGATTAACTTTAATAACTAAGTTTAAATATAATATAAAATATTTTATACCATATATTTTAAGTCTACGGCTCTACTCGTTCTCATGCATGCATTCTGTGATGGCAAAAATTTTGTGATATCATATAAAGAACATTGTTACTCTAAGTGCGAATCGAACCACAGGTCGTCGCACTGGCCAACCGACGCTCTACTTACTACTGAGCAATTGGAGCGGCATTGCCAGATCTTATCGTCGAAGTGAACTCTGAATTCTCCACCCGCAAATGACAGATTGACGTGCAACTGGCAATCTGACTGACAACCTGCGGCTATTTTTACTTCAGGTTAGCTTCTTGCTACTATTTTTATCCTCCAGGTTAGCTTTATATGTCGTCCTTGACCGGGTCCGTAATCGACGATCAATATTCCAGAGACATCCGAATCCGTGCTAGACGGACTAGTGTCACTTTTGGAAACCCAAAATATTTGCACTAACCCATAGGGCTAATTCGTTTGGGCGTCATTATAAAGAACATTGCTGCTACAACTGGATTGCTGTTGCCCCAACATGCTGTCCCAACTGGGATTGCTGCTGCCCCAACATGCTGTCCCAACTGGGATTGCTGCTGCCCCAACATACTGCCCCAACGAGGATTGCTGCTGTCCCAACTGGGATTGCTACTGTCCCAACTGGGATTTCTGCTGAGCTAACAATTATTGTGAACAAATTGCAAGCTCTTGTCGTCGACGTGGACTTTGCGACCATTGTTTTTACCCAAAATATTTTCTGAAGTATATATATTTTGCAGGATCTGCTTAAGATAGGGTTTAGGTGATGATTGATATGAATTTTGCAGCAAATTTTTGAAGAACAGTTTCACTAAGGATTTCCCATTTCTGCACTTTTTTGTTCAAATTTCACATTCTTGTTCAAAATTTTTCATTTTTATGGAAATATATATTTTTGAGATTGGCTACTCTAGAGCTTAGATCAGGAAGCTTAGATCTCAACCTTTCGAAAGTCGTGTTCAATTTGAAAATTTAGTACAAGTTGATAACCGTACAATACGTATTATACGTATTACAAATTTTTTCGGCTCTAATTCAAAAGTGACAAGTAAAAAAATGTTTGTTCAGTAAAAACAAGTAAAATTAATTTCCGTCCTGTTCAGTGTATTTTGTTCCAAAAATATTCTTTTAATTCCAGGATTTAGAAATATTTCCCTTAAGAGTTCTTCTGGACTTTGATTTTAAGGTCAAAGTCACATTGAAGGTCAAGGATTTCTATTTATATGTTATGCGTTGTTCCATCCCATTCATATAATTACAGCTGGAGTTAGTTACTGTATTCACGAACTTTTATTGAACGGGAAAATCATGGAGTATCTCTTGGAACTAGATCTGTAGCTAACATATTGCATCTATATATTAAAAAGCGTATTCTGCATACTGTAATGTCAACATTATTTGGAAATTAGCTAAATTCTGGCCATGAAATTCATACTATTAGTTGGAGTTACAATTTAGTCTTTCAAGTCTTTGATGTCATTAAACAGGATATACATTAGTTTATCGATTGACAGCTTCAAATTTTGCTCATTCAAATAAGAAGAAATGTCCATAAGTATGGCCAAGTCAGTCCACCACTTTGGATCGTCGAACTCTGGTTCTAACTTTGGCTTGATTTGTTTTTTGTCATCAATTCTTAGATAGCATCGTTCAACTAAAAAAAATCCTTGTAAGGACTTTTGAAATGTTTAATCATCAAACTTTAGCGAATTCGACATTGTAGCCATAATCAGAAACCCGTCCCATTTGTAGAACAATTTTAAACTGTAAATGATTCAAACCCTTTGATCTGATGAAGTTCACAATGTCTATGATGACATTGTAAATGAGATTTCATTTAATGTCATTTGTGGTATTTTCAAAATCGAGAGATTTAGCACAAAATTTTTCCTAAGATATGGGGCAAAGAACCATTTCCTTAGTTTATAGTGTGTTGGCACCTTGCATGTTTCTTTTCAAGTGACATAAAGTCGTAGGTCTTTAAAAACTGTAAGAAATAGCGAATGAAAATAGGCAACTGATTTGTATGTTAAGTGCGTGGTTTCATCCAATGAAAACCAGTAAAACTTAGATGATAGCAACTTTTTTATCTCTGCAACATTAATTATCCGTTCTACAATTCTCTTAATCACTCAATTGAGACAAATTTATTCATTTAAACACATCATAATTTTTTAGTACACAACCTCAGGTGCTGCTACAAGATATTCCTTCACAAATTCTTCATTTAAAAATTGTTTCTACAATTTGGCAATCTCCTAAGCAATAATATAACATCTTGGGAAGAACTCTGAACATCCTAGTATACTTCCTTAAAACTGAGTGTTGTGGTTCTAACGATTTTTTGAAAAGGCTAAGTTTGTCTGTGCGTATCTGAACATGAAAACAGGCGAAATTAGTTTCATTTTTATGTCATAAATTCAAATGACGTTCTTTGGCTTCAAATGCTAATTCCTGACGTATAAATTAAGCAATCGAACCACCTCAAACTGAGTATACATTTTTATGTTGGGTATCCTTACTTTGAATTTGGCTAACTTGATTTAGAGGGAAACTAACATGGATTCCGTGTCGGATTCTGGGGGAGTAGCGTAGTTTACAAAGCATTTACATTTATATTTAAGTTTCCAGTTCCAGTTCAAAAAAATTCTTGAAACATATATTTTTCAGGGCTTGCTATAGGTAGATCTTAGATCATATGTAAGGAACCTACGACCTTAAAGCCGCATGCAGCCCTCTGGGTATGAAGTGCGGTGTTCTCAAAGAAACTTCCTTCGTTTTGAGTTGTATATATTAATTAGGTTTTCCACAACATTTTTGAATTTTGCAGTATATATAATAACAAGAAAGATCAATCATGCATAAGCATTGATTATGAAACACTTTCCAACTGAAATGTAATTTCATTTAAAAATTTCTAAAATGTGATTCATTCAGTGGTAATATCTTCTACATTATCACAGTACTACAGTAATTTATTATACATAAATATTTAAAACTGTATCGAAATATAAATCATCTGATTTTTTATGCAAAATCAATGAATATTTCATTCATATAACTTGTATTCCAGACTACAGAGCTAAATAATTTTGTGTGAAAAAAATTCAGCAATTCTTATGTAATTCATCTTACAATCGCTTGAGATATTTGCATTCTGCATATGTTAAAATTAGGCTTCCTTGAAGAAATAATAAAAGTTTAGGGATCATTTAAAATCACAACTATTGTAATTGCATAGGCACGGAATTTAGATACACAGATAATACACAGATAATATATATGTGTATGTACTCAAAGTATTGGAATCGTGCCGAAGATCGGAACTCGAATTTTCAAAGTATCTACACGTTTTGGGACTTCTAGAACACGAAAAAACTACTTTTAGGAAAACGTCTGTGTGTGTAAGGGTGTATCTGTGTATGTTTCTGTGTGTCTGTGTGGATATTACATCCACTCTAATTGAAAAACTAATGGACCGAATTTCATACAATTTGGTAGGTATGTTTTTTGTGGGAAATCCTGATGTTCATTAGATTATAGTACGATTCGTAATAAAAGAATCTGCCTTCTTTGCGAAATGGCCGCAGAAATTGTCTTTATCCACTCTAGCTAAAAACTAATGAACCAAATTTAACAAAATTTGGAGTATAATATTTCAATAACCTACAAGTGATTTATATACCAAATTTAACAAAATTTTGTATATAAATCATTTGTAGGTTATTTTACTACGATTCGGGAAAAAGGAACGGGCTATTTTTGCGAAATGGCCAGCAAAAATCGTTATATATAAAAATAAAAGACTACGTGTGCTCAATTATATCAATTAAATTCCTATTTTATATGTGATTTTTGACAACAAAAAGAATAAGACTAACCCCATTACTCTAGGACTAGCCGTTCTTGAGATATTCTAGTTTTTTCGCGTTTTCGCTACGCCACCTTTGACAATAAGTCCAGCTATCAAATGAGAACCAAATTTAAGTTTAACGTGTAAATTCAATGTCATTTAAAATACTTATGTTGTGCAGATAAACTCAAATTATCATTGAATAAATAAAGAGAACGAATATGAGTCTGCAGTGAAAAACATGTGCTGTCCACATCAGAATTTTTAACAATATTACACCAATGATTTATAGAAGTGAACGGGGATTATTTTCAGGCCATTTCTTAAAAAATGTATAATCTATATTTAAAGATCCATCAAATTTTTGTCGAATAAAATGTTCAACAAATTTAAGCTGTGTACCAAATTTTAACTCTCTAGGACGTAGGAAAGTGCATTTAAAATGCCATCAATTAAATTTATCATGAAGAGTTATATAAAATTTAAAAAAAATGAAAAATTGTTATCTACCAAATTTATCTTAAAATATGAAGCCACTCCCATATGCAAAACGTTTAAACAAATGGAGAGATATTTATTATATAATATCTCTCTCTTTTCTTTCTGGAAGATATCCCAAAGTCAGAATTTAATTGAATTTGTTTTTTTCCCTATATTAAATAATTTTTTTAATTAAAAAACTACTTAACATATTTTACTGAATTTTTTTTTATATATTCTATGGGATAATGTGAATATTTCCTAAAAATTTCGAAGCAATTCGTGAATATTAAATTTACTTAAAAAATGTTTGAAAAATTAGGTCCCATAGGGTTCAATGTATTTCATTTTTTCAACCCGGGTTCAATAAAAAACTAATTGGGTGATATTATTTATTTATATTCCCATAGGTCCTACAGACCGTCTGAACAACATACTAAAATTTCATTTTGATAAACTCATTTTTACGGCAGTTATCGTGCTAACGGACAGACAGACAGACAGACAGACAGACAGACAGAATGAACAAAGTCATAAACACTTTTCAACTTCGTTGTAAAGTGTTAATAAAAATTCGTGTATGCGGCCATATTTGAAGGTATTTTACTGGAGTATGGGCTTCAAACATAAAAATGTTACACATCTCTGGCGTAAATGATGAATGATATAGATTCAGCATCAAATTAGTGAGAAAATAAAGTAGTTCACTAAGAGCATTTAGTTACAGTTCAAAAATTTTGCTTGAATCATCTATTTCTCAGAACTGACTATAAACAGAGATTATATGGTGACTCATATGGAATAAGTATCAAATTCCATAGGAGATAGAGGGCTAACTAAGCATTTTCACTTTGAGAATGATTTTTTTTTTAATTGAGGTCTTTTCTCAATTAAAAAAAAATCATTTTCCATGAAACATATCCTATTTATGTTCGGCTATTGAGTTTAGAGGATAAATAGATAGACATTATGATGAATAGATAGATTGGATTTAGATACGAGTTCAGTATCAAATTCTGGTAGGAGTAAAAATATCAATTAAGGTATTGGATGGGATAGAGGAATTAAATTTCCTGTTTTATAGATGTCACTTACTGTTGTTCCAAAAATTCGTATCATTCAACGAAATAATTGTGCAGAAGTGTATAAAAGTGCTTTATAGGTTCGTCAATAATGAAGTTTACATATCACTATCCCCCATATGAAAGTATTTTTACAAATTTCTTAATAGCAATATATTTCTTAAGTATATTTGTATCATAATCTGAAACCTGAAGCAGAAGTACAGTGTTATGCATGTATCAAATCTTGACAGTATTGAGGTATATAATAACTGTAAACCTATGCTGAGATATATAACATAATTAAAAATTAAAAGTTATGTTTGAAAACATTAGTTTTTACTCCCATATCCGTCCTATTACTACTTTTTAGCGTTATTGATGTACAAACCTTGTGAGGGGTTATGATTTCGCATTAAGCTCTAAAATATGTTTTACTTTAAATTAGCAACTTCTAACTTTTCTGTTAAGTAGACCAAACCTGAGCCAACGAACAATTTCTGCGATCTTGTAATTGAAAAGGAGAATATCTAGGTTCTAGTAAGTGAGATGGCGAATGTTATACTGTGCATGTACGTGTGCGTATTAATTTTGAGTTCACACGTTCACGAGCTCTAAGAGGAACGCTATTTCAGCCACTTCGGGCGTGTGACAAATGAACTAGCAAGAGGTACTATCCGAAATATGTGCAATCGTGATCAACAAGATTTAGTCCATATGGGTGTCTTCTAAAGTATACAGACGTCCGCTGAAGGATTGTGTAAGCATCTGCCATCTGTATTCTTTATTATGAGTATTCCAACTTTCTTTTGATCACAAAGTTCTGGGTTTATCAGTATATCAGTATTCATATCTAGTCACTATACGATTATGTGAAATTTAAGATCTGTTTTGTATATAGACTTCTTTAGTTTTATAGAAAGTTGCTGTACCCGTTATGTGCGATGTCAGTAAACCATTTAAATTGAATACTTAGTCTATGTGTTTCCCCTTGGCTGTAAGGCAACTTTCAATTTAGGCAAAAGTTTGTAGTTATGTCATTTTTATACGATCAGTCTTTAAGAAACCAGATACATCTTTCACAATGACTCTCGAACAGAGAGCATACTTTACAATGAAACCTGATCAGGGTAGTATAATGAACAACTTCATCTGAGCGAAAGGCTCATATATTACAACCTATGTAGTATTATTTATTGATCAACACTTCAGAGCAAGACGATCAATCCACCTGAAAACCCTGAACCGTTATTTGTAATGAAAATCGATGAAAATGATGAAAGAATAGTCGTGCCGGATGTAAAAACCGTAACAATGTAAAGTAAAGACGTGAAAATTTGTTAAATGGAAAGGGAGCTCCGAATGGAATGAATGTTTTGCATATAGAAACAGGTGTCGGAGTTTTATCTCTCTACGGAGGACTAGGGTCCAACCTATCAAATATGTTTAGTATAATAAAATGTACAAAACTACAAATATAGTTAATATGAAGTTAAAAAAATGTATGATGAAAATGAGTTAATAGCTTGTCATAGCATACACAATGCAATCACTTTTGCCTTGTCACGAGAAATTTATTATTGCAAATTTTTTCTTTGATTCCTTCTCAATATCCTTAAAAGGCTTATTTTATCATATTGACAACATCAAAATCTGAAATTTGAAATCGTTAGATAAGATATGATAGTTTTAGATAAGATAGCAGTTTTAAATGTCGGATGAGAAATACATTTATTACAAATATTGTAGTTAACAAGAAAATACATATTCACACAGTGTCCAGATAAAGATAAAATTCAATAAATATCTTTTACACCTAGATAATGTACATATTACTGAATGATGCATTTATATTGTTATTATAAAGAGTATATAAATGGCATATTTTTATTATAATATGATAATAATTTTAGTTTGAAACATAAAAAAAAATAAATAATAGAAGCTCATTTAATTTTTTCTTGATTAAATTATCTTTTACCAAGTTTTATCTTTTGGCTAATTTTAAAATTCTTATCCCAGTTTAAGTTAAGTTATAAATTATAAATTTGCGCACGACAGTTTAATGGGCTTTGTAAATTAATTACCTACAGTAAAATGTGAAACTTTGTTGCAATTTCTAGCATGAATTAGATATTTTTTTTATAAATTCCTAATAGTTTATAAAACTCGTAATATGTTAATTTAGAAACTATGAGATTTAATTTGTTGAACACAAGCATATATAAAAATATACTAATATTTTATTTCTCGTGTAGGAGAGGGGAAGATATCACCTTCCCTTAATTAAATTGGCCTTAAAGCACAGAATTATTCAACTCTCCATACGTGAACAAGGGTGATACTTAGATGATAACATATCATATTTAAAATAAACTAAATGACTAACGCTCATTTAAAAACTGCACAAATATTTATACTTACACAGTCCACTTCGATAATAAGAGCTCTCAATTTCGTCCCAGTAGTGCAACGGTAGAACATCGGCTGGCCAGGTCGGCGATCCAGGGTTCGATTCCCGTTTGGGGCAGCAAGGTTCTTTGCATACTTTATAAACTATGTAAATGTAAGAAAATGTGACGCACAAACATTACTAACCGTTTTTTTTGCTGTTGGACATGAATCGTTATATCATAGACGCCAAGCGTACATTTACTGTACGTTTGGCGTCTATGATAAAGTATATTTCTTTATTGTAGATAAATGAGCTTCACTTCCAAGAAAAATCTTGGTTGAACTGTTTAATATTAATAAAACGTTTACAGCTATTAGAGTAAATGAATTTAATCACTGAGAAATATATTTATATATATATATATATATATATATATATATATATATATATATACAATTCTCATATATATATGACTCTCTCTCTCTCTCTCTCTATATATATATATATATATATATATATCATATAAAAGCCATTAAACAAATTCAAATATAATTCCTATGCATATCCACAAAAATCAAAGGCACTACTCAGGAAAAGGCGCCAAGCCGCTCTATACTCCGAAGCAGAATGTAATCCAAGAAAAAGAAGAATTAAAGGAACTTGGGATAACCAAATGCTTTGCATTTAATGGTTGGGGAGGATTGCGACTCCCCCTCCCGTTTAAAGCTGCTTTTCCAGCCTAGGCAAACGCTCACGGTACCAATGCAAAGCAAAGGTTGGTCCCCAATGCGTGCTAATACGAAGGCACCCGAATACGGAAGAACAAGACCAACCAAACATCGATTTTCAAGGATCATATAGATTTTGACAGTTTACTTCAATTTGCAAGTAAATAAAGTTTATGCGTACCTGCTAAGATTGCACGCATGCGTAAAATGAACATATATATGATAGCGAGTTGGGCAGGATTCACTTTTGGTCCAGTTTCCTTCTGTTTGGTTGGTCTTGTTCTTTCGTATCCGGGTGCCTTCGTATTAGCACGCATTGGGGACCAACCTTTGCTTTGCATTGGTACCGTGAGCGTTTGCCTAGGCTGGAAAGGCAGCTTTAAACGGGAGGGGGAGTCGCAATCCTCCCCAACCATTAAATGCAAAGCATTTGGTTATCCCAAGTTCCTTTAATTCTTCTTTTTCTTGGATTATATATATATATATATATATATAATAACAATAATAATAATAGTTTGAAAGTTCAATGAAAGAAACCTGAGAAGCTGTAACTCGAAAAATCTAACTTTCTAACAAGTCTACAAGGACTATATATATATACATGCTAATCCTTAAGAGTAACACGTAAAACAATTCTGATATGAGCAGCAAGTGACATTCACTACAGATCCATATTCATTTTCTCTAAATGGCTTTAATAATTCATTAAATTGAGTTTAATTGCATAAAATAACACGCATACTTATATGAAATGACACTGCGTTTGCACTTTTAATTCAGTTATCGTTTCCAATTTGTAACTGGGTGCATTTTCGAAGGCGACGTAGCAAAAATGCAATAAAACTAAAATATCTAGAAAACGGGGAGTCCTAGAGTAAAATAATAGGTTTTATTCTTTTAATCGTCAAGAATTACTTATTAAACCACATTGTTTTGACACATTTTAACATACATAGTCTCTTATTCTAGATATTGACGATTTGAGTTTATTTTGATCGATTTGGATTATATAGATTAGATAGATTTTTGCGGGCTATTTCGTAAAAAATCTGACGTGGGCAACACATTACTTTCTTTATATAATGTAATGAATTTACTACTTTTACAGTAAAAAAATAGGATTTTCTTATAGTAGATACTAATATTCTTTCCAAGATATTGAATTTTCGACAATTAGTCGTCATTTTTATTGATTTAGCGTCATTTTGATCCATTTGGCGAGATTTTCGTTAATTTGGCAACATTTCAAAAACTCACCAAGTTGGCGACATTCCGCCAAATTTGTCGCCAAAATCTCGCCAAGCGTTATGGACGAAGAAATAAGTTATTCTTAGAGCAGACAAATGACTATTGGCGTTCAAATACAAACGTATTACTCAAAGTATCTTTTATCATGAATGGAACGAGCTGGATCCACGAGATTGATGTCACCTAATTTATCGTATGGTATTACATATGAAAAGTGAACATGTTTCTCAATAGGAAATATTTTTCTTTTCATTTTATATGACTTTTTGATATTTTTTTTGAAAAATGTGCAATATCTCAAGAACGGTTCATGTTAACGTTCTAAAATTCATGCCAATCGTTTTCTAATAAAAAATTACATAAGAAATATCTATTTGCGTAACTTTATTAGAGGTTTTGATTTTTTGATGAATTTTTCAAAATTTCATTCGAAAATTTAGAGAGGTTCTGAACATTCCGATTGCGTATAAAAACAATAGACTTGTGTTTACGAATTGTGATTTTTATACCAAATTTCGTTCAAATCGGTCCATTAGTTGGTCAGTTCTCGTCTCCACAGACTCACTGACACACACACATACACACACATACTTTCACACACACATACACACACACAGACATCACTTCAAAAATGTTTGATTCGTGATCAGGGACACGTGCTCTCCAGTAAATTGCTCTCCCGTCGAAAACTCGAATTCGAATTTTCGACCCCGTCACAATACTTTCCTTATACATTCTGTATGTAAGGAAAGTAAAAATGCAGGTTTATTTTTTTCGAATCGTACTAAAATCAATATGCACCAAAGTTCCTATCAACCAAATTTTGTGAAATTTGGTCAATTATTTCTTAGCTAGAGTGGATACATGCGTTTTCGGGCCATTTGCAAAAACTTGTTCTTTTATCCAGAACTGCACTAAAATCTAGTTAGAACAAGAGAAACCCACAAGTGACCTACCCATAAAATTTTAGGAAATTTGGTCAGTCAGTTTCTGAGTTAGAGTGCATTCTAGGGGTCTAAAAACGTATACATCCGTCGAAAACTCGAATTGCAATATTTGACACGATTCCAATACTTTCTCTGTACATTACAATGTATTTTAGAAAATTATTTGATGCCCTCTTCCCGTCCGATTACTATGACCCTGTGTCTGTATGATAGGGAAAGTATAATATTGCAAGGAATTTACTGTATTGTAGGAAAAGCAATAGATAAAAGGCGTTTTTCCACTTTGCCCAAAAGTCCTGCTTTGCATTGCTCAAATGCTTTCAGTACTGCTTAGTAGTACTCTTGCAGTAGTACACACATTGTGTACTACTGCAAGATAAAAAAACCTGCTGTCTCTCGTAATTCATTTAAAGCACACCACTTTGCTAATGGCAATATCATGATACATCAAACGCGAAGATCAAAATGAAATGCTATGTAAGAAATATGACGCCCACGGTTTATTAAAGATAAACGTAATTACAAACTTCCGTCTGAATGAATTAGTCTATTTCAATTGCAAAGGGGTAAACAACTAATTAAATTACAAAATCGGTTGAAATGTTGACATATCCATTTCTAAATGAAGTAATATCTCTTGAGGATTTTGTAATTTTAGCTTATTTTACTCTCCAAACATTTATTTTATCAAAAAGGAATTGTGTAATATTTATTCTTATATTGCAGCATAATTCATTAACAAAGCTCCATGGGATTGGATTTATTCACTTCGGATATTTGTTTCGCTCATTAGCACTCACTGTAACATGACAATTTGAATGAAATGCAAATAAAATAATTTAAACAACATTTTGCAAGAAAACTTAACTTCAATTTATATCCAATTATTTGATAGACTTATGGAGAAGGTGCGATGTCGTAAATAATCATCACAGAAACATAGTACACCCCCTCAGAGTACGCCACACTACACTCCCTCATTGTACGCCATAATACACCCCCTCATAGTACGTTATACTACCCCCCCATCATCGTGAAAGAACTGGGAATCTGAAATCAACATGTCTTCGACACGTGGTTACTGTAGAGGTAGAGGTGGAAGGCGTCGAATGGTCAGAAACCGGTGTAGATGTTTATTTTTCGTCCTCTAACAAGGGAAGGTTTTGCAATAGTTCTCTCGGATTGCAATATTTCATGTCCTATCTTGTAAAGGACCATGAATAATGATCAAACGCCACGGCTTTCATCTGCTAAGTGATAGGGGGCACCACAATAACAACCTGAAGTTGTCATGCAAACGTGCTCTACTGACGTGTATTATTAACATTTTAGTGTGAAAATATTATCCTTTTCAGTTATTATTATTATTTTGAAATAAAATGGACAATAATGGTAAATAATAAGCTCACTAATGTAAATATCGATGCAAAATAATACTATTGCATTTCACAATGCATACAATCAAATGATTATTAATGCAGAAGCAGTGTCCTTTTTTCCATCTTCAGTTGGCATAGCACCGGTTGCAACGCTGTTTCAAGTAAAAATACAAAATTTAAGTATGAAACACTTTAACCAATTTACAACAATGAAATTGACGTGCTACAAGCATGCAACACGTAAATAAAATGCATTTCCGAGGCACTGTGCATGGCAACTTCAGATTGTTACTGTGGCTCCCCCTATCACTTAACAGATGAAAGCCGTGGCGTTTTATCATTATTCATGGTTCTTTTACAAGATAGGACATGAAAGATTGCAATCCGAGATAACTATTGCAAAGTCTTCCCTTGTAAGTGCTTTAGTAGAAATGTGGGTTTTAAACGATCAGTGCAGATGTTGCTTTTTCGTCCGCGGATATCCACTGTGTAAAATTCGTCTGTGCTTGCACATACTGGGAAAGGTCCATCGTATGGACTCTGCAACTGTCGTCGTACGAAGTCATTTCGTACGAAGTCATTCCGTACGAAAACATGGGTTGACTTGAGAAGTTGTTTGAGTATAAAAACAGTTTTTGAATGACGCGAAGCGGGAACTGGTCGTAGTCACTTCATTTGTCGTCTTAATTGTAAAATGAATTCGTTTGCATGTTTTTGGATATCCTCGAGTGATGTGTCACGTAGGAATTCACATGGCAATCGTAAGGATATGCCGTAGGTTAATTATGCATTAGAAGATTTTTATTCTTCATTGATTGAGGATCGAACACCTGAAATTACGCTTGGTAGTACATCTACCCAGCGCTCTATGTCTTGACAGCGTATTACCGATTTCAATTAGCAGTGAAAACGTTCCACCATGAAATTGGAGGCAGGGTGATATGCTGTGTTTCTGGTTTTTGTCTTCTTAAAAATCTCATTAAGTGATGAAATAAATCACTTTCGAATTGTCGACCCTAGTAAGTACTTATGACCTCGGTTACGATAAATCGAGAAATCCAACCAGAATAAAATGCTTCTGATATTGTGGTTTCAGTTTGATCCTCTAATGGAATGGCTTCTGTCCATCGCGTAAATCGGTCTACACAAGTGAGTAGGTATCGGATTTTTGGCAAGCAATACACGTTCGACTGCATTCGGCAGAGTCCTTTCGGACTAAAGGCCAAATGAATCGTTTTCGAACCATGTTGACGGTTCCTCAAACTCCTGGATGAGCGAGGTCGTGGATGTTGTGTAACGCTTGCTTTCTGTGGTATATACGGCCGAATTGCGCCTGTTGAGGTGTCACATTGAAATATGGCACCTAATGGGTCAATAGTAATACCTTTTAGTCGTAACGAAGGATAAGATTTTTGAGATTGCTTAGTTCGTTATCAGTTTGTGCAAGTCGGCTCCTAAAATTTCTCGAGAAACATCGGCAATTACGAAATCCCAAATGAATTTTCGTTGGAATCCAAATTTTAAAATCAGTTGTTTTGTTCCAAACGTTTTGATTTTGGTTCCATTTGCTGTGTATAACGGAATTATTTTTTTGTCGAAGCAGTATGCCTGCTGTGTTGTTGTTGTTGAAACCCAGACCGTCCGACCTACCAGAAAGGTGTAAGGTAACTGTTTGGACGGTCGGGAAGTCCCCCAATTTAGACCGGAACCCAGTGGGGGAGGCATCCACAGGGACCGTACCCTCCTTCCCCTACCACCAACCTCTCGGAAGGACTTTCGGACCCACATGTTTAACGTGATCGTACTCCGCATGAACACGGCGGCAGTTTTGGCAGTGGCTGGAATCGAACCCGGGCCTACCGAGTGCAACTCCAGCGCGCTAACCAATGGGCTACCGCGCCCAGTATGCCTGCTGTGCGAAAGAACTGATACCATAGCGTCGCTGTCGACTAGAAACTTTACATCAGATAACTTGTCATATAGTGATAAGCAACTGTTTTCAAGGCTTCTATGCATCGTCGCTGAAATGATAGAGCCACCTAGTTTTCCGTTTGAAATTTGCACGGTTTTGTACATTTGCGAACGTGTGATATCAACAAACATCGTTTTTTCTGGATTGCTATCGATACCTTGTTTACTGTTGATTATCTTGATTTTGGTGATCGAGATTGAGTTCGTTGTCTGGATCGCTCAGTCCTTTGCAGTTTTTAAGTTGCTCTACGGTTTTCGCCAAGTATGCAACCTGAGCTTCTCAGCGCAAAATATGATTATTCTCTGCTACTTCTGATACTGAAAGTGAAGTTAAAACATCGCGAATATTGTCCGCCATTTCTGAAATTGTTTTCAGCGATTCAGAACTTATCGATGAAATGTGTTGCATATATACAGGTAGTCGTTGAAAGCTCAACGTGCGAAGTACTTATTTGTGTATTATTGTTTCGGCAAGATCTTTCATTTCGCGAAGTAACTGACTTGCTTTCCTATCTCCGAATTGCAAATCCTGCTAAACGGTGAGAAGTTTTATAACTTCTGAATCTGAAAAGTGTGAAATGATCCGTTTTTTCAACACTGATTGCGGCTCATTTTCTGGAGATGCGCGAATCAGATCTGTGACATGAGTCAATATATCACAATCTAGTGCTGCAATTACGCAATGAAATTTTATGTTTTCATTTACGATTCTGGAAAACAGGAATTGAGTGCCCAGGTGCAAAAACCATAAATCTGGGTTTAATTTCCGGGAACGGAGGTGCTTTGAAAGCTACTTTTGAGAGTTCAGCAGAACTAAAATCTTCATTAGAAGCAGAAGCATTTTTTACGTCCTTGGCTGAGGTCAACAAAGTTTCGGTGGTCTCATTTGTAGACATATTTCATTAGGAACAGCACATGTAATTTTTTTCAGGACTCGCTTAAATTGAAGTAGATACTCACATAAATTGAAGCATCACGCATCCGGTGAAATGGAGCCATCAAGTCTCAGGAAAGTTAGAGCATCACATCTCAGGCAAGTTGGAGATCACGTCCGGGTCACCACTTTATGGAGAAGGTACGAAGCCGTATCTTAATCATTACAGAATCAATCGTAAAATAAGTTTATTTACAGTAACATGACGTAAGATATTTGCACGTATTTTCTTAGAGTAGTACTATATCTAAACGCGCGTGAACGTAGTCATCCGAGATACTAATGTACGTGTGCGTCTGAATTGAGCGATTACGGATTTGTCGTTCAAGACAGAACACCAGACGCTAAGCGCCTTTAATCGTCAATCTCATCTGGTACTGATCTTCATATTGTGACATTATTTAAGTGACCCATGATATGGAAGCTCGTTGTTTTTATTTACTAGGTTTTATTTTTGACTTGGCTCCTAATGTGGCAGTTTATTGCACATTTGAGTTTAATCAGTTTGGGCGGGTTGGTACAGATTAGGATATTACTTAGTGTTTTGGCAATATTGAGATGGTTTAGGTTATTTTAAGCTTACATTATCCTGTTAGCGGGTTTTATTTAGTTTTGGCTGTTTGAATCTTAATTGAGGATATTTTGGGTCTGGCTTTTATGAGCCAGCGCAGAGACGTTGCACATGTGTCACATGCAAAGCAGAGAGTCTCTGGAGATTAAGAAGCTGTGTAGAGTTTTATGCTAGTCACTTGATCTGGAGGCTTTATGCAAGGCGCTGGAGGAGTGTCGCCATAGTCTGAGCCATAGCAACATGTTTTCATTTCGAGTATTATTATGCCTACAAAAATGTATCATGAGATCTAATATGTAATTATGTATAAAATTCACTTCTCTATTGCGCTTTTCACGATTGACTGCTTCATTAAAGTTGACTGCTTGCTTAAAGTTGACTGCTTTATCGCTGGACTAGAGTGATTGTGTCACAAACATTACTATTTAAACAGTATTTTTGGGATGATATTGTGTCTACTGTGTGCGTATTGTAGTGCATCACTGAAGCTTAAAATAAAAGTTTTCCAACTTTCCAAGGATTATCTATCATATATTACATTAATTCTTGAATTTACAAAAGGTACGATGATTTTTCCTGTTCCACTTTTTATTCCATATAGTTTAGAAACAAATTTAGCATGTAAAACATAGTGTACAGCAAATATTGGTTCAATTTTGGAATTACAGAAATATCGGTTCAATTTTGGAATTACAGAAATATCGGTTCAATTTTATAGCAGTTATCTTCGGATAAAGCAAGCAGACAGACAGCAGAAAATCGCGTCAAGTAATCAAAAATATAAAACATACTCATTTCTTTCCCTTGCTTGAACTATTTATATTCTTGCTTGTAAATAGATATAAAAATACAATAAGAAAGTACATGATTTTTTTAATTCAACATATTTCAATATTTTACGACAATAAATAGTAGTGTATTCTTATGAAACTATCTGTATGAAAATCAATATACTTATTTTTGTTACCAATTAAAATAAACGTACCACATGTCATGGGTGTAGTTTGATTTTCAGAGATATTTTATGCTTTCCTAATGCGGAAAGTAAAATTTCTAATATATCGAGAATGGGTAGAGAAATTTACCAAATATTTTTTATTCAAAAAGCACTCTGATACATTCGTGAAATAATAATGATCAGATATATTTCCATGATTTATTTTCATTTTGATTATTTAATAATCAGAGTCATGTTGTGTGTTAATATGCAATATCCCACAGTAAAATGTCACATCTTAACGGACTAAAAATTATGTCATTAGTTGTTAGATAACATATTATGCATAAAATAATTGAATATATTTCAACATAATTATTTTTATGCGTTTTATTTCATTTTTGAAAGAAGTGTTTGAATCATCGCATCGCATAAATTCTTTCTTCACGACTTCTGTTAAAATCAATAGGACTCTAATATTAATCAACTTGATGTATGACTGTCATATGATTGGGGCTCATATAGCTATAACTGATTACCTCTCATCTGTTCGTCTTCAGCATTTGTACTCCTAATATTCTCTGACACTTACGAGACACGCACCGCTCTCAATCAATATTATTAATTCTTATTATATTCCGTATCGTAACATAATTATTGCACTGTTCATTTTATAAAACGCAATTAATTTACGACAAACTAGAACTTTGGTAAACGTAGCTGTCCCACAAACACGAAAATTTGCTTCATTTCGAATCAAGAATATGTCTCACAGTTCCTTCAAAGCGACAGGGAGAAAATACACTTAATTTGAAAATTAATTAGATTTTAGTGAACGTGACGTCAATTTTGGCAATATGTGACATATCTTCATAAATTTACCAAAAGTCGCCAAATGAACAATATTTTGACAAATTCACAGACCAATTTATCGCCAATGTCATTAAACTGGCTCTAAATTTGTCGCCAAGCTTATACAGATAGATCGATAGATATACAGACAGAGACAAAGAAAGAGAGAGAGAGAAGGTATTTCCTTATATAATAATTAAAAATGCTTTTAAAATTATATTAATAGGATAATAATAGTGTTAAACATAATTAAATAATTCTACTAATAATTAAAAATGCTGAAAATAATTAAATAATACAAATAATAATTAAATAAAGCTAATAATAATTGAAAAAGTGATAATAATGATAATAATAATTAAATAAAGCTAATAATAATTGAAAAAGTGATAATAATGATAGTAATAATTAAATAAAGCTAATAATAATTGAAAAAGTGATAATAATGATAATAATAATTAAATAATATGTATATTAATTAAAAATTATATCTCGCTTTGATAGCCCATTCTATCGTATAGACTATAGAGATGTGACCACAGATCCACAAATAGCATTATTGTAAAAGTTTGATTTGTTTTAAATAATGCTTCATATTTGTAAATGCAGAAAAATCTGCATAATATTTTTCCAACTACTGAGTTATTTATTGAATCTTCTCAAATTATGCACCAAAAGTGCCATAACTGTTTTCAATTGATCGTTTATGATCACTATACACTATTTACACTATATCTAACTTTTATGATCATCCCACCATTCTTTCTGAGCAATTCTATTGTTTAGTGAGAACTTAAATTTTCCCCTCTTTCTTACTTTTATATTATGCCCATGAGAGACGTTTAGTTCCGTACTAATGCGTTTTGGGAAATTCACAATAAACGTTTATGTAACAAAAATAAATCTAATTATTGTTGAAAGAATGCAACACGGTCCAGTAAAACAGTAGTATTATCGAATACAAGTTTGTTGTAATCACATGAAATGCAACGTTACATTCAAAACCAGGCAAGAAATATAATATGATGAGCAGACATTTTAGACAAAATATTTTCGTATGTAGAGTTGATGTAATACCCAGGTTCTTTAATATAAGGTTGGGCATTCACCCTGGCACCCAATTAAACTGTTTTTTACTTGACGTCATGGGAATTATGTTTCGTCATTCGTAATGTCACGGTCTAGAGAGAACTTTAAACAGGATTTGCCAAAGCACAAAATGTTTTCTCAATATTACAGTTAAAAATTGTTTGTTAATTTTGAAGTAACAATATCTAGGCCAAAACAACGTGCTTAAAGTTTTTAAATGTTGCTCTTCACATAGTATCCAGTGGCATCCAAAAAAATTTAGTGACGTCTTTGGATCAAAATGACAGGCGCTATTAACAAGTTATGTCCCTCTTGAGAGCTCCAGAACAAAATGCACGCGTTCTTAATTCCCATGTCGTCATATGCGCAAAGCCAAGTAAAAATAATGATGTCAGTGATACCCGGGATAAACACTCCCTGCTTAATATATGGAAGATAATGGTATTGTCGAACGATGTGGCATCTCCGAAGATAATGCAAATGTCCTTAATAATGACGCGCATCGAGATACATACTTTTTCGAACTTGCATCAACGACCAGACCTGATTTGAAAAGTACAGTTTGAATTTGTTCGGAACATGGGCATTTTTCATATGCATCGCCGCCAAATAATTCGTCAATCATAGAAGTTTATATATATTGCTTTTTGAATTTCCCAATGATTCTATCATATTTTCAATTTACAAGAGCTACTGTTCACCTATACAGCAGTTTCTGTCTCTGTTCTTCAACATGAATTCAAAGTTTTTAATTCTACGTGCACATACGGAGCATCACAGCAGCCTAAATATAATGCTTTTCTAACTTTCCAAGGATTCTGTCAAATGTGACAGCTATTTTCCTTGGATTCTATCATATATGACAGCAATTCTTGAATTTACAAAAGGTGCGATGATTTTTTCCTGTTCCAGTTCCCGTCCTTATTTTTTAACACTTTACAACAAAGTTGAAAATTGTTTATGACATTGTTCATTCTGTCTGTCTGTCCGTTAGCACGATAACTGCCGTAAAAATGACTTAATCAAAATGAAATTTTAGTTATGTTGTTCAGACGGTCTGTAGAACCTATGAGAATATAAATGAATAATATTACCCAATTAGTTTTAGATTGAACCCGGGTCGAAAAAATGAAATACATTGAGCCCTATGGGACCTAATTTTTCAAACATTTTTAAGCGGATTTAAAATTCACAAATTGCTTCGAAAATTTTAGGTAATATTCAAATTGTTCCATAAAATATATAAAAAAAAAATCAGCGAAATATATTCAGTAGTTTTAAAAAAAAAAAAAATAATAATAATTACGCCTCTTATATGAAACGATCACGTGACCATGATATGAAACGATCACATGACCCACTTCAAAATGATATATGGCATCCATCTTGTTTAAAAATCGTGATTTTTTTTAAGTTCTTTTTAATTCATATTGAGTGTTGTATCCGTCCTAAAACTACTTTATTTTGCTTAAATTCTGTGCATCTACATACTGAAACAACGCAATGATAATATATTTGAGTTTAAATGCTCATCTAAATTTGATTATTTCTACAACTAAGCCTATTTTTCACATATGTAAAATGTAAACAGCAAAATATATAGAATGAGTTGTATTAGAATTCCTGTATTTTTTTAACACAAAATAATTTAGTCCATGGAGTCTGCATGGCTGATATGAATGAAATATTAATTGATTTCATAAAGAGAAGGAATATTTTTTTCGATGAAGTTTCAAGCACAGAGTTTAATTTTTTGTAGCTCTATGGTCTTAAACAAAATGTGTAAATAAAATAAATTATTATAGTAATTTGATGAATGAAATGAATGGGAGAAAGTTATGAATGAAATCCTGTTTTTATAGAGAGATCCAGGCGTGTTATTTTTTCTATGACGTCATTTGAATAAATTTCAGTTGTTTTCCATGAAGTTTTCAAATATAATAAATTATCGTAGTATTATGATAATTCTAAAACTATTACCGAGGAATGTATAACATTTTAGAGATGTTTAAACCAGGCAATTTATATTTCAATGCCGTCATTTGAATGAAGTTCATTTTTTTCGATGAAGGTTTAAGTTTTCAAATATAATAAATTAATGCAGTATTGTGATAAGTTTCAAAATATTACCGAGGAATTTATTGCATTTTAGACTTGTTTAAATAGAATTGCATTGAAGTTGGAAAGTGCTTCATAATCAATGCTTAAAGCATGATTGATCTTTCTTGTTCACTTATGTAAATATAAACAGCAAAGTATATAGAATGAGTTGTATTAGAGTTGCTGTATTTTTTTAACACAAAATCATTTAGTCCATGGAGTCTGCATGGCTGATATGAATGAAATATTAATTGATTTTATAAAATGAAGGACGATTTTTTTCGATGAAATTTTAAGCATAGAGTTTAATTACTTGTGGCTCCATGGCCTTAATTTTTAAATAAAATAAATTATTATAGTATTGTGATAAATGAAATGAATGGGAGAAAGTTATGAATGAAATTCTATTTTTATAGAGAGATCCAGGCGTGTTATTTTTTCTATGACGTCATTTGAATTAATTTCAGTTGTTTTCGATGAAGTTTTCAAATATAATAAATTATCGTAGTATTATGGTAGTTTTAAAAATATTACCGTGGAATGTATTGCATTTTAGAGATATTTAAACCAGGCAATTTATATTTCAATGACGTCATTTGAATGAAGTTCATTTTTTTCAATGAAGGTTTAAGTTTTCAATAATAAAAATCTGATGTGGGCAACACATGACTTTCCTTATATAATGTAATTAATTTACTACTTTTACAGTAAAAAAAAGTAGGTTTTTCTTATAGTAGATACTAATATTCTTTCCAAGATATTAAATTTTCGACAAATAGTCGTCATTTTTATCCATTTGGCGAGATTTTCGTTAATTTGGCAGCATTTCAAAAAGTCGCCAAGTTGGCGACATTCCGCCGAATTCGTCGCCAAAATCTCGCCAAGCGTTATGCACTAAGAAATAAGTTATTCTTACAGGAGATAAATGACTATTAGCGTTCAAACACAAAAGTATTACTAAAAGTATATTTTTTCTTGAATGGAATGAGCTAGTTCCACGAGAATGATGTAACCCAATTTATCACATGGTATTACATATGAAAAGTGAACATGTTTCTCAATAGGAATTTTTTTTATATGGCTTTTTGATAATTTTTTCTTAAAAAATGAACAATATCTCAAGAACGGTTCATGTTAGCGTTCTAAAATTTATGTCAATCGTTTTCTAATGAAAAATTACATAAGAAATGTCTATTTGCGTAACTTTATTAGTGGTTTTGATTTTTTGACGATTTTTTCAAAATTACATTCGAAAATTTAGGGGGGTTCTTAACATTCGTTTGCATATAAAAGCAATAGGCTTCCAGTGTTTACGGATTGTGATTTTTGTACCAAATTTGGTTCAAATCGGTCCATTCGTTCGTCAGTTATCGTCTCCACAGACTCACTGACACACACACTCACACACACACTCACACACACACACATACACACACACAGACATCACTTCAAAAATGTTTGATTCGTGATCAGGGATGCTTGAAACGTGCTCTCCCGTCGAAAACTCGAATTCGAATTTTCGACCCCGTCACAATACTTTCCTTATACATTATGTATATAAGGAAAGTAATAAATTAATGTAGTATTGTGATAAGTTTTAAAATATTACCGAGGAATGTATTGCATTTTCGAATTTTTTAAATAAAATTGCATTGAAGTTGGAAAGTGTTTCATAATCAATGCTTTAAGCATGATTGATCTTTCTTGTTTCAATATAATCTCAACTAATTAAATCTGCAGTATACGTACAGAACATTGCAAAAGTCTATAAATCATTTTTTTTTAATTTTTCAAAGATTACATCATATATGGAAACATTTTTCATTTTATAAGTAGAACGACGATGATTTTATCTTGCATAAGAAAAATGAATGACGATGTTGTGCAAGTTATGTTTTTATTTAAAGTTTGAAAAATGACAATATAGGGGTCTAATTCAAACACAGAATAAAAATTATAATCTTACTAACTCAATAATTATAGCGTTAATTATCCCGACGAATATGTTTCTTTTTCTTATGGGACACGTAATTTTTATAATTTTTGAAAGATTCTTAAAACGGGACGGGGGATTATGAATCGAAGGATATTTCAAAACCATCAATTTCATCAAATTTTTGATCACAAAAGTTGATCCTTAAAATAAAAATTAGGATAAACAGTATCTAGGCCATCATAAAGTACACAAATTAAATGAAATAAACTAAAACACTATAAATACATTTCCATATGAAATATAAAGGAATGTTTATTTTCATTTAAGTAATCATATTTATTGAGATTGGGAATTATGATGTTGACAAATCTTGTCCCATTTAATATCAATTTATTCAAATCAAGCTTTGAAATAAACAGTTATTAGGATGATTAGATTTTAAGGAATATGCAATTTAGATGTCAGAAACATATAATAAAAAATCTGATGTGGGCAACACATGACTTTCCTTATATAATGAAATGAATTTACTACTTTTACAGTAAAATAAATAGGTTTTTCTTCCAGTAGATACTAATATCCTTTCCAAGATATTGAATTTTCGACAATTAGTCGTCATTTTCATTGATTTATCGTCATTTTTATCCATTTGGCGAGATTTTCGTTAATTTGGCAACATTTCAAAAAGTCGCCAAGTTGGCGACATTCCGCCAATTTCGTCGCCAAAATCTCGCCAAGCGTTATGGACGAAGATATAAGTTATATATATATATATATATATATATATATAACTTATTAGATATTGAATTTTCGACATATATTATATAACTAATATTATATATTTATATATTATATAACTTATTCGATATTGAATTTTCCACAATTAGTCGTCACTTTCATTGATTTAGCATCATTTTTATCCATTTGGCGAGATTTTCGTTAATTTGGCAACATTTCAAAAAATCGCCAAATTGGCGACATTCCGCCAATTTCGTCGCCAAAATCTCGCCAAGCATTATGGACAAAGCAGTAAGTTATTCTTACAGCAGATAAATTGGCGTTCAAATGCAAAAGTATTACTCAAAGTATCTTTTTTCATGAATGGAACGAGCTAGATCCACGAGAATGATGTCACCCAATTTATCGCATGGTATTACATATGAAAAGTGAACATGTTTCTCAATAGGAATTTTTTTTTATGTGACTTTTTCATAATTTTTTTGAAAAATCTGCAATATCTCGAGAACGGTTCATGTTAGCGTTCTAAAATTTATGCTAATCGTTTTCTAATGAAAAATTACATAAGAAATGTCTACTTACGTAACTTTATTAGCGGTTTTGATTTTTTGACGATTTTTTCAAAATTTCATTCGAAAATTTAGGGTGGTTCTGAACATTCGATTACGTATAAAAACAATAGGCTTCCAGTGTTTACGGATTGTGATTTTTGTACCAAATTTGGTTCGAATCGGTCCATTCGTTCGTCAGTTATCGTCTCCACAGACTCACTGACACACACACACACACACACACATACTTTCACACACACACACACACACACACACACACACACACATACTTTCACACACACACACACACACACACACACACACACACACACACATACACACACACAGACATCACCTCAAAAATGTTTGATTCGTGATCAGGGATGCTTGAAACGTGCTCTCCCGTCGAAAACTCGAATTCGAATTTTCGACCCCGTCACAATACTTTCCTTATACATTATGTATATAAGGAAAGTAAAAATCGAAAAAATATCTTCTTCAAAAAATGATATTAAATGCTGTATTTGATTACAACACCATGATTATGACAACACGAAGAGCAACGTAATGAATTTTCGAAAAGTAATTAATACAACCGGCTTTTAGAATAAAAAATAAATGAACTCCAGAATGTAGTGTAGTTAATTATTAATTGATTGGAAATGATTATCTTGTAAAATCAGTTTAATAATCAATATAATGTTTATCTTGAGGATTACGTGCTCATTATTTTAGTAAGAATTAATACAGACGCATGTGCAAAATTTAATTACTGAATTGACAATACTCAGTAATAATGAGTATGTGACATAAAAATGGATACAAATCTATTTTTCTGTATTTTTTTTTTCTATTTTTTTTCAAGATCAATTTTTTTCAATGGTTCCAGTCTTGATTATGTCGGTAATAATTGTATCGAGTATATAGATAGCTTTTTATAGACCTGTCGAGTTCCTGTTCAAAGTTTGCTTATTAAAGTGGGTGATGTAGAATTATACGTATTTTCTTTTCATAAAATTCATAAAATATCCTTAGGCTTTGCGTATATTGCTCCAACTCAAGCATTAAATACAATTGTGTCACCAGCTGTAATAAAGTATCTGATTTGTAACGCTTCATTGGATTGTCTCACGTACTCCCATTCCCAATTATGTAGGACTACTTGCATAGTCATCAATATCGAAATTCTAAATAATCACGAAAATTATGCGTTTTCTATACAATTATGTAAAAACCTGTGCTTTTGCGCTCTATATTATCCATAAAGTCAGTAATATATAAGGACGCCTACATAATACTTATAATATGCAGTTGACATTTTCTTATAAATTCTAATTTTTCTTTAATTTTACAGGTTATAAACAGGATACAAAATAATGTCCTCCAATTTTTTTTAAAAATATTTTAGAAATTAAAATGTTAAAAAATATATATATATTTAAAATTTAAACGCCGCTTCCTGTTATTTTAATTCCGTAATTCTAATGGACATTTCCAGAGACGGTTTGGCAACACTGGAAATGACGATCTAGTTATTCTGTGACGTGCAGATAAATGCCACAAGACTCACTCCGACGTCATAATGTTACGTCACCTGACGTCAATATCGACTACCAATAGTAGTTTCAGAGAACTGCGGAAATGTAGTTTATAATAATACGAACATCATCACCCAGCTGTTAAAGTTACTATCGTATTAATTTGTTCAATCTAGTAATTAGTATTATTAGATAGTTTAGAATATTAAATTCAAAGTTATAGTTCATGCTTAAAATTAACTGCGCCTGTGCATGGAGTATTTTGTTTTAAATTACGATCTCGGTATAATTCAATTAGTATTATTCAAGGAGATTTAAATATATTTAAATCTCTTTCATATTATTGGATAGCATAGAATATTAAACTCTATAATTGATAACTAGATGCGATTTATATATGTAATTTAGTCATTTTGAGAGCCATGTGTCAATGGCACTTAACCAATTTTCCCTATTTGAAAAATTATTCTACTTGGATGCAATTTAAAAATTATTTGCTTTGTTTATATTATGCATCTCACAAAATCAATCTTCTTTTATTAGTCATGCATTAGTTAAATTGTTAAAAGCAAGAATAAGCAATTGATTGTTTAGAATTTCAAAATAAAATGTGTAGGTGTAAAATACAACTAACAACTAATTTTAAAACCTGCAACCTGGTTTAAATATGGCCATACTGACTTATGTTTTAGTACTCTGGTTAAAACAGCACCGTATTTGCGTTAGACAATAGACAAGGAAATACTGCAAGTATGGAAATTTTTTTAATTAAATAAATATTATCAGTAAAAATAAAATGCATTATTTGAAAGTGTATAAATCTGATAAAACTTTCAAAATTTTTATATATTATAAATTTTAAAAAAATTGAGATTTTAATGATAAAATAAATTTAAAAACTACTTAAACAAATTTCAGAAAGATATCCTGTGCCGTAAGGGCACAATAACTCAAAAATAAATGCATATTAAATATACATCACAGAATGTACATACATGTACATTAAATGCAAGTTTGGGCAAATTCGGAGACCAAACCACAGCACTTTCAGCTCACTCGCTAAGTCGTCGCTGAGCTTTCTGATTGCAAGCGCTTTATGTTGTAATCTGGTAACCTCTTGTATTCGTGTTTTTCGGCGGTAATTGTGTAACATCCAATAGGAATATCCACGAAGGTGATGTAAGAATACGTTTCTGTGGTTGCTGCAGTTTTCTGATGTAGACACACATTTCTTTTGCCATAGTTGCAGGTGCTTTTATTATTTGTATAAAATTCTACTATAATTTGGAAAATGAAAATTTGAAAGAAGTGATTAATTGGTATGTTATGAAAGGTGATTATGTGTGATAAGTATGTTTGTCATAAATGTGGAGATGAAATTAAATTGAGTGTGAGGGCGAATGACTGATTTGCTTGAAAGGAGCGTTTTTAGCATTTCAATCAGAAGAGGAGTTCTGAGAAGATCAGTTTTTTTTTGTTTAATTTAACCCGTGTTTTGAAACTTGGTTTCTGTGTTTAGAAAATTGCTTCCTCCTTTAAAAGTTCTTAATATTTTCATTTAGAGTACAAACTTTTTTATAAGTATCAATTTTTTGAAATTTTGTTTGAGTACAAATTTTTTTCTAACACGAACCACTGGTACATTCGTTGCACAGGTTTTGATCTCTAGGTTGAATCCCTGATCCTGCATGGACCACTGGTACATTTGTTCCACAGGTTTTGACCTTTAGGCTCAACCCCTGACCCTACATGGACCACTGGTACATTCTTTCCACAGGTTTTGACCTTTAGGTTGAACTCCTAACACTACATGGACCATTGGTACATTCGTTCCACAGGTTTTGACCTTTAGGTTGAACTCCTGGCCCTACATGGACCACTGGTACATTCGTTCTACAGATTTTAACCTTTAGTTACACTTTCAAGAATCGTGGTTGATGTCTGCTACAATGCTATTACGACCATAACTAACGCAACATGATAAAAGAAATAACTAATTTTTATTTATTTCCACAAAACTTCTCCAAATCGTACCAGGATGGAAAAGCATTTGACGAAATGATGCTCCCATTTCACAATAAATTTGAATGCAGTAGAAAAGTTTCATTGCTGTACATATAGAATTATGAGATTCACCTTAACAAATACACAGGGGTAGTCGGCTTAGGTTGGACGGTCTGGGGTAGTCGGCAACAACAGGGGTAGTCGGCCGGACGTCCATTGAGCTGCTCATGTCTTCGGACGAGTCGGTCGTTCTGGGCTTTCGACAGGGGTAGTCGGAGGTGATACTTAAGATGGTATGTGATGAATTACTGCATAAAGTTTCTATGAACCAACCATCTATTCAAAAAAAAATTAATTTATTTTTAAAAAATTAAATTCAATTTAATAAATGTAAAAAAATATTTAATTGTAAATACTTTATTTCTGAATGTAAGCATTTGTAAAATGAAAAGAAAAATTCCAAGTATAAATGTTTACTATCTCATACACTGTGCCCTTTTATACTTGCCAATAGGCATAGGTGACTTAGAAAATGTACCTTGGTATAATGATTTGCCTTATTTAATATATAAAATTTACAACTACATTCAATTCACTGCATTCAGTTTAAAATGTATTCAAATGTGCTACGGATGTTTTTTTGCTAAAGAAAATTTACAGTAGTCTAATATTCAAAACCCCTTATAGATTGTTTATTGTAGCTAGACCATGGGGAGTGGGGATTAGGATATGTCTCCCCTTTGCTTTTATGCGGCCAATATTGGTATATTATATAATTAGTAATGTGAAAGTAAAAAATACTAGAGATCGGAAGTAAAATTAGACATTTAGGCATGTCTTATATTTTGCAATATTTTATAAACATGTATTATATTTTACAATAGGAATGCTCCTCTCCATTATCTTTGGAATTTTCATTGAAAATTTTAGTTTTAATATTTAGTTTTTCACTGTATAAAGGTTTTTCAAATTTGCTTTTTTTCATTTTCTCTCTCTTTTTTTGTTGAGAAGAATATTTTCTGTCTTTCTGTTTTTTATTATGGGGATGTTTACTTTTAATTTCTAAATTAGATGGACCAGGAATATCATTGGCTAATTGTAAAGTTGAACTTGCATTCCTAATATGCTCTGTCGTCTTGATTTGAATATCTCTGTTATCACAATTTATTATTTGGTTGTACAACTGCCCATATTTTTCCAATAAGTTATTTTTAATTTGCTCTATATCTTTGTTTTCAACATTTATAGATTTGAGGACGAAATTCCTGTTGAAAAAATCACTTATTTCTAAAGTGGGTTTCCGAATGTCATTAATATTATCCATACTGTTGGGATCATGTTCACTACTAGTAGTAGTTTCTTTTTCTTCATTCCTTGCTATCAGATGAATTCGCTAACATATATTTGTTACTGTATGTCCATCGGGACAGGTGCATGTTTATGAATATAAACAAATATCACATGGCAGACACATAATTTTACCATTATTTGTGCATGTAGGTTGTTTTTCAATTCTGTAACACAAGTTATCCGATATAACTGTATCAGCTTTTAAAGACATCTCTAATTTTACTTCCCATGTGGTTGTAGATGTTTTATGTACCAGTGTTATTGATAGCTCTATTGCTGATTTGTGTCTTCTATTAATTTCTGTTGTTTTACAATTATTTTTCCCCTTTTTTAATTTAATTAATCTATTCACTGCTGTATTGCGTGAAGATTTTAAGAGGTGTAACAGACATTTATCAAGTATTTTTCCTTTCTTTCCTCCAAAATAACTCTCGCTATATTTTAAAGTCTTATAGAAAGACTCAACAAACATATTCGTATTAATTCCAGAGACTACCCTGCATTTATTACACTCTTCTTTTATGCCTGTCCACTCACGTTTAAAATATCTTCCAAATTCTTCTGTGCAAGGATTTTTCTCTAGTTCCGTACAAATTTCTTTTAAAAGTTTCTCAAATTCATTTTTGTCATTTAGTTCCTAAATTGTACAAAGCCCTTTATACACATCTTTTGCGGTATCTTTTTCTTTTCTTTTATTCAGTTGCCTTTGCCAGTCCTGATAAACATGCCAGTGACATAAAAGTTTCTTTGTTTTTCCCTGAAATACTGCATTCCAACTAGTATAATATTGTAGTGCTTTATCACTCATAAAAATTGCTGGAGAAATGTTCCCTACATCTTTTTTTATCTGTTTAAAGAACAGAGTTAATGCAATTGACGTTTTCTTATTTGAAATAAGCCACACAACAGGAATTCCCTCTCAGTATTCATTAATTACACGAAGAGTTATTAAATAAAAATGGTAACTATTGGTCCAATGTGTAGAATCAAGACACACTATATTTGTACCAAATTCTTTCAACATCCTCTTTTGAAAATTAGTCATTATTCCCAGTTCAAAGTCATTTTTATCTGAAAGACAGAGTTCACCATTTGGGTAGTAAAACATATCTTATCCTTGCCTTTTATAGAGTATAATATTTCCCTTCTCTAAATTTTCTCCCACGTAACAATATGCGCTAATATGGTCTTCTGCACTTTTTTCAATTCCATAGGCTTTAGAAATATTGAGAAGATCTCGTTTAGTACACAGATGCTTAAATTATGCAGCTGTAACAAGAGACAAAATTCATTAACTGTATTCACAATGTATGCATATATCTGGGCTATGGAGGGGCGGTGTCTATAAAGATATGGACTCCTATTCCAAAATAAAATTATTGTTGAGAACGTGTGATATTCCCTCACTGGAATCTTTTTTTTTAGAACAAGACAGAAAAAACATCTATACAGACATTCTTTCCCTATGTAGAGTCTGTAAAAAGAAGTCATCCCTCAATGGAACAGTGGTTGACGTGATACGTCAACTGTGACTTTTATCAATGTTTTGATAATAGTATTGCATATTTTGTGAAATTAATAAAGTATTTAAGTGTCGTTTTACTGTATATTGTTTCTGTTCACACTGTGCTTGTGAACAAACGTGTTAGTTATCCAGAAATTTGGTCTCATTCTTGTATCCTGAATGCACATCCACGGTTCCAGAGGATACACCATAACAAATTGGTGTGGGGTGTGGGGTGTCTGGAAACTTGACTAGCGGTTATGGCTCCCCCAACTAGGAAAACAATGGAGGACCAGTTAAGCAAAATGATGGAAATTATCAAAGCTATGCAAGCAGCGATGAAAGATGCAAAAAAAGAGATGAAAGACGGTCAAGAAACGATGAAAGAAGAGATTAAAGCCAGATAAGAAACAATGAAAGGAGAGGTGAAACAAGATATTAAAGCCATGAAAGACTTCAGTGAGGGAATATTACATTAATACAACTAATTTTGTTTGAGAATATTTAATTTTTTTATAGATACATTTTTTGATAAAACAAAAGTTATACTTGTGAGAAATTAAAATATATATATATAATTACATACGTATGAAAAGGATGTTTTAGATTCATAGATTTATATGAGACTGTGATCAGGCAATCAGCCTGTTTAGCACACAATAATGCAAAATTTTGTCTACATTGCATGGGATTTGTCAATATAGATAATTTTGTCTAAATTTTTAGATTTTATAGTAATAATCATAATAGGTGCAGTATTTCACACGTATAAGTGCAGCTTTTTAGCATATGAATGACAAAAACAGAAGATCCCTCAAAAACTACTTATTAACACATTTTCTATTTATGTCGGTATCAGAGCCGAATAGTAGAAAACAGAAAGTTGGAGTTGAACAGAAGACAACAAAAGGAGTTGGAGTCGAACGTTTGAGGTACCAACTCCACAACCATGGCATATACACACATTTCTGCACCTGATAAATTGAGTGCCAGACAGTGGCACAGAGTCTATTGTCCATATTCAACCTTTTATAAACAACGTAACTTAAGACAATGATTGGATATGGGACATGATGTTTCATTAATGAAAATTTCTTGGACAAGGCTAATGGATCTGCCATTTTGGGTCAAACATTAATTAATCTTCGTAGAAAAGAGTTATATGTAATACTAAAAAATATGAGGCCTTTTCCATTAATTACACGACATTCACCTAAGTTTAAACAATATTAAAACGAAGAAACTCACTAATAATGACTACCATTAAACTTTAAGTAGTTTGTGAAGTAGACTTTGTCACAACAAGAATATGGTGAAGCATCTGTTTGCATTTTGGGGAGTTTTAGAAAGAATAAACCTTATTTACCTTTAAAGTTCATTTTACAGAACAATCTTTTTTTTTCTCTTTTGTTTAAAATCCATTGATAATTTTCTAGTGGATTTTTAGCATATTGTGGTTAAGATATTTTTAAGTTTTCAAAGTATATTATATGTAAATGTAAATAATTAATATACAAAATTGTTTAAGAACATTGTTGACTACAGTGATTTTCACCTAAGCTTAAATAATCAATATACAAAATTGTTTAAGAACATTGTTGACTACAGTGATTTTCACCTAAGCTTAAATTAGATAGATAAGCTTTTATTAGATAGATAAAGTTCTAGATAAATTTCTCACATATTTTCAGCGCACTCCTTTGAATTGCTTTATTTTGTTAGTTCCGTTTATATTTACAAAACTCGTATATATGTTTTCCATCACTTGCTAATAATATTCTAATGTATTTCTATTTCATACATAGGCGCCTGCAACACTTTTTCCATGGGGGGGGGGGGTGAAGCAAACTCAAAAGCATGATGTACAACATTGATTGGTTTGATGCTTGCCTTTGTTATATTAAATGCCCAAGGGGGAGTATTACCCCCACCCCCTCTTGACCTCCTCTATGGGCAACCATGACTTCATATCTAGAAAAAGTATTGTAGAGTTCATATAATTTAGAAATAAGAAAGCATTTAAAATGTTATATCTTGTATTCATCTTACATAGGTAACATTTTTACACCGCATGCATTTCATCCATTCCTTATATTTTATGTAAAACTATTTTATTTTATTCACCAATAAATAAAACTTATTGAAATAGAAGTTATGAAAATGCGAATTCCAATATAAATTTCACTTGTAATACAAAATTTTTTACCAATCACTCAGCCTCCCCTGTCAAATACATACAGCTTTGAATCAATATTCATATTTCTCAAAAAGAAAAAATTGACTGAAATAAAATTTGCCTCGAATGCTAAACAAAAACTCCGCTAATCGAAACAACGTGTCCCCCTACTTCATCGGCCACGTCAATCGCATTATCGCAAGGCCACCTAGAATAAGAATGTTTTAGATAACCTTGATTATCGTCAGTAGTGGTTCCTTGTTGGTCGAATCGTCATGGGTTTCGTCCAGAAAAGAGCACCAGACGCGAAGCGCCTTTAATCTCCAATCTCTAGGTGTGGTTCTTATCTTCATACAGTGACATTATTTCATTTGCCCATAGTTGGAGGTTCGAGGTTTTTGATTTACTGTTTTTATTATTTGACTTAGCTCCTAGTGTGGCAGTTTGTTGCACATTTAGAGGTTGAGTAATTTTGGGGAGTTGATGCAGTTCTAAGGATTTCCTATCAATTTGGCAGTTTAAGGTTTAAGAACATTTTTTAGAAAATGTTGATCGAGTTTTAATTTAATATCAACTATTTAGGTTGGGACTTACCTAATTCCGATTTTCAACATTAAGTACCGCGCGGGGTCTCTTGCGTAATTTGGCTTTGCGATGATCATAGTCATGCAGATTGAATAGCAGTTCATTTGGAACAGATGGCAGATTTTTATAGAATTTAAGCGCTAGCTTTTTCATTTGGGCTCTAACAGTTTTTATCTTGAAGTCTTTCCTAATTACCGAGTTTCTTAAGTATCTAGGAGCTTTCCTTATAATCCTTAGGGTTTTGTTTTGTTTAATTGGTCGAATCGGAGTGAGTCTGGTGCTATTTATCCACTCGTACGAGCAGATAAATAGCACCGGACCCACTCCGATTCGACCAACAAGGAACCACTACTGACGATGATGCGATTGACGTAGCCGATGACGTAGGGTTCACGTTGATTCTGGATAGCGGTGTTTTTATTTAGCATTCGCGGCAAATTTAAATTTCGTGAATTTTTTTCTTTTTGAAAAATGTGAATATTGATCTAAAGCTTAAGGATGGACCAAACACTTCACAAGCCAAAAACTCACGGAATACGGAAAAGTTTTCTAAAATGTGCAATTGCAAAAATATATTTTTCAGTAAATCTACCTTTTACAGACATAAAAAAAATGTACACCAGTTGCTGAAAAAACAAATTATGTTTGTAAAGAAATAAATTGTAATTTTACGGCACTGAAGTCGGATGATTTTCGCAATGATTTGCACACTGTTCATGGCATGGAAGAAAAAATCTGATGTGGGCAACACATGACTTTCCTTATATAATGTAATGAATTTACTACTTTTACAGTAAAAAAATAGGTTTTTCTTATAGTAGATACTAATATTCTTTCCAAGACATTGAATTTTCGACAATTAGTCGTCATTTTCATTGATTTAGCATCATTTTTATCCATTTGGAGGGATTTTCGTTAATTTGGCAACATTTCAAAATGTCGCCAAGTTGGCGACATTCCACCAAATTCGTCGCCAAAATCTCGCCAAGCGTTATGCACTAAGAAATAAGTTATTCTTACAGCAGATAAATGACTATTGGCGTACAAATACAAAAGCATTACTCAAAGTATCATTTTTCATGCATGGAACGAGCTAGATCCACGAGAATGATGTTACCTAATTTATCGCATGGTATTACATATGAAAAGTGAACATGTTTCTCAATAGGAATTTTTTTTATATGACTTTTTGATATTTTTTTTGAAAAATGTACAATATCTCGAGAACGGTTCTTGTTAGCGTTCTAAAATTTATGTCAATCGTTTTCTAATGAAAAATTACATAAGATATGTCTATTTGCGTAACTTTATTAGTGGTTTTGATTTTTTAACAATTTTTTCAAAATTTCATTCGAAAATTTATGGGGGTTCTGAACATTCGATTGCGTATAAAAACAATAGACTTCCAGTGTTTATGGATTGTGATTTTTGTACGACATTTGGTTTGAATCGGTCCATTCGTTCGTCAGTTATCGTCTCCACAGGTTCACTGACACACACACACAGACATCACATCAAAAATGTTTGATTCATGATCAGGGATGCTTGAAACGTGCTCTCCCATCGAAAACTCGAATTCGAATTTTCGACCCCGTCACAATACTTTTCTCATACATTATGTATATAAGGAAAGCAATAAAACATGATAATGATTTTCAAAATTATTCAGGTATATTCGCATTTTCATAACTCCTATTTCAATAAGTTTATTGGTGAATAAAATAAAATAGTTTCACATAAAAATACAAAGAATGGATGAAATGCATGAGATTTTAAAATGTTACCTATGTAAGATGAATACAAGATATAACATATTCTCATAGATTAGAAGATATACCCATGCATTTGTAGAAGATTTTCCGTACTACGTACTACAAGTTACAACAATTTTTGCCAAAATAAAATAATGACATAATAAATTGAAACTATCAATAAGCCCCAAAAATATCAATAATAATAATGACCGTAACTGATATAATCCAGTCAAAAATGCAATATCAATGAAATTTATTTCATACGTATACATATCTTTATTATTTAAATCGTAAAAGATTTAATAAAGCTCTTCTGCTGCATAAACCCATTGGATTTAAATCCATTGCTAAGTGACATAACATAATTTTCTTCAAATAAATTGGTGGAAGAAATATAGTCTGCATAATGCTATCTCTATGGAAGGTTTAATTGTTCGTTTTTAATTAATATCTTACTATTTAAACAACCCCTGGTCTTAGAAACTCGAAACATGTACTAAATTTTAAGTGGGGTTATTCCAATGATACCCTTAAAATTTCATTAAATTCGGTTCAGTCATTCTCCCGCGATAATGAGACAAACAGCCAGATTTTCAATTTTCTTTAAAGAGATTATGCAATTGCTGTGTGAAAAATATAACACAACATAAATATGCATATATCTGTAAAGTCTTGTGTAAATACAAATTTTAGTACATTCCTACATAAGCTGATAATAATATGTAAGAAAATAACAAAAATACAAAATTGAGTAAAATTTTTGAGTGGATAACAACTTCTTCCTAGCTATTGACATATTTATATTTGTCAGCTGAAACATATCATTTATGAATGACTGATTCTGGATTAAAATTATCCAAATGTAGACTTTTAATATATATAATGCAAGTTTACTCGTTTTGCTTATTTTTAATCTATTTCTCTAAATCTATATAAATAAAATTGAAAATCTGTCTGTATGTGTGTCTCATCATCATGAAAGAACAACTGAACCGAATTTAATGAAATTTTTAGATAGCCTTGAAATATCCTGACTTAAAATTTAGTCCATGTTTTGAGTTTCTAAGCCCAGGGGTTGCCCAGATATTAATTAAAAACGAACAATTTAACCTTTCATATAGCATTAAAATATTCTACAATTGGTAAATCACATATTTTTATACAATGAATAAAAGTTATAGTATCATAGTACAAAATTAATTCAAATTGTTACATACCAGTATTATCGCATTTAAAATAATTTTAATGTAAAAGAAAACACTCTGTTATTAAGTTTTGTTGTTTTATCAATTTTTCCTAAATCTTATCACACCTTAACCTTACTAACTCGTTTAAATATAAAACAGTAACCAGAAAATAAAACTCATAATATTACGTGTTCAAAAATATAACGGTTAATTTTTTATAAAATATGCAGCTGAAAGAAAAATCAATTATCATTTCACCAATATTAAAAAAAGTTGAAGGTGATTAATATATAAAAAATAACACTTGGATGAATATTCAATTTTGCAGTATTTTAATTTTGATAGAGATAGAGAAGATACTGAGGGTGCCATAGGTGTTCCTTTGTATTCATTAAAATGTGTCAATTAAGATAACCTAAGAATTTCTCTGTGTGTGGTCCCATTGTAGTCAACCCTTCTAATTTCTTTCATGATTTCTGAAGAGAAGATTACTTTGTTGAGTCTTTTGTCTCAGGGTGGGTACACCTGTCTGTAACTGTTTAGTTATCTATCAGTATCTACTCTGTTGTAGTTTGTAAGACCAGGTGTGACAACAACTTAAAAAAGAATGGCTAGACATGCTGGCAAAACATCCTTTGCACTTTAAGAAGAAAAATGATTTGGCAATGTTTGAATTTGACTTCTCAGTTTCAATTTGGATAAAATTATTTACCAGTTACATTACAGAAGAGACTAAGACAGCAAAAATTCACTTGAATAAATTGTAATTCTAATTTATAATGATATTTTAAGCAACTTGGGTTTGTACTTGTATGTAAGGTAAATGCAAGATTCTCTATAACATAAAGTGAAGCCATGATTACCCCATATCCGCAATTGACTATCAATTATCCATTTATGCAGATAAACATAAACAAATTTAAGTAGCCATTTACTATATTAATTTGCTTTTGGAATGATTTATTTTATTTTTTATTTATTTTAAATTAATAATTATACTTAATATAAATACAAAAAAATTTAGGATATTAAATGTAAATGCATTTAAAAAAGGCACAAAATAGAAATATTACCTTTAAAAAAAATTAAACCGAATATTCGGTTAGAATTTTAACCGAATATTCGGTATCCGGCAAAAGATGGTATTCGGTGCAACCCTATTTATGATTTTACAAATCTTTGGAAATTATATTTATCTTTAATTAGTCTTATAAATAAACAAGCAAATTTACATTTTCTGGTTTTAAACTATTTAAATTTGTTGAATATAAATCCTGAACAACTAAATACTCACTCAAATGGTGCTAAATTAACGGTTAAACATAGCATTCATTTTGCTAGTTGAGCAAAGATCAGAAGCAAAGTAATGTACACTCTCCATCAAGCGATAGCACTCATCATCCAAAATTCAGCACATGACTTTCCTTATACAATGCAATGCATTTAGGACTTTGTTAGTAAAAACAAAATAGGTTATTCTTATAATTGGTACTTATATTTCTTCCAAGATATTGAATTTTCGGCAAATAGTCGTTATTTTCATTGATTTAGCGTCACTTTTATCCATTTGGCAAGATTTTTTTCATTTGGAAACATTAAAAAAAGCTTCTAAGTTGGCGACATTCCGCCAAATTCGTCGCCAAAATCTCGCCAAGCGTTATGGAGTAAGAAATAATTTATTATTATTGAAGATAAATGACTATTGGCTTTCAAATACAAAAGTAATACTCAATATATCTTTTTTCATGAATGGAACGAGCTAGATCCTCGAGTATGATGTCTCCAAATTTATCGCATGATGTTACATATGAAAAATGAACATGTTTCTCAATAGGAAATATTTCTTTTTATTTTATATAATTTTTTGAAAAATGTACAATATTTCGAGAACAGTTCAATCTAGCGTTATAAAATTTATGTTAATCGTATTTTAATGAAAAATTACATAAGAAATGTTTATTTGTGTAACTTTATTAGAAGTTTTGAATTTTTGATGACTTTTTTTAAAATTTCACTCGAAAATTTATGGGGGTTCTGAACATTCTATTGCGTATAAAAACAATAGGCTTCCAGTATCCACGAATTGTAATTTTTGAATAAAATTTCGTTCGAATCGGTCCATTCGTTCTTCAGTTATCGTCTCCACAGACTCATTGACACACACACACACACACACATACTTTCACACAGACATCACCTTAAAAATGTTCGATTCGTGATCGGGGATACTTGAAACGTGCTCTTCCTTCGAAAACTCGAATTCGAATTTTCGACCTCGTCACAATACTTTCATTATACATTATTGTATATAAGGAAAGTAAACATATCTCATGTTTGTGAACTCATAATTTATCAAGCTGTAGGCAAACACATGGAGCTGCAACATTCGTGATATTTAAAATATTACATCTTTATAACAATTGGAAAACTGAAAATACTAAAATATCGACATTATAACCACTGTACATCGTGAACCAAGAGCTAAATGAAAAATCCAATCATACATGCATGTAAAGCTTTGAATGAGATAAAAATTCTTGCTTATTGTTCATATCTGGAACTTTCAGTTTCTGAAATATAAATATGGACCTTGAAAAACGGAAAATTTTTAATCTGCTTCAACTTGATAAGAGGATTACTCAAAAAGTGTAAGATCTTTTTAAAAAATATATATATATTTAAAAAGTAAATTTTCTAATATCTAAATTTGTTGCTTACTATTTATATCTATCTTTTATAGTTTTGAAGATATTTCATGTGAAAGTAAGGAAAATGTATAAAAAAACCTCATTTGAAAATATATTTACTTTTTCAAGTAGTGCTTAATCCAAAATCCAATTATATACACTTGTAGAACTAGAACTCAAAGAAGTACATATTTTTGCATTTTTTTCATAGAAAGCACTTTGAGTTTTTGCGATAAGCTTTGCAAACCTTAAAAATGAAATAGTTTCGATATATATAGAGAAACTAAATTTCCAAATGCATATTTTTGTTGATTAATATATATATATTTTTTTTGTTTCGAAGATATTTTAAATGAAAGTCAGAGAAATGAAAAATAAAAGGCTTAAATAGATACTTTTATAAGCTATTTCAAAAAAGCAAATGTAAAATATTAAAATAATGATAAACGGGACCCTATATCCGACAAAATAAGAAATTTATGTACATTTTCATCTATTATGTTCGGAAATATAAGCAGCCAAAAGACTTTACATTTTTCATAGTCAAACCCCTCTAAACGATCACCCCTGAGATATGGTCACCCCGTTTTTACGGTCAATTATAAATTCCGCGGCAGGAAACTCATTCACATTATGCACTTTGAATCCCTGATTAGGGGTCACTCTCAGACACGGACATTATTTTAATGATTCATTCCATTAGACTAAAACCTCTATACGAACATTGAAATTTCTATACCAAAGATAGATTCCCAGAAGAAATTGCAACTCATCTGAGTAAGAAAAACACCTGCGCCTACAACAATGGTCATTCTCTAGGGACATTATGAGCAAGCAATTTAGAAGGGAGATAAGGAGTAACGGAAACTCCCCCATCCCTCACTCACAAAGGAGTGACCCACTTCAAGGGAAAAACTCGACAAAGAGCACGGACGTGGAGTGCGCGGTTTAATGCCCGTTTAGCCCTTCCCATTTCATCCCTTAAGATAATCCCTTTTTTTCAAAATAGTCGCATTTCATCCCTTATCTAAAGTACAAATGGTCCCCAATTTTTCTCTCAACCGAGAGGGTCATGGGTTTCGTCCAAAAAAGAGCACCAGGCGCGAAGCGCCTTTAATCTCCAATCTCTAGGTGTGGTTCTTATCTTCATACTGCGACATTATTTCATTTGGCCATAGTTGGAGGTTCGAGGTTTTTGATTTACTGTTTTTATTATTTGACTTAGCTCCTAGTGTGGCAGTTTGTTGCACATTTAGAGTTTGAGTAATTTTGGGGAGTTGATGCAGTTCTAAGGATTTCATATCAATTTGGCAGTTTCAGGTTTAACAACATTTTTTAGAAAACATTGATCGAGTTTTCATTTAATATCAATTATTTAAGTTGGGACTTACCTAATTCCGATTTTCAATATTAAGTACCGCGCGTGGTCTCTTACGTGATTTGGCTTTGCGATGATCATAGTCATGCAGATTGAATAGTAGTTCATTTGGAACAGATGGCAGATTTTTATAGAATTTAAGCGCTAGCTTTTTAATTTGGGCTCTAACAGTTTTTATTTTGAAGTCTTTCCTAATTACCGAGTTTCTTAAGTATCTAGGAGCTTTCCTTATAATCCTTAGGGTTTTGTTTTGTTTTGTCTCTAGTAAGTCTATAGTAGTTTTACAGGCATATCCCCATACGGGTGCTGCATACAGCATTCCCGGGCGGATGACCGATTTATAAATTAGGAGTTTATTTTGATAACTTAGATTTCCGTTTCCTATCATTGGGTATAGGGCTCCTGTGGCCATATACGCTTTTTTGATTAAATTCGTTACGTGCTGTTTCCAGGTTAGGTGGGAATCTATCGTTACACCTAGGTATTTAGTAGATTTTTCCGCTTTTAGGGCATGGTTGTTTATGTACAGAGGCGGCGGAGGTTTACGTTTTCTAGAGAAATAAATCCAATGACATTTATTGGGGTTTAATTTTATTCGCCATTTTTCCAGCCATGTTTGGAGTATGTCTAAGTGTTGTTGTAGCTGTCTGTGCATTACTGAGACGTAAGGATGTTTTGCAAGTATCGCACTGTCGTCTGCATAGACTGCCAGCTCCGTATCTAGGGTCCTGGGGATGTCATTTAGATATATGTTAAAGAGTGTCGGGCCCAGGATGGATCCTTGCGGTACACTACTTTTAATGAGCTTGGGTGTAGACAAGTTATCTTTTACTCTAACTTGGAAGTGTCTGTTATTTAGGTATGAGATTAAAAGTCTGACAAGTGCGTCAGGGACTTTTAGAGTGATCAATTTGTATGCTAATCCACAGTGCCACACTTTATCAAAAGCTTATTGTATGTCAAGAAAAATCGCAGCTGTGGATGTCTTACTATTAAGTCCAGAAGATATGTACTCTACCACTCTCAGCAATTGATGAGTGGTGGAGTGTTTTGGCCGAAATCCAAACTGCTCCGGAATGATAATATCATTCTCACTAAGGTGCGTGTTCAGTCTATTAAGAATTATTTTCTCAGTAATTTTACTAAGTGTCGGTAGTAAGCTGATTGGTCTGTAGTTGGCTGGAATTGTGGCATCCTCACCAGGCTTATGGATCGCTATAATTATCGCTTCCTTCCATTCTTTGGGGAAATAATTTAGTTTTAGTATTTTGTTTATTAGGGTGGTCAAGTAAAATATTATATTTAAGGGTAGGTTTTTGACCGCAATATTCCTGATTTTGTCGTGCCCTGGGCTTTTACGGTTTTTGATGATATCAATTATCTCTTGCGGGGTGGCTGGGTTAATCTCAGCCGTGACCGGGGAGTTCCTGAAGTTGTTTAGAGTTTGCCTAACCATTCTTAGGGTGTCCTGACACATTAGATCGTGGTTTGGTTCAAATTGCTTTTCGTAATGCCTAGCAAGCGCCTCTGCTTTTTCTTCATCTGAGTACGCGATTTTAACGCCATCTATTAGTGGCGGGAGTTTAATTTGAGGTTTTCTGAGTCTTTTAGCGAATTGTCAGAGCGATACGTCTTCTGGGCTAAGGGATTCAATTAACTCTTTATACTGTTGCTGCTTTTCTGCGACAATTTTATCCCTGACTTTCCATGTGAGTCTGTTAAGCTCCCTTTTAGGGGTAGGGTCTCTATTAGCCTGCCATGTCTTACGCATTCTGTTCCTTTGCCTAACTAATTGTTTGACATGGTGGGAAATTGTGGGCATTTTTGGTGACTCACGATGTGTTGTGGCAGAGGCAATAGCTCTCTTGATTTCTGTTGTGAGTGTGTGTGTGGCAGAGTCAATATCCGCCGTGCTCATAATGTTGGGTACTGCCAAGTGCGGCTCAAAAAGTGCTCTTTTGAAAACGTTCCAGTTCACCCTCTCTTGTCCCAGAGAGGCTGGAAGGGGAGTGTTCAACCGAGAGGGGTGCAAATCAAGGTTATTATATCTATAAGGTTCCCTACTTCAGCTCTAGCCAATGAGAGCACGTAAAGACGCAACGTCACTTGGAGTTAAATGTCAGGAACGGCCCGGTAGACTCCAATGTTAAATGATGCTAACAAAATTAATTTAATCATTTTTTTTTAATTTAAAATATGAAATAAATACTCAAATAACATTAATTTTACTTGAACACAACTTAAATATGCAGTATAAGTTTTTTGAGGAAGGGTACATGCATAATAAAACTGTATTTCCATTTCTGAAAAATATAAATCATCTGAAACTTTCGTTTCGCTTTTTGAAACTAGTCAATGTTATTACAGGAGGCGATGTTATTTTTAATGAATTTTGTTTTAAATACACGAATTTACAGAAATATGTTCGGAAAGTTTTCCAAACAGGCAATCAATCTAAAATTTTCATTATACACAAATAAACATCGGGTAATTTCTTTCCAAATGCATATAAATAAAGTTATTTTCGATTATGTTATCTCTAATAATTGAAAATCAAAACAATAATTAAAACGCTAACACTAAGAATTTTATGTCTTTTTAGGGGGGGGGGGGGGGGGGAGGGATGTACTTATGCCTAACAAGTAAAGGATTTAAGTGATGCTTTTATAGTGAAGAACTCATATTATTGCTAAACACTTTATTTTATTATTTTTTTTTTAGGTCAAAAAGAAAATTTATATCAAATCGAAATTCAATGTAAACATATAAAAATATAGAAACTAATCGTTTAACACACACACTATGATATACTTTCAGAATAACAAATTAAATGTTTTATAGTATATTCATTCATGATGAAAAATATACGAGAAGCTGTTTATTTTCTTAAATCGTACCCCCCCCCCCCATTTTTTGAATGTAATAAAATTTAATTAATAAAATGTTATATAATAATATTTAATTAATATAAAATGTGCGAGATTAAATCAAAACAATAATTAAAACGCTAACACTAAGAGTTTTATGTCTTTTTTTTTCGGGGGGGGGGGGGAGGGATGTACTTATGCCTATAACTAGTAAACAATTTAATAGATGCTTTTACAGTGAATAACTTATATTATTACTAAACACTTGATTTTATTAGTTTTTTTTAGATCAAAAACATAATTTATATCAAATCAAAATTCAATGTAAACATATAAAAATATAGAAACTAATCGTTTAACACACACACTATGATATACTTTCAGAATAATAAATTAAATGTATTATATTATATTGATTCATGATGAAAAATATAGAGCATGGTGTTTAATTTTTTAAATCGTACCCCCCCCCCATTTTTTTGAATGTAATAAAATTTAATTAATAAAATGTAATGTAATAAAATTTAATTAATATAAAATGCGCGAGATTAAATCAAAACAATAGTTAAAACGCTAACACTAAGAGTTTTATGTCATTTTAGGGGGGGGGGGCGAGAGGGATGTACTTATGCCTAACAAGTAAACGATTTAAGTGATGCTTTTCTAGTGAAGAACTTATATTACTGTTAAACACTTGATTTTATTAGTGTTTTTTAGATCAAAAGGAGAATTTATATCAAATCGAAATTCAATGTAAACATATAAAAATATAGAAACTAATCGTTTAATACACACACTATGATATACTTTCAGAATAATAAATTAATTGTATTACAGTATATTGATTCATGATGAAAAATATACGAGCAAGCGCCTGTTTATTTTCTAAAATCGTACCCCCCACCCCCACCCCACCCTCATTTTTTGAATGTAATAACATTTATTTAATATAAAATGCGCGAGATTAAATCCATTTAGATCTTTCAAACATTGCAAGAACATCATTAGAAAATACATAAAGATACAAATAACTTGCTGTAAAATGAAATGAATAAATAGTATACTGTACTTTTGTTTCTTAGGATTTAAAAATCTTACATAATGGAACTTCATGAACAAACTAATGTTTCAAGAAAGTTTAAGCCAAATTTAGCCAAAGTTTACGTAAAAAGACACTTAAGAAACAGCAAAAGATCAACAAGGACCAAGTTGTATCAGATTGAAATAGAAATAATAAAATATTTCACCGGCACTCTCAGGCGGCTGGTGCCACGCCACCTTAAGGCGTGTTCTGCAAGTTCACTCCATCTGACGTCTCAGATCGTGTTCATGGCAGAGGAGTGGCACCCCCAAGGACAAGGCCACACCCCTGGGTGTCTCAGAGGAAGCAGATCCAAACGACCTTCACCAGTCCTGATAGGGAATGTATGTCTACCAGCAAGCGTTGCCAAGGCTCGTGACTAAGGGAATGCCCCATGGTTGAAACAGCTCTGCTCTAATGGACATTTCTAGAGAGGGTTTGGCAACACTAGAAATGACGATCTAGTTACTCTGTGCTGGGACATTTCGCATTCCAGTGTCATTTCTATCTGAGCGTAGTGGCGTGGTGCAAATTATAAGGAAAAGCCTCATATCGTCTTGCCTTTCTCCTTTCTATCTTCCGGAGTAATTAAGTTATTGATAAAACTATCCGCACGTATTCTACACATTTGCCGGTTAAATATCTGATATGAATAAGGAAACGACTGAAGCTGAAACGATGGAAACATGTGAAGCTGAAACGACGCCAACCATATATGGTGGCTGCGAAGGTCCTGAATCTATGTATGTAATTTTGAAGTCTTCTGATGGGCATGAATTCATTATAAAACGTAAGTATGTGCTTATTTCCGAAACAATTAAAAATATGCTCAGTGGTCCCGGACAGTCTGCCGAGAATGAGACAAATGTGGTAACTTTGAGAGAAATTCCATCTCATGTATTACAGCAAGTCTGCAATTACTTACACTATAAAATGCGTTACACTAATTGCTCTGAGGATATTCCAGATTTCCCGATAGAACCTGAACTGATGTTAGACCTAATTATGGCTGCACACTTTCTTGATTGCTAATTGCTTTTGTCTACATTTCAATTTAAGAGTTGTGGTTCAAAATCTGACCGGAATGGAGACCAAAATTTTGTGAAAAGCCTCATCTTTGTGACTTCCTTTATTTTCATTTATAAATTTGATACGCAATAGTGATTTATGTAGCATTTAGATATTGTGATGGTTAAGTATTTGTACTAATATTTCATTATTCTTCATCACCTGTATTTCATACTGCTAATAACGTGTGTTTCACGTGTACTTTGTACTACTTCATAATTACTAATTAAACGTGATTCTGAGTTTTAAGCGTTTCGTTTTTTTGTACTTAAATTTGATGTTTTCATCTCAACATCATTTTCATTGCAGAGGAAAACTTTTTTAAAGTAATACTAAACCAAAACTGTGTAAAGCCATTTTAAAATTTATAACTGTATTTGCTGTTCAAAAAATGCATGAATACCCAAATATGCATAAAATTATAAAGGGGGTGAGGGATATAACTTAAAAATATTAATACAAATTTTAAATGCATTTTTAGTCTATCAAATGTGCTTTCATGCCAGATTTTATGCCGATTTAACTTCTTAACTTTCTTTGCTGCTTTAACATGCATCAATATCCAAATTTACAAACAATTTGAATGGGGGGGGGGGGGGGGTTACTTCTAAAGATTAAACAAAATAATTTTTAAATGTTTTTTTGATCCATGAAAAGATGTTTTTATGTCAGATTTTATAATTTGTTTTGCTCTATATAGAAAAACTATCATATATCATTTTTTTATGGTACAGAAATGTAAAATACTCAGAAAACTTATTTCCATACTTTCTTATTACTCAAAATAGTTTTTTTCCCCTCAATAATTTATTACAATTCAATGAAGATATTTGTAATTTCAAAACAATATGAAAATAATGGAAAACTGAATCACTTATATATATGGTAAAAATATATAATATAATTTCTAAAAAATATTTGTTTACATTTTTAATATGAAAACATAGTTTACTTTTGAAGAATGTATTTGATATTGTATGTATCCACAACAAAAAAAAATTGCTAAACCATCAATTTTTTGAGTGAGCACAAAAGATCCAGAGATGAGTTGGCTAATTATGAAACTATTCAAAATAATTTTGCCTCAACTAAAAATAATTTTTCCAAAACTCAACATATTGTTAGTAGCCATCTCAGAAAAATAAGGTGGGAGGGCAGTGTAACAAATTATTGTTTCCCAGCTTTGTTAATAACAATTCTTCAAGCTTCTCAATGTATTCTTGGGGGGGGGGGGCACGTATGATTCCCAAATCACTATATCATATGCCATAATTTGGTTATAAAAAATATTCAAAATAATTATTTGTGTTTCATACCTAGTATTCTGACAAATCTTCACACATTGAATTGCTCATAAAAAACATGTGTACTCTCACATCAACTTATTTATAATATCATAAATAATTTCTATTCCATGTTAACTTTTATTCCTGTACTCTTAAAAATTATTGTTTTTCTGCATTTAATTTTTTCATGGGTCTTTGATATCGTACATTTATAAAAACTAAAATCCTCTCAGTTTTAAGAATCATGATTCACTCATGGCTCAAAATAAGCAGGTAATATTGGTTTTTTCTATTTTAAATTGTAAAAACATATTAATATTTTTTGATATTATGCATCCTTTAAAGTCTTGAAATTTTATTTTGAAGCAAAATTGCTGTTTAGGTATTCTACAATGTAGGAAACCACATATTATACATCAAATATAAAATACATTTTCCATGTGCCCAAGAATGCTTAAATTTGACTAACTCGATAACCAGAGACCAAGGCGTTTAAGCAACTGCTGGGGCCTCTTGTTTGCATTGGGCCACACATTTTTCACCAGGATTTTCTTTAGTATAAATTTTTGTTATTTTATTCTTCTTAATCCAAAGTTTACACACATATATCATCGGATAAACTATTTTTTATATTATCAGTTTTCGAATTAGTGACGCTTTACTGCATTTATAGTTCGTATGGGGCCTGAGCCAGCTGTGAATAGTCCACAAGATCATTAAATTTTAAAACATTTATTTTGTTTTTCTACAATATGGTCGACTAAGGACATTCTTTCTAAGGACATTTTGTTTCTGTCACATTCAAAATAGACCGAGGAAAGAAATTTATAAAATATCTTTCAAAATAATTAGGGATGGGAATCTATTAAAACTTTTAACTGATTAATCAAAAAATTTAGATAATTCATCGAATTTATGGTCGGACAGTTTAAAATATTAAAAACTTTCCGATGAAACACATTACGTATATATATTTGTAAAAATCACTAAAATGTGAACACTATAAAAGTGAAAAGATTTCGCAAAATAAATATAAATGCATTAAAAAACCCATTAATAATTTTAAAAAGCCAGTTATATATAAAATACATATTTTTATGTAAAATTTAAGGAACCAAAATTCTATTAACACAAAAATTAAAAATTGATGAAAGAATAAATATCCAATTTACATATAAATTTTACGATTAGGGTTGCAACGAATATTCGGTTCGGCCGAATGCTTTAATATTCGGCTGAACCGAATTGTAATAAAAATTTAAAATATTCTACAATTGGTAAATCACATATTTTTATACAATGAATAAAAGTTACAGTATCATAGTACAAAATTAATTCAAATTGTTACTTACAATTATTATAGCATTTGAAATAATTTTGATGTAAAAGAAAACACTGGTATTAAATTTTGTTATTTTTTCAATATTTCATAAATCTTATCACATCTTAACCTTACGTACATGTTTAAATATGAAACTGTAACCAGAAAATAAAACTCATAATATTACGTGTTCAAAAATATAACGGTTAGTTTTTCATAAAATATGCAGCTAAAAGAAAATTTAATTATCATTTCACCAATATTAAAAAAAGGTGAAGGTGATTAACATATAAAAAATAACACTTGGATGAATATTCAATTTTGCAGTATTTTAATTTCGATAGAGATAGAGAAGATACTGAGGGTGCCATAGGTGTTCCTTTGTATTCATTAAAATGTGTCAAAAATATAACCAAAGAATTTCTCTGTGTGTGGCCACATTGTTGTCAATCCTTCTAATTTCTTTCATGATTTCTGAAGAGAAGATTACTTTGTTGAGTCTTTTGTCACAGGGTGGGTAAACCTGTCTGTAACTGTTTAGTTATCTATCAGTATCTACTCTGTTGTAGTTTGCAAGACTAAACAGGTGTGACAACAACTTAAAAAATCTGATGTGGGCAACACATGACTTTCCTTATATAATGTAATGAATTTAATACCTTTACAGTAAAATAAATAGGTTTTTCTTATAGTAGATACTAATATTCTTTCCAAGATATTGAATTTCCGACAGTTAGTCGTCATTTTTATCCATTTGGCGAGATTTTCGTTAATTTGGCAACATTTAAAAAAGTCGCCAAATTGGCGACATTCCGCCAAATTTGTCGCCAAAATCTCGCCAAGCGTGATGGACGAAGAAATAAGTTATTCTTACAGCAGATAAATGACTATTGGTGTTCAAATACAAAAGTATTACTCAAAGTATATTTTTTCATGAATGGAACGAGCTAGATCCAAGAGAATGATGTCATCCAATTTAATGCATGGCATTACATATAAAAATTGAACATATATGTATCAATAGGAATAATTTTTTATTTTTATTTTATACGAGTTTTTAATATTTTTTTTTTAAAAATGTGCAGTTTCTCAAGAATGGTTCATGTTAGCGTTCTAAAATTTATGTCAATCGTTTTCTAATGTAAAATTACAGAAGAAATGTCTATTTGCGTAACTTTATTAGTGGTTTTGATTTTTTGACGATTTTTTCAAAATTTCACTCGAAAATTTAGGGGGGGTTCTGAACATTCAATTGCGAATAAAAACAGTAGTCTTCCTGTGTTTATTGATTGTGATTTCTGTACCAAATTTCGTTTGAATCGGTCCATTCGTTCGTCAGTTATCGTCTCCACAGACCCACTGACACACACACACGCACATCACTTCAAAAATGATTGATTCGTGATCAGAGATGCTTGAAACGTGCTCTCCCGTCGAAAACTCGAATTCGAATTTTCGACCCAGTCACAATACTTTCCTTATACATAATGTGTATAAGGAAAGTAAAAAAGGCTAAATGAAGATCCACTTAAGCAGTCGTTTTTACCAGGTTTTAACACTGAGCAATGAGAGGGATTATTTTTTCCTGAACCGGTCAAGATGGCTACCGGAAGTGGGACTTCAGCTGTGGGAGAGTTGGGGTGAGTGGGAAAATGGCTTTAGCGATATTGCCGCACGCCGCTTCCTGTTAATTTAATTCCGTGGTTGGAACCTATATTACACCTTAGAATATTTCAGTCGGTCTGGGTTAAAAGACATAAAGGAGGCAGGAGTCAGATGTGTGACATAATAAAAAGACGATAAAATATCAAAGATGAAAGTGAACGTCGAACAGAGGATTAAAATCACTCGTTCCAAAACTCCAAATAAATTAAAACAAGAAAGATCAATCATGCTTAAAGCATTGATTATGAAACACTTTCCAACTTCAATGCAATTGTATTTAAAAAAGTCGAAAATGCAATACATTCCTCGGTAATATTTTAAAACTTATCACAATACTACATTAATTTATTGTATTTGAAAACTTAAACCTTCATTGAAAAAAACGAACTTCATTCAAATGACGGTATTGAAATATAAATTGCCTGGTTTAAATATCTCTAAAATGCGATACATTCGACGGTAATATTTTTAAAACTATCATAATACTACGATAATTTATTATATTTGAAAACTTCATCGAAAACAACGAAATTAATTCAAATGACGTCATAGAAAAAATAACACGCCTGGATCTCTCTATAAAAACAAGATTTCATTCATGACTTTCTCCCATTCATTTCATTTATCACAATACTATAATAATTTATTTTATTTAAAAATTAAGACAATGGAGCTATAAGTAATTAAACTCTATGCTTAAAACTTCAACGAAAAAAATCGTCCTTCTCTTTAGAAAATCACTTAATATTTCATTCATATTAGCCATGCAGACTCCATGGACTAAATTATTTTGTGTTAAAGAAATACATCAATTCTAATACAACTCATTCTTCATATTTTGCTGTTTACATTTTACATAGATGAAAAATAGGCATCGTTATAGAAATAATCAACTTTGGATAATCATTTAAACTCAAATATATTGTATTTGCTTTGTTTCTGCATGTAGATGCACAGAATTTTAGCAAAAATAAAGTAGTTTTAGGACGGATACAACACTCAATATGAATTAAAAAGAACTTAAAAAAATCACGATTTTGAAACAAGATGGATGCCATATATCATTTTGAAGTGGATCATGTGATCGTTTCATATCATGGTCACGTGATCGTTTCATATAAGAGGTGTAATTATTATTTTAATTTTTATTTAAAAAACTACTGAATATACTTCGCTGAATTTTTTTTTTATTTATTTTATGGAACAATTTGAATATTACCTAAAATTTTCGAAGCAATTTGTGAATTTTAATTCCGCTTAAAAAATGTTTGAAAAATTAGGTCCCATAGGGCTCAATCTATTTCATTTCTTCAACCCGGGTTCAATCCAAAACTAATTGGGTTATATTATTCATTTATATTCCCATATTTATATAGTGTGTGTCTGAACAACATACTAAAATTTCATTTTGATTAAGTCATTTTTACGGCAGTTATCGTGCTAACGGACCGACAGACAGAATGAACAAAGTCATAAACACTTTTCAACTTTGTTGTAAAGTATTAATAAAAAGGATTAATCATGCATAAAACATTGATTATGAAACACTTTCCAACAAAATTGCAATTTTAGTTCAACATCGCTAAAATGTGAAACATATAGCGCTGATATTTTTATAATATCACAGTATTAGAGTAATTTATTATATTTCAGTACGTAAAACTTCATTGAAACGAGGTTAGTTACATAAAATAAACTTAATTCAAATGAGGTTATCCAAACATAAATCGTATACCTCGCTATCCAAAATTAAAGTGAACTGCAACTATGTACTTTTATCCAATGCACATGTAATTATTATGCTGATACATTTAATTTTATGCACATGCACGTTTTATACAATCACACAATCTCGTTCAGGAACGTATAGCCCTGTAATACATTAATTTATAATACATATCTCAATTGAAATATGTTATAGTCTCTGAAAACTTATAGTCGCATAATACGTACATTAGTAAATGGGGAGCAGCACCCGCAATAATTATTTATCCACATCCATCAACAAAAATATGTTTGCAAAATATTTGGTTAGTTTTTACTTTCCTTATATACATAATGTATAAGGAAAGTATTGTGACGGGGTCGAAAATTCGAATTCGAGTTTTCGACGGGAGAGCACGTTTCAAGCATCCCTGATCACGAATCAAAAATTTTTGAAGTGATGTCTGTGTGTGTGTGTGAAAGTATGTGTGTGTGTGTGTGTGTGTGTGTGTGAAAATATGTGTGTGTGTATGTGTGTGTCAGTGAGACAGTGGAGACAATAACTGAAAAACGAATGGACCGATTCGAACGAAATTTGTTACAAAACTTACAATACGTATACACTGGAAGCTTATTGTTTTTATACGCAATCAAATGTTCAGAACACCCATAAATTTTCGAGTGAAAATTTAAAAAAGTCGTCAGAAAATCGAAACCGCTAATAAAGTTACGCAAATAGACATTTGTTATGTAATTTTTCATTAGGAAACGATTGTCACATATTTTAGAACGCTAACATCAACCGTTCTCGAGATATTGCACATTTTTCAAAAAAATTATCAAAAAGTCATATAAAATAAAAACAAGTAATATCAATCATGCTTAAAGCATTGCTTATGAAACACTTTCCAACTTCAATGCAATTTTATTTAAAAAAGTCGAAAATGCAATACATTCCTCGGTAATATTTTAAAACTTATCACAATACTACATTGATTTATTATATTTGAAAACGTAAACCTTCATTGAAAAAAATGAACTTTATTCAAATGACGGCATTGAAAATAAATTGCCTGGTTTAAATATCTCTAAAATGCGATACATTCCACGGTAATATTTTTAAAACTATCATAATACTACGATAATTTATTATATTTGAAAACTTCATCGAAAACAACGGAAATAAATTCAAATGACGTCATAGAAAAAATAACACGCTCGGATCTCTCTATAAAAGCAGGATTTCATCATAACTTTCTCCATTTCATTCATCACAATACTATAATAATTTATTTTATTTAAAAATTAAGACCATGGAGCTACAATTCATAAACTTTATGCTTAAAACTTCATCGAAAAAAATCGTCCTTCTGTTTATAAAACCAATTAATATTTCATTCATATCAGCCATGCAGACTCCATGGACTTATTTTGTGTTAAAGAAATACAGTAATTCTAATACAACTCATTCTACATATTTTGCTGTTTACATTTTACATAGGTGAAAAATAGGCTTAGTTGAAGAAATAATCAAATATGAATGAGAATTTAAACTCAAATATATTGTCATTGTGTTGTTTTAGTATGTAGATGCACAGAATTTAAACAGAAATAAAGTAGTTTTAGGACGGATACAACACTCAATATGAATTAAAAAGAACTTTAAGTAATCACGATTTTGAAACAAGATGGATGCCATATATCATTTTGAAGTGGGTATTGTGATCGTTTCATATCATGGTCACGTGATCGTTTCATATAAGATGTCTAATTATTATTTTAATTTTTATTTAAAAAACGACTGCATATATTTCGCTGAATTTTTTTTTGTATATTTTATGGAACAATTTGACTATTGCCTAAAATTTCCGAAGCAATTTGTGAATTTTAAATCCGCTTAAAAAATGTTTGAAAAATTAGGCCCCATAGGGCTGAATGTATTTCATTTTTTCAACCCGGGTTCAATCCAAAATTAATTGGGTGATATTATTCATTTATATTCCCATAGGTCCTACAGACCGTCTGAACAACATATTAAATTTCATTTTGATTAAGTCATTTTTTCGGCAGTTATCGTGCTAACGGACAGACAGACAGAATGAACAAAGTCATAAACACTTTTCAACTTTGTTGTAAAGTGTTAAAAAAATATTTCCTATTGAGAAACATGTTCACTTTTCATATTTAATACCATGCGATAAATTTGGTGACATCATTCTCGTGGATCTAGCTCGTTCCATTCAAGAGAAAATAAACTTTGAGTAATACTCTTGTATTTGAACGCCAATAGTCATTTATCTTCTGTAAGAATAAATTATTTCTTCGTCCATAACGCTAGGCGTGATTACGACGACGAATTTGGTGGAATGTCGCAAACTTGGTGACTTTTTTAAATGTTGCTATATTAACGAAAAAATGGATAAAAATGACGCTAAATCAATGACTTCTCATTGATGATGACGACATGGAAAATGAAGACTCATTGACGAAAATTCATTATCTTGGAAAGAATATAAATAGCTACTATAAAAATAATCTATTTTTTTTTTCTGTATAAGTGGTAAATGCATTGCATTATATAAGGAAAGTCATGCGCTACCTACATCAGATGTTTACTTTCCTTATATACAATAATGTATAAGGTACTGTGACGGGGTTGAAAATTCGAATTCGAGTTTTCGACGGGAGAGCACGTTTCAAGCATCCCTGATCACGAATCAAGCATTTTTGAGGTGTTGTCTTTCTCTGTGTGTGTGTGTGTCAGTGAGACTCTGGAGACTTTATCTAACGAACAAACTGACCGATTTGAACGAAATTTGGTAAAAAAATCACAATCCGTAAATACTGGAAGCTTATTGTTTTTAAACGTAATTGAATGATCAGAACACCCCCCCTAAATTGTCGAGTGAAATTTTGAAAAAAATATCAAAAAATCAAAACCTTTAATAAAGTTACGCAAATAGACATTTTCTAATGCAAATTTTTCCTTAGAAAACGATTGACATAAAATTTAGAACGCTAGTATGAAACGTTCTTGAAATATTGCACATTTTTTAAATAAATTTATCAAAAAGTTCTATAAATTAAAAAATATATATTAACTGTTTAGAATCATGTTCACTTTTCATATGTAATATCATGCGATAAATTGGGTGACATCATTCTCGTGGATCTAGCTCGTTCCATTCATGAGAAAAGATGCTTTGAGAAATACTTTTGTATTTGAACGACAATAGTTATTTATGTGCTATAAGAGTAACTTATTTCTCCATCTATAACGCTTGACGATATTTTGGCGCCGAATTTGGCGGAATGTAGGCAACTTGGCGACTTTTTTAAATGTTGCTAAATTAACGAACATCTCGCCAAATGAATAAAAATTACGCTAAATCTATGAAAATGACGACTAATTGACGAAAATTCAATTTCTTGGAAAGAATATAAATAGCTACTATAAGAAAAACCTATTTATTTTAAATTCATTGCATTATATAAGGAAAGGCATGTGTTGCCCACATCAGATTTTTAGAGGAGTTATCGTGGAGCAATATGCTTTAGAAAATGGGACGGCGCGGACCACTACCAAATATTGCCCGTCCATTTTCAACACAACCAACTGAAACTGTAAAAGATATATATCTCCGCCACATATCCAAATTACAGAAAAAAATATCGGTTAACATTTAAAAGAATGATTGTTGAACATACAGTAAAGGGAATATAGCACTAGCAATTATTATCCAATCACGTTCAGGAGCAAACTCGACCTGTAAAATAATAATTTACATCATATATTAAAACTAAAAAAGTACTTTAAATGTTAGAGAAGTTATAGTCACTTAATGTGTACGTCAATAAAAGGAGCGCAGCACGCTCAATAAATAATTGACCACGTGCATTAATGAAACTCAGGCTGAAAAATATTGATAGCTACCAAATATTAAAGTTGGAGAACATTTGGTCAGGTTTCAGAGGAGCTATAGTCGAATAATATATATAAGGAAAGATTTCGGGGTGCACATTTTTTGTCCGACCACATTTAGCAACTGGACCACATATTCAATTTGCAAAGAAATCGGGTACGGCTTAGAGGTATTATCGTCTAACATAATACTTCAGTGAAAAAGACGTTGCAAGTGAAATTTTTATCCGATCAAGTTCAGCAACTAAGTTGTCTGTAAAATATCAATTTAAAACATATGTCAAAATTGCAGAAATATGGGTTCAATTTCAGAGCAGTCGTCGTCGGATAAAGAACGCAGACAGAGAGACAATGGGAAATAACGTCTAGTAATGAAATGCATCAAGCTTAATCACATTGTTCCCTTGCTTAAATTATTTACATTTTAGCTTCCAAATAGATATGAAAAAAGTGTATGACATCACATGATATTTTTCTTTGTAATTCAATAGAATTTAATATTCTAAGGTAATATATATTAGGGTTTTCTTATGAATTCATCTGAATGAAAATCAATACCCTTACTTTTATTACCAATTAAAATTAACACACCAAATTTCATTGGTGATGATTGGTTTTCAGAGAAACTTTTTGCTTTCCTTATTGAGAAAGTAAAATTTCAAATATCTCGAAAATGAGTCCAGAGATTCTCCAAATATTTTAACAACCAATTTTTATTAAAAAATCACTCTAAAGTATACATTTATGGAATAAAAATGATCACATATATTTTCCTGTTTTATTTTCATTTTGACCATTTGATATTCAGGGTTATGTCGGGTGTAAGTATGTAATATCCAATAGTAAAAAAAGCTGATGTGGGCAACACATGACTTTTCTTATATAATGCAATGAATTTACTACTTTTACAGTAAAAAAAATGTTATTGTTATAATAAATACTTATCTTCGTTCCAAGATATTGACTTTTCGTCAATGAATTATCATTTTCATTGATTTAGCGTCATTTTTATCCATTTGGCGAGATTTTCGTTAATTTGGCAACATTTAAAAATGTCACTAAGTTGGCGACATTCCGTTATATTCGTCGCCAAAATCTCGCCAAGCGTTATGGACGGAGAAATAAGTTATTCTTACAGCAGATAAATGATTATTGGCGTTCAAATATAAAAGTATTACTCAAAGTACCTTTTCTCGTGAATGGAACGAGTTAGATCCATGAGAATGATGTCACTAAATTGATCGCATGATATTACATATGAAAAGTAAACATGTTTCTCAACAGTAAATATTTTTTTTAATTTATGGGATTTTGTAAATAAATTTATTTGAAAAATATACAATATCTAGAGAACGGTTCATGCTAGCGTTCTAAAGTTTATGTCAATCGTTTTCTACGGAAAAATTACATAAAAAGGGATATTTGCTTAACTTTATTAAATGTTTTGAGTTTTTGATGATTTTTCCAAAATTTTATTCAAAAATTTAAGGGGGGGATGAACACTCAATTGTTTTTTAAAACAAAAGGCTTCCAGTATTCATGGATTGTGATTTTTGTACCAAATTTCATTTGAATCGCTCCATTCGTTCGTGAGATATCATCTCCACAGACTCACTGACACACACACACATAATTTAAAAGTACTAATTTGTATATAATATTTGCTCTCACTTTTGTCAACTTCAGAAATTGTATAACAAAATAAATTTAAAGCTACTGGGAAAACGCGTATTTCGGTCAATAAGCAACTGAAATCCGTAAACCATAGTGCCCAAGGGCAGTGGCGTACGCTGGATTTTATTTTGGGAGGGGGGAGCTGAACGTCAAACTTGATGCTTCAATAGACATTTACCGTGTATCTTTTCAATATTAACTTTTCCATTGGTGAGCTGTAGACGCATGAGCCCCTCCTCGGTACGTTCTTGCCCACAGGCACTGCTTCTCACTACCCGCTCTTGCTGTGAAGACCTGGGTAACGACATTCCGATTAGAATGAATCAATTCCCTTTGGGACGAATGTGCCTATTATCGTTGCCGCTTTCAAAACTTGAATTAAACCACCGCCACGTAGTTGTGACCCGCAGACGTGAAGCATACCAGGGAGAAAAATCTGACATACTTTTGAAAGGGGTAACTGGACAATATCTGTAATCCGAAAGGCGATGCCCCCCTCCTTGTCCCCATGTCAATAGTTACCTAGTTACAGCGCATATACATTTTGACTACCTGAGTCATTATATGAATACACCGCACAGTTGGACAACTGCAAAGAAGTATTGTACTGTACATTGGACTCTTTAAGGAAAAAAGAATAATATTTTGTGAAGGAAGACACCATCTGATTTGTACCAATGGCCCCAAAATCAGTCTGGTCAGTACTAAAACACCCTTGACTAAAATACACCTTGATCCCCAGAGACTTGGGAATAACGCCGTTAAAAGTTAAAGTTATTTCGTCACTCCGTTGTTTAATTTTTAACTTATTTCTTTACTTTTATTTTCGTTAACTTTTAACTTATTTCGTTACTTTAATTTTTGTTAACTGGATTAGTTAATTTTATTTTTGTTATCTTTTAATTTAATTAGTTAGTTTTATTTTCGTTGACTTTTAATTTAATTACTTACTTTTCATTTTAAAAAATAACGAAAATCCAGTTAAATTAATAGTTACATTTTTTACTTGTTTTTCCCGCCACTTTCTTTCTAGTGAGAGGGAACGCGAGTTACACCTGACTCCGCGTTTTTCATTGACTGCAAAACAAGGTTCCTCCCCCCACCCCCTTGTTGAAATGCAATTATCGCTAAAATTGAAAACAGTTGTTTGAAGTGTTCAGTATTATCATTTTTCCTTGATCAGCACCCCCCCCCCCTCTCCCCAAGAAAAAGTTTTCGCGCGCAAAATTCACATACAATCTAACATTCCCAAATATCCAGAAATGCTTTTTTTCATGACACAATAATTTATAAACATAAATAAAAAAGTTTTTTATCCCGCCATGGATGCCCATCTCCCCCCCCACTTATTCGCGTAGTATTTATAGCAATTTATTAAAATATTGTAAAAAATCTAAAAATTCTAGCTGTTTTTTTATCCAATAAACGTGGTTTTCCTAAAGCAGAAATGTTAATATAGAAATTAAAAAAAAATTAAATAAAATAATAAATTTAAATAAAATTTTGTTGAAAATCAAGAATTAGATTACTTCCCTTTTTAAATAACATATGAAATATCAGTGACTGAATAAAATGGATCTCTGAAACGGCAGAGAGCCGCGCCGTTTTAGGGGCCCCGGACAGTCAGTGTTTCTTTCAGGACCTTTTGATCGGGGGAGGGGGGGGGGCGAATGGAATCTTAAAGAGAGCAAATTTTCCATTTGCTATGGAAAAAACATAAATGCTTGTAAAGTGAAATGTCCCTGGGGGGGATGATTAATAGATTGCTAATTGATAAATAATATAGATCAATTTAGAGTCCTCCCCGATAGGGTTCTCGAGGCTATATGTGCCAGGAAAAAAAAGTGAATCTATGAAGGCTTCAAATGGCGAATCTTTTCATTTGCTTTTTCCGAGTTGTTTCAGATTTTTCATTACATATTCTAGTAGATTTTTCAAGTTTCCAATATTGTGCACTAACCAACATTTTCCGGACTAACTAAATAGTTTCCGACTAAATTATTCAGGAAGGTATCACGTCCGCCATTGGTTAACGCCCTTGCATACAGATTCGCTGGTTGAAGTCTATATAAAAATATGTATATGGAATAACCTGTCGATTAATATTACAAAAACAAAATTATCGTTTCTCTCCTCAAAACGTGATCATTTACTGATCATGTAGTAACACTCGTGATACAGATGTTGAAAAACCAGAATCAACAGCCTTGCGTTGCGGAACCTATATTTTTACAAAAATAGCACTGTTTGGACTTAACGTTAGATTCTAAGTTAAACTTTAACACTCATGTTGATCGGATTGTTTCTAAAGTCTCGTCACAACTTTATATTTTTAACCAACTCATTCCTTATCTTAATGAGTAGGGCGTGGATTTTCGTGCACAAAATTTAGGCCAAATAATAAGCAAATATGATCAAAATTATATATGAATATATTTTTTTCCTGTTGCTCAAAATTATTGCAAAATATGCACGAAAATATGCACCTAATGTGGAATATATGCACTTAATTGTGCATATATATCGATATTTCTAGCTAGTTGCCCACCCAGATTTTTCTCTGGGAGAATTAAGAATACCTTTTAGAGAAATATTTGTTATTTTTACGCTTTTTGTATATTAAAATGGCGTCTCGGGGGCTTCATGCCCATAAGCACCCCCATGTGCACCTATGCAAGGACGTAGCTAGAATTTTGTTTTTTGAAGCGGGGGATATGAAATCAAATTTGGGCTAATCAAATTTTGATAACTCAGAATTTCTGGCATGGGAGGATATACCCCGATATCCCTCCTGACTACATGCCTGCGTCTGCTATGTATTCAGTTCCAATAAAATCCTATATGTTACCTCCGTATTTAATATGGAGAACATTTTACTGGGTTCCTTTTCCTACTTAACTGAATTATTTGCTAATTAGATATTAGTTTAGTAATACTAACTTTAAATAGCCGTCATTTAATAAAATACATTTCCATTATTTGTTTATAATTATATATGCAATTCTTTATATGTCATATAGTTTTTAACTTTCTTTATTATCAATATACTCATGCTATGGAGGCATGAGTTAATCATAACATATAAAAGAGAGAAAAAAACATTAATACGAAACGAAGTTATAATAACGTATAACTTAACTATGAAAAATAATATGATAAAATGACATAATGTATTCATTGTTCACTGCACATGCCGTATTTCACACTGTGCATGAAACCTACATTTTTAACATTTGGATTGTAAAATAATTTTGTAAGCTTTTCTATTTTCTAATAGACGGTATGTAATAAATTTTTCTGCTTAAAAAGTTCTTAAACTTGGAATATTAATAACTTGATGTTCGCTATATAAGTTGGCTAATAATTCCTAATAATAATAGCCTAGCTAATAATTCATGTCCCCATTCTACTGCGTATAAAAATGCCCCCCTTTTACTGGGTGTAAAAAATGTACGCGTTTTCCTGGGTGTAAGAAACGTCCGCGTTTTACTGGGTGTAAGGAATGTCCTCATTTTACTGAGTGTAAAAAAATGTCCGCGTTTTACTGGGTATAAGGAATGTCCACGTTTTACTGGGTGTAAGAAAAATTCGCGTTTTACTGGGTGTAAAAAATGACCGCGTTTTACAGGGTGTAAAAATGCACGCGTTTTACTGGGTGTAAAACACACCCGCGGTTTATTATGTGTAAGATTTGCTGTTTTGTTTATTGTTTTATTTGTAGTTTTATGCCCCAAATATAAATCTTTGGCTATTTCAGAACGCGACCTCCGACAAGAACCTAGACAGTGCATAACTATAGCTTAAAAGAAACGCGCGTGTGCAATGCAGTGTTATAATTCCATCGCAATAAATTTGAAAAAAATCTGATGTGGGCAACACATGATTTTCCTTATATAATGTAATGAATTTACTACTTTTACAGTAACAAAAATAGGTTTTTCTTATACAGATACTAATATTCTTTCCAAGGTATTGAATTTTCGACAATTGGTCATCATTTTCATTGATTTAGCGTCATTTTTATCCATTTGGCGAGATTTTCGTTAATTTGGCAACATTTCAAAAAGTCGCCAAGTTGGCGACATTTCGCCAAATTCGTCACCGAGCATTATGGACGAAGAAATAAGTTGTTCTTACAGCAAATAAATGACTATTGGCGTTCAAATACAAAAGTATTACTGAAAGTATCTTTTTTCATGAATGGAACGATCTAGATCCACGAGATTGATGTCACCCAATTTATCGCATGGTATTACATATGAAAAGTTAACATGTTTCTCAATAGGAAATATTTCCTTTTCATTTTATATGACTTTTAATATTTTTTTGAAAAATGTGTAATATCTCGAGAACGGTTCATGTTAGCGTTCTAAAATTTATGCCAATCGTTTTCTAATGAAAAATTACATAATAAATGTCTAATTGCGTAACTTTATTAGTGGTTTTGATTTTTTGACGATTTTTTCTAAATTTTATTCGAAAATTTAGGGGGGTTCTGATTATTCGATTATGTATAAAAACAATAGGCTTCCAGTGTTTACAGATTGTGATTTTTGTACCAAATTTCGTTCGAATCGGTCCATTCGTTCGTCAGTTATCGTCTCCACAGACCCACTGACACACACACATACTTTCACACACACACACACACACACACACACACACACACACACACACACACACACACACACACACACACATACACACACACAGACATCGGAAATAAATGTAAAAATCTGATGTGGGCAACACATAACTTTCCTTATATAGGGCAATGAATTTACTACTTTTACAGTTAAAAGAATGTTATTCTTATAGTAGATACATATATTATTTCCAAGATTTTGAATTTTCTTCAATTTGTCGTCATTTTCATCGATTTAGCGGCATTTTTATCAATTTGGCAAGATTTTTGTTAAATTAGCAGCAATTAGAAATGTCGCCAAGTTGGCGACATTCCGCCAAGTTCGTCGCCAAAATATCGCCAAGCGTTATGGACGGAGAAATAAGTTATTCTTACAGCAGATAAAGGACTATTGGAGGTTCAAATAAAAAGTATTACTCAAAGTATCTTTTTTCATGAACGGAACGAGCTAGATCCACGAGAATGATGTCACCCAATTTATCGCATGGTATTACATATGAAAAGTGAACATGTTTCTCAATAGGAAATATTTTTTTAATTTTATATGACTTTTTGATAATTTTTTTTAAATGTGCAATATTTCGAGAACGGTTAATGTTAGCGTTCTAAAATTTATGTCAATCGTTGAATTGTCAATCTAATGGATTGTCAATCTAATGAAAAATTACATAAGAAATGTCTATTTGTGTAACTTTATTAGCGGTTTTGATTTTTTGACGATTTTTTCAAAATGTCACTCGAAATTTTAGGGGAGTTCTGAACATTCGATTGCGTATAAAAACAATAGGCTTCCAGTGTTTACGGCTTGTGATTTTTGTACCAAATTTTATTCGAATCGTTCCATTCGTTCGTCAGTTATCGTCTCCACATACTCACTGACACACACACACACATACACATACTTTCACACACACACACACCTACACATACTTTCACACACACACACAGACATCACTTCTAAAATGTCTGATTCGTAATCAGGGATGCTTGAAACGTGCTCTCCCTTCGAAAACTCGAATTCCAATTTTCGACCCCGTCACAATACTTTCCTTATACATTATGTATATAAGGAAAGTAAAAATTCAATTCAATCTGTAAGCGTAGAATAAAGTAATCAATACGATTAATAGAAAAACCTATAAGCTTGCCTTGTAAGTACCCAAAACCGGTTGTGTAATATCAAGCGTCTGGAAATTACGACTAAACTAGGACCTCCGTCCAAACATATTTTATAACATGAAAGTGAGGACATCGATTTTTATAGGATACACACCTGTTGAGCGCATTATACACAAAATACACTATAAGCCTACTAATCGAGGACTACCATTAGATTTATAAAAAATAACTTTTATATTATAAATTTAGTCCTCAGATTCACGTTTTCGCAATAAAACACACCGAGGACGTCCGCGGAGTGAAGGTCGTCCGCCGTTTGTTGGTGTGTAAACATGCGAATATCCTCAGTTTCCTGGTCTTGCAAACACACACACATGCACATACCGACATCACCTCAAAAATGTTCGATTCGTGATCAGGATTGCTTGAAACGTGCCCTCACGTCGAAAACTTGAATTCGAATTTTCGACCCCGTCACAATACTTTCCTTATACATTATGTATATAAGAAAAGTAAAAATCACACTTTAGCTGCCAGGAAATTATGTTACTAGTTGTTACATAACAAATTATGTATAAAATAATTGTTTAATATATTTCAACACAATTAATTTTATGCGCTTTATTTCATTTTTGAAAGAAGTGTTTGAATCATCGCATCGCATAAATTCTTTCTTCACGACCTCTTGTGAAATCAGTAGGACTCTAATATTAACCAACTATATGTATGACCATCATATGACGGGGCTCATATAGCTATAACAGATTACCTCTCATCTGCTCATCTTAATTTGTACTCCTATTATTCTGTGACACTTACGAGACAACCACCGCTCCCAATCAATCTTATTCGATTCCCCATCAAAACATAATTACTGCACGATTCATTTTACATAACTCAATTCATTTACGACAGATTAGAACTTTGGTAGACGTAGCTGTCCCACAAACAGAAAAATTCACTTTATTTCGAATCAAAAATATGACTCACAAATATGACTCACAAAGCGACAAGGGGAAAATGGACTTAATTAGAAAATTTATTGGATATTAGTTAATTTAACTTCATATCCGGCAATATGTAACATATTTTCATACATTTAGTCTCATGTATCAAAAGTCGCTAAATGGGCAATATCTTGACAAATCCATTGCCCAACTCATCGCCAATGCGTCAAACGTCGCTAAATGTGTCGCCAAGCGTTTATAGATAGATGGATAGATATACAGAGAGAGAGAGAAGGGATTTCCTTATATAATAATTGAAAATGCTTTTAAAAATGCAACTAATATGCTAATACTGATGTTAATAATAAATAAATAATGCTAATACTAATTAAATATATAAATGCTAATAATAATTAAATAGTTCTAACAATGATATCAATAATTGAATAGTGCTAATAAGAACTAAATAATACTTATAATAATTAAATATGCTATTCGATTTGCTACTCAATCTATCCCATGGACTTATAACCCTAGATCCATAAATAGCCATACCTACATTAATGTAGAAGCTTTGATTTGTTTTAAGGGATGCTTAATATTTGTAAATGCAGAAAAATCTGACTAATATTTTTCTTAACAACTGATTTATTTATTGAATCTTCTCAAATTACGCATTAGAAGTTCCATAACCGTGTGCGATGGATTGACTATGATCACATTACACTATTTACACTATATTTAACTTTTGTGACCACTCTACCATTCTTTCTGAACAATTAATTATATTGTTTACTGAAAACTTTACTTTCTCCTCATTCTTACTTTTATATTATGCCTGTGAGAGACATTTAGTCCTTTCTAATGAGTTTTTCGGAAATTCACCATAATATTTCCTGTATCGAAATCAGTTACATTTGTTTTTAAAGAATGCAACACTGTCACGTAAAAGAGTTTTAATATGAAATACAAGTTTCTAACCACATGAAAATCAATGTTATATTTTAAACCAGACAAAAATTATAATCTGATGATTACACACTTTACACACAATATTTTTATCATCATGCCAGATCATGCAAATTTCTTTAAAGCAGACGCACATTGAGGATTCACGACGTACTGTACCTCGTGCACTGCATCTGGTATGTTGCTCAAATATGAACTAGAAACCGGTTTTCTAAGTTTTTTTTGTTTGTTTCTTTAATGCAATGTACTGCTCTGTGCCTTCAGTGTGTAGATAGTATAGGTAGCAACCATTTTTGAAAACGAACCGTATTTTGCACGATGCTGCATGCTTCCTCAGTGTGTGCCCTGATAGGCACGTATATCGAACTTTAAAAGCTCAAGTCCTCAGACGAACTGTCTATCCTCCCTTCCTTACTCTCTCACTTTTCGACGCAAATCCCAAAATCGACGTATCTCGATATTGGTCGTTTAAAATCTCGTAATTTATTCTTTCGACAGCAAAGTTGATATCCATGTTTGCACTATTGGAGCTAATTTATCATGCCCTTGATATAGAGATATGTTCATACGATGTGCTATGCATGTAAGCTGTAAAATTACAAATAAAAACAAACTAAATGTTGTTTCGTTTAAGTTAGCCTAAGTTAATTCCTATTCTGAAGCAACGTAACGTCGTCATTGTCTAAAGTCGTTCTAATACAAACGTTGTTAGTCCAAATTGACAAGAGTTAAGAAATGTTGGCTAAGTGAGAAAAAGCGTGAGCAGCGACCTTTATGGGAAAGTTCAAACTACAACTTCCTTTTTGTTTCGCCATCTACATACTATAATAGTATCAGTTGCTCAATGGTTAGTAGCACTTCACTCAATAAGTCTCCGGTCTGACACATATATGGCAACACTGTTGACAGATCCATGTGATTTCTGGATAGTACCAACCTTCAAACGACACGTGTCAAAATTTCATGACATTCTGACAATTAGTTTATAGGTTACAGTGGTTTTAGTGACCCCAGTTTTGTAATTTTCAAAACAATGGATAAAAAAGAATTTCGTGTGTGGATTAAGCATTGTTTTATGATGGGCAAAAATACTGTTGAAGCCAATCAGTGGCTTCTTAAGCGTTATGGAGACTCTGCACCAGAGAAATCAACTATTATTGACTGGTATGCTGAATTTAAACGCGGTCGTACAAATACCGATGTTGCTGAAATCTCTGTCGCCCAAAATCGGCAGTTGTTCCGGAAAACATAACAAAAGTCCATAAAATAGTTTTGAAAGACCGTAAAGTGAAAATGCGTGAGATAGCTGATACCTTAAAGATATCAGAAGATAGTGTGTTTACAAGTTTACAAGAAAATTTGAGCATGCGTAAATTGCTTTCGAAATGGGTGCCGGGTTGGCTCACACCGGACCAAAAACAACAACGCATCGACGATTCAGAGCGCTGTTTGGAGCCGTTCAAGCGAGATAAGGATTTCTTGCGTCGGTATGTGACAATGGATGAAACATGGATCCATTACTACACACCTGAATCAAAAAGATCTTCAGCTGAGTGGACAGCAGCTTGTGAAAGTCGTCCAAAGCGACCCAAACCACAAAAGTCAGATGGCAAGGTTATGGCATCCTTATTTTGGGACGCGCATGGTATTTTGTTCATCGACTCTCTTGAGAAAAGTAAAACTGTCAATAGCGAATATTACATGGCATTATTGGATCGATTGAGTGTAGAAATCAAGAACAAACGGCCTCACATGCAAAAGAAAAAGTGCTGTTCCACCAAGACAATGCTCCGTGTTACAAGTCGATGAAAACGATGGTTAAATTATATGAATTACGCTTCGAATTGCTTCCTCACCCACCGTACTCTCCATATCTGGCCTCCAGCGACTACTGACGTTTTACAGACATCAAAAAAGATGCTACAGGGAAAGAAATTTGGCTCAAATGATGAAGTGATTGCCGAAACTGAGGCCTATTTTGAGAGTAAAGACAAATCGTTCTACAAAAAAGGCATCGAAAAGTTAGAGGAGCGTTGGAATGAAGGTATCACTCTTGAGAGTATGTTGATGAGTAAAGTCGAATTTCTAAAAAAAAATTGTTTTTCTTAGTTAGACCGGAGACTTTGTGAGTGGACCTTGTACGTTGATTAAGGTTTTTAATGCCCAATGGGACATGCGTACTTCACTGTGTCAATATGCGTGTTAAATACAGTAAATTATTGGGATCTAAAAATACACAATTTTAATATCACGATTAATATAAGCGATTTTTAAAACATTGCAAAGAATAACGTAAAGTCGTGATTATCTAAAGCCGTTGTAATACAAACATTGTTAGTCCAAATTGACGAGAGTTAATAAATGTTGGCTAAGTGAGAAAACGAGTGAGCAGCGACCTTTATGGGAACGATTAAACTACACCTTCCTTTTTGTTTCGCCATCCCCATAATATAATAGTATCAGTTGCTCAATGGTTAGTAAGTTGACTAAGGTTTTTAATCCCCAATGGCACATGAGTACTTCTCTGTGTCAATATGCGTATTAAATACAGTATATTATTGGGAACTAAAAATACACAGTTTTGATACCACGATTAATATACGCGATTTTAAAAATATTGCGAAGAACATGATGAGTTCTTGCCCTAAACACATAACGATAAGCAGGTCGTTATACTTCGCTTTACTTTCTAAGTAAATATAATATAGAGTACAATTCTATTATATATATATATATATATATATATATATATATATATATATATATATATATATATAAAATATACAATATAAAGAAAGTGGATTATCAGAAATATATGTGTTATAGTAATTATGCGCAAAGCAGCAAGAGGTACTATACACCATATAATGCATTAAAAATGGAATGGATAATAAGTGAAAAAAGGAAGGAAGGCTTTGCAAAAAGCTTACTTGATGGCGGTGAGGGTTGTGACCTCACTCCCCAGTTTTGAATGAGCTCGTCATAAATGCCGCGGCATTGCACTCCTGGTCGCCAGCTTTTGCTCAAGCCCACCTCCGGAGTGACAATAATAATTGTCACAAGACCTTCAAAAAGAAATGAACCGAGGACGAGAGTAAATTCCGAAGACGGAGAGATTTCCGTAAAACCGAGGACGAGAGTATATATATATATATATATATATATATATATATATATATATATATATATATATATATATATTATATATATATATATATATATGTATGTATATATATATATATGTATGTATATATATATGTATGTATATATATATATATATATGTATGTATACATATATATATATATATATATATATATATATATATATATATATATATTATATATATATATATATATATATATATATATATATATATATTATATATATATATATATGTATACATATATATATATATATATATATATATATATATATACATATTTAAATTGTATCTACCATATAGTAGTTAATAAATGATATTAATAAACATAATTTAAAATATTCCGTTCATTTATGCTGCACATGCTCATGTTATTGGTTAGTATATTGGTACATAAAATATTGGTATTGGTACATAAAAATTAATATTATTATTATGTGACCTTCTGATTTGAGCTATATTTATCTTCAAGAAGTCTATAATCAATTTTTTTTATTTTCTATTTCTTATTTTATTTAATACTAGCAGCATACCCGTTCTCCGTACGGAGTATATAATATAAAGAAACTTAAAATTCACAATCATGTGAAAATTTATCTCTATAGTATACTAAATGACATTTTTAATCAAAATATGCTGCTAAAATATTTAACATAATGCTCCTAAAAAGAAGTTAAGGAATGTCTGTTCCAGCTATTCAAAATTATCTTCATGGGCAGATCTGAAGAATAAAACATCCTGGCCTCTTTTGTAAGGAAATTAACAAAAAATATGGAATTGAATCGATATATGCAAAATAAGAGCGTTAAAATTGTATGGGACCCATACTACTTATATACGCGAATATTAGAAGATATAACCTGTATTAGTAGATTACATGTATAAATTGAAAATATCAATAAATCCGTCATCTTTAAATCAGAAGGCAGTAATTAATTCCAATATGTGCCGAAATGAAAGTGTTAAAATTACATGGTAAGATATATACGTACTACTTATAATGTCGTAGATTAGAAGATATGTCCGAGTGTTAGTAAAAGATTACCCATATTATAATATAAGTCTTAAAAATCTTTGCCAAAATAAAACAGATTAATTAATAAATTAAAAATATCAGTAATCCCCGTAATCTTCATACCACAAGGCCGTACTTGATTCCAGTATATGCCAATATATATCAAAATATCTGCCAATATACCTGTACAATTTATATTCTCATAGATTAGAAGATGTAGCCACGCATTTGTAGAAGATTACTTGTACAACGTACAATGAGCTTCAACAATTTTTGCCGCAATAAAACAATGGCATAAGAAATTGAAAATATCAATAATCTCTGAATCAATAATCCCTGAACACATCAATAATAATAATGTTTAAATCTGAAGATAGTAATTGATATTTTGCAGTCAAAAATACGATGGCAATGAAATTTATTTTATATACATATCTTCATTATTAAAATCGGAAAATATTTAACAGAAATCTTCTTCCTCATAAACACACTGGATTTAAATCCGTTACTAAGCGACATGTTATGATTTGCTTCATATAAATTGGTGGTCAAAATATCGTCTGAATAATGCGATCTCTAACGAAGGTTTGACGGCATTTTAAAAAGTCGCCAAATTTATCGGCATGTGGGACTGTAGAACTAACAGTCCCACTTGACGATAACTTGACGAACCATCATCAAAATATTATCCCTTAAAAAAAAATTTCATTTATTTAGCTCAATTTTATCAATTTCATGATATTTTTATGGATTTACAAACATTTTTATCAATTTGGTGATATTTTAAAAATTCTCTAAATGTGTTACTAAGTAAGACGGTTGGACTGACAGACAAATGCTAACGAAAGCCCAGTTCAGTACTTTCTTCTAACAAAACAAAATTAATTTCATTGATTTACATCGTTTTTATCAATTTGGAGATATTTCAATCAATTTGGCAAATTTTAAGAAATTTTCCAAGTTAGCGATATCCAACCAAATTCGTAGCTCTAAATTTGCAGATCTGAATAAAATATCGTGATCCAATTTGTATATACTAAATGAAAACACTAAAATATCATTTGAAGATATACCCGTTCTACTCTTTTTCTGTTTCAACAATCGGATAAATGAATTTATTGGGTAGACAGAATATATGAGTTTATTAGCTAAACACGATATATAAGCTTAAAACCTCTATGCCATAATACATGAAAGTGATGTACGCAGTTTGCAATTAATATAATTAAAAGAAAAATCAAACCGTTTTTTTCTAAAATATATTTTTATATCCCTTTATTCATTATTCAAATCGAAATAATAATAATAATCGTTAACAAATACATTAAATTTTATTGCGTTGCCGAGCAACATGATATAAGGTAGAATCTTCCTCATAAAATGCGAAATTAAATAACCACTTTGATTTCTTTATACTTTTCATCGTTGAGTAAAAGCTTGTGAAAAATATAAGCCATGGAGATAGATTTTTCTATTTAAATTTATGTTTTAAACAATTCATGCTTTCAGACAGTGACTAATTAGCGCAAAAAATCTCCACCAAACTCAGAAATAAAGTTATATTTCTCTTTGACGTTTTAAACAAACGATTTTCCTCCTTTCCGTTTGGATAAACAGCGGAGTTAGAGAGTAGAACTCCTAGGAAAAAGTTCCGTTTTTCATTAATATCTCAACAAGCCCTGGTTTTAGAAACTTGAAACTCGGACAAAATTTATGGGGGACTATTTTAAGGCCACCCACAAAATTTCATTAAATTCGGTTTAGCCGTTCTCTCGTGATGATGAGACAAACGAAAGTTTATTTTTTTACTAATATCTCGAGAACCACTGGTCGCAGAACTCAAAACATTGACTAAATTTTAAGTGGGGCTATTTTCAAGCTATCCAGAAAATTTCATCAAATTCGGTTCAGCCGTTCTCCCGTGATGATAGGACAAACAGACAGACAGACAGACAGACAGATTTTCAATTTTATATATATAGATTTTTTATGAGTTATAAATTTGGATGAGCCCTTTCATAATTTTCTGCATGTAATTCTTGTTTATCTGGATTTCAATTATTTTAGTCTACTTGCACCTGCTTATTCCCTGATCCTTAAAGATTTTATTATTTTTATTTTAAAATATTTTAATATTTTATTTATAATATTTTAGTGACTTTTTGATACCAAGAATTAGACATTAAAATTAATTTTATATTAATATTAATCTCTACAGTGTTATTACATTTCCACTCTTCTCAATGTATGATCCCTTTTTGGCTTATTTTTTTTGTTTAAATTAAAAATTCATGTTAGTTTTGGTAAAATGCACTTTTCAGTGCAGATCTCAGTTTATCTATTTGTGCTATAGCCAGTAGGTGACTTGTGTATATAAGATAATCCAGTTTTTATTTATATTAATATTTATATTTATGTTTATATTCAAGAAATTATGTATATACTAATCTTGGATTTGAAAATCGCTTAATATATTTTGTGTTCCTAGCACTGTTTATTACTACTACGTAAATCTCAACTACTATGATTGGTTTTTATTATAATTCGTTAGCGCCTGGCAAAATAGTGTAACTGTTAATCAATGCATTGGTGCTCGGTAACCTATATATATTGGGATATAGGGGATCGACAACGAGTTATCAATTATTTCGTTTTCTTGATTTGTAGACACTCTTTGCCAAGCTAAAACTGTTCACTAAAACACCAAACCGCTTGAATTTTCGTACTTACCAGGATAAACTTTGTAAGACCTGTCTGTCAGCATTACCCTCTCAGATTAATAATAATAACCCTGACTTTTTAACTTTCTGTAAAGTATATAATTACATTTATAAATTAACATGTATATCTTGCATTATCTCATATATTGGACAAACTATCATCTCTCTTCAAATTCGTTTTAATATTCATTGAAACCATATTAAGGAATTTAACTCTCGAGCATCTCACAATTCACAACTTCCTCCTCCTGCTTATCATGACGCTGGCAATAAATTTGAATATGCTCATTTTAATCTTCATGGAACTGATAAGATTTCAATTTCGATTATGGCCATCTTAAGTAATCCTGTTGATAGATTATATTTTGAAAATTAACTAATCTAACAGCATAAAAATATTTTACCATATGGATTAAATTAAATTTATAATAACGGAAATGAAGTAAAAACTACTTATAAAAATGTAAATAATGATCTCTCTATTTTTAATGTCCTATATTATAACTATAACAGCGCCTCTTAAAAAAAAATCCAAGCGAGGAATTTATAACAGAAAAAAGTGTCAAATTCTAGCATAAACGCAAAAATCACTCAGCTACAGAAAAAAAGAACTTTAACTCCTCTTATAGCATAAACACTATAAAAAACCGTTTGTTCAATATCAAAAAACAACTTTTAAATGCAGTCAATAATACTTCCTAAAGTCATTTAATCTTGATGAAATTTTTCACCCCTATTATATTATTATGGGCGCGGTAGCCCATTGGTTAGCGCGCTGGAGTTGCACTCGGTAGGCCCGGGTTCGATTCCAGCCACTGCCAAAACTGCCGCCGTGTTCGATCACGTTAAACATGTACGATCACGTTAAACATGTGGGTCCGAAAGTCCTTCCGAGAGGTTGGTGGTAGGGGAAGGAGGTTACGGTCCCTGTGGATGCCTCCCCCACTGGGTTCCGGTCTAAATCGGGTGGCACTTCCCGACCGTCCAAACAGTTACCTTACACCTTTCTGGTAGGTCGGACGGTCTGGGTTTCAACAACAACAACATCAACCCCTATTATATTATGATCTTATTATAACAAGAGCTTATTTTATAAACCTCCATCTGTTCTTTCAACTCCTTTCAACCCCTTTCAACCTCCAATAATCTTTAAAATAAAAGGTACGAGAATAATATTTTTTGTGAATTAAATAAAAAAATTCACTCTATAATAATATAAATTTAAATTATTTATTTCAGCAGTAAAACCACTGTTTTCCTATCCCTAATACTCATATTTTCAAAACATTTAAATATAATACCCCTCATGCAAATATTCACGTACAAATATTCAATTACAATAGTCATCCAAATCCTAAATCAAAATTCCAATTTTCGTTATGTTTGCAATCAACCCATGTATTCTAAATTTATGGACTGCAATCATAAACGCATAATTACTGGTGATCTCAATGTTGTTCAAAATTCAGTAATTAAAAATCTCATGCTTTATGGCACCAAATTTTAGATCTGAAATACAATAAATCATTGTCTTTTTACTAAACATCTATATATTGATTTAAAAAAATTCATATACAAAATTGCTTGTAGTAAAAACTATCCATTGAAGCTTCCGATATGTGGTAGGTTAAAATTCTGACAGAGGTAAAACATCCCGCAATTAACATGCCTTCAACTAAACCTACAATTAACTTTATAAACTTGAAACAGGCAACAAATGAACTAAAATCAAACTTTGTCATCAGGTATGTGGATAAAGCTGCTGATAATTACACCATCATTTGCAAAACATAGTAAGCACAAATTTTAAATGCCTTTCTAAATCGCAATAATATATTTAAAATCATTGATTCTTCAACAACTATATCTAAGAAAATTATTGCATTTCATACATTATTAAAATTACCTTGCAACAATGTAAGATTCCCTTATATTTTTATAATCTCAAAATGTCATAAAAACCCTATCTCTTTGAGATCTGTAAATATTGAGCATAAATCATATGCAACAGTTCCTAGTAAATCTCTATTGGCCATTCTTAATAAAATTACTTCTAATATTATTGATAATTTATCTTTTTAACACTTTACAAGTGTTTAAGACTTTGTTCATTCTGTCTGTCTGAATGTCTGTCTGTCCGTCCGTTAGCACGATAACTGTCGTAAAAAATTTAGTATGTTGTTCAGATGGTCTGTAGGACCTATAGGAATATAAATGCATAATATCACCCAATTAGTTTTGGATTGAACCCGGATTGAAAAAATGAAATACATTGAACCCTATTGGACCTAAGTTTTCAAACATTTTTAAACGGTTTTAAGATTCACAAATTGCTTCGAAAATTTTAGGTAATATTTAAATTGTTCCATAAAATATATAAAAAGAAATTCAGCGGAATATATTCAGTAGTTTTTTAAATAAAAATTAAAATAATAGTTACACCTCTTATATGAAGTGATCACGTGACCATGATATGAAAAAATCACGTGACCCACTTCAAAATGAAATATGGCATCCATCTTGTCTCAAAATTGTGATTTTTAAAGTTCTTTTTAATTCATATTGAGTGTTGTATCCGTCTTAAAACCACTTTATTTTTGCTTAAATTCTGTGCATTTACATACTGAAACAACGTAATTACAATATATTTGAGTTAAAAAGATCATCCAAATTTGATTATTTCTGCAACGAAGCCTATTTTTCACTTATGTAAAATGTAAACGGCAAAATATGTAGAATGAATTGTATTAGAATTGCTGGTATTTCTTTAACACAAAATTATTTAGCTCATGAAGTCCGCATAGCTGATATGAATGAAATATTCATTGATTTTACAAAGAGAAGGACGATTTTTTTCGGTGAAGTTTTAAGCATAGAGGTTTAATTACTTGAAGCTCCATGGTCTTAATTTTTAAATAAAATAAATTATTATAGTATTGTGATGAATGAAATGAATGGAAAATTATTTATGAATGGAATGCTGCTTTTATAGAGAGAGCCAGGCGTGTTATTTTCTCTATGGCGTCATTTAAATGAATTTCAGTTATTTTCGATGAAGTTTTCAAATATAATAAATTGTCGTAGTGTTATGATAATTCTAAAATTATTACCCAGGAATGTATCGCATTTTAGAGATATTTAAACCATGCAATTTATATTTCAATGCGTCATTTCAATGAAGTTCATTTTTTTCGATGAATGTTTAAGTTTTGAAATATAATAAATTAATGTAGTATTGTGATGAGTTTTAAAATATTACCGAGGGATGTATTGCATTTTAGAGATGTTTAATTAAAATTGCATTGAAGTTGGAAAGTGTTTCATAATCAATGCTTTAAGCATGATTGATCGTTCTTGTTATATAATTAATAACAGTTATCATTTGTTTCAAAATTTAGACACAATTAATATATTGGGATTTCAAAGTTATGATTTTAAATACGTATTTAACAATATTAACATAAAATGCCTATATAAAGTAATTTGGGATTTAATTAAATCTTTCTATAATAGACAGCATTTGGATATTGATCAGTTATACGCGTACCACCTTCTAAAGTGTGTTATTTTTAATAATTATTTGATGCAAGGCAAAAAAAAAATTATAGGAAAATTAAGGGTGTTCCTCAGGGTGGAAGTGTTAGTTCTGTTCTAGCAAATCTATATATTTACTTCTACGAGTTAAATTTTATAAACTCTATAATTTAATTTATTTTCTATAATTTAAACATTTTTTAAACTTTTAAATTATGTGCATTTACATACTGAAACAACGCAATTACAAAATATTTGAGTTAAAATGATCATCCAAATTTGATTATTTCTGCAACGAAGCCTATTTTTCACTTATGTAAAATGTAAACAGCAAAATATGTAGAATGAGTTGTATAAGAATTGCTGCATTTCTTTAACGCAATATTATTTAGCTCTTGGAGTCTGCAATTTAGCTGATATCAATAAAAAATTCATTGATTTTACACAGAGAGCCAAACGATTTTTTCGATAAAGTTTTAAACATAGAGTTAAGTTACTTGTACCTCCATGGTTTTAAATTTTTAAATAAAATAAATTATTATAGTATTGTGATGAATGACAGGAATGGAAAAACATTAATGCATGAAATGTTGTTTTTATAGAGTGAGCCAGCCGATTCATATTTCGATGACGTCATTTGAATAAAGTTCATGTGTTTTTGATTGAAGTTTTCAAATATAATAAATTTATTTAGTATTGTGATAATTTTAAAAATATTACCGAGGAATGTATCACATTTTAGAGATGTTCATATAAAATTGCATTGAAGTTGGAAAGTGTTTCATAGTCAATGCTTTATGCATGCATGATTGATTTTTCTTGTTAGATTTAACTCTCTCTCTCTCATGATAATGATTTTTTTATTTTTGCCATATAGTTTTGACAAAAGAAAAACTTTCCATTTAAAATTCACAAGATTATTAACTTTTACTCCTGTATGAGTAAGCAAGTATACACAAATATTTTAATTAATCAATTTCTTAGGATTTTTAGATTATGTGAAAATACACAATTTAGTAGCTATCTAACCAATTTATTGCAATACTGTAAGGTTGAATCCTTTCCAGATAATTTTGGTAATTATCACTATAGAAATATTAAATGCACTTTATAAATATGTTAATTATCGCTTTAGTCATCTCCTTAATTACTACAATATCATTTTGTGTATATACTTCCAATACATACAACCAATTTTCTTCAAGAATAATTACAAAAATTGTCATCAGATGGCGTTCTCTACAATTTTATGAAGTTTTTGTCTTGTGTTAGTTCATTCGGTTTCCAGAATGAAGATGATCATATTTATGATTTTATTTTCTAATCGCATCCATATTAATTAATTTGTTAAATATTGCACTATTTAGTTTTTTGGACTGTTATCCTCCACTTTCCATTTTTCTTTTATTATTTCCATTATTATTTCTTTTTTACAACGTGTCGGATCTTTTTATGATGTTTCAATCACGTGGTTGCATCCTAATAAGAAACAGATTTGAAATCTTTGTTGATGTAAAGATACAGAGTACCTTGAAAAGTAACATCCATAGACGTTGTATTCTATTCCATCTATTCAAATTTACACCTTTTCTTCATTATATTTTTAATATTTTGGGCTTCCCGCATTTACCATTGACGCACGTGCTTAGATTGTATGTATTATTCTTATAAATTGTTAATTTAAATTTCATGTTTTGCTGCTTATATCATATTTTAGTATAAAAATAAGATCAATTTTAATTCTCTGATATCATTGTTTTCCTTCTGTTATATATAGTATATCAAATTCTTTTTGACGGATATCATTTAACTTCTTTAGTTATTGAACTAGGATATACCATATATTTTATGTTCTACATATTAAATTCCTTTTCTATATATTTTTATTATATATATACTATAAACATATATGTATACATATGTATAATATATATATATATATATATATATATATATATATATATACATAATTGAAGATTTTTATGATTACTTGTAATATAAATATACCCGAGAAATACCAAAGTAAATTTCTTGTAAACTGAAGGTAAAGGTGAAAATGTGCAAAACGGAAACCAAGTGTAGCACGATGAGCTAGGCCTTTTCTAGCTCCCAGGAAGTTTGGATATTGAATAAATGGAATATAGTGAATATTAAAGGAATAAAATGAATATGAAAAGCATTTCTGAAACCATGTACATTACCAAGGGCCATACATGCTTCAGGAATGCTGATTCTACGTTTCTGTGTACACAACTGTAAAATGTATTACAGAAATAATGTACATGGCCCGACGTAGAAGAAAATACAAAGTGGATCAAATACACAAAAAAATCAAACATGAATATAAAATATTATTTTATGCCAGCTTGTGGCTAATAATTGAAATGAGGATACAAAGAAATATAAAGTAATATCAAAAGAATATATTGAAAATATAATGGAAATATATCTACACCTTGTACTGTGGTACTTCTGAAAAAGCAAGTGTATGACCAATCAGCTCAGAAAAGGTTACAGTGAATTTTTAGATACTGACTAAGCTGTTTTTCGCAAAGCAGGTTAAAGTTAATTATACGAAGTGTTTAACTGTTAGAAGAAGACATGGAGATGATGAATTATTTAGAAATGGTAGAGTATGATCTGTCAATATGTTGCTGTAATTGTTGCAAGTTTTTGAATTTAAATGCAAAATGTGATTTAATAAAAGAAAAAATAAGATTGGGCGGGTAGTTATTTTTGGTAACGGTGTTGATGAATTTATGAAGATGTTCTTTGTAGTAACATGGTGTGCTTAACATTTTGATTCTTAATAACTGGTTATTAATAATATTTCTATATACAGATTTTGAAAGATTGGAAGAGAAATGTTAAAGTTTATTTACTTTGAAGTTATAAGTTTATGTTTTGTCATAGATTTTAAATTTTATTGTATTTGCATTTTTAATTGTTAAACTAACGTCTAGAAAATTGATCCAGTTGGATGTATATACAGCTTTAATGAGTTGTAGATTAGGTGGATAGAAATCAAAATTTAATTCATTGGACTCATTAGTAATTCCAATAATAATAAGATCATCAATATATCTGTACATTATATGACTTTTGAAGGGGCTCTGAATTTCGTAAAAATGTAGATAAAGGTTGGCCAGTATGGTGGATGATTTACCTCCCTGTGGTATAACTTAATTTGTATTATTTAATTTGTATATGCATTTTCCTTGAACTATATACTGTTTGAACAAAATGAATTTTAATAAAGTTTTGAATTTTGGAAATGATATGTTTTTTTGTTTGAGTGAATTGTATACATATATATACAGAGTTTTTCAAAAGTCTGTATAAACTTTTAAAATTCATTAAAAATCGAAAAATCATCACATCGAGGTACGGTTTGTACCATAAGCATTGCCAGGACGGGTTTTTTTTTTGACGTGAAAAAATTTTGCAGTTTAAAAAATCACCTATAGGTGGCGCTTACCCAAATACATCTTCCAGAAGTATGCAAATGAGGCTGTTATAAAAGAGTTGTATATCGTGCCCTGTAGATACTTCATTTGATTCATTATTAAACTGTGCGAAGAAGTTTTTGCGAGAATGTTAACTATGACCGAGAAAGACTTGTTAGTGAAACTGTATTACGTGAAAGGAGAATCAGCATCAGGTGCTTTGCGAAAATTTCGATTTAGGAAAAATCTAAAGAAAGGAAAAGGTCCTATCACCTGTTCAAAGTTACTTCGGCTTGTCACACGATTTGACACGTACAGTAAGTTATTTTCTTTGTCTTTTCAATGCGTTCAGCGCCACCTATAGGTGATTTTTTAAACTACAAAATTTTTTCACCTAAAAAAAAACCCTGTCCTAACAATACTTATGGTACAAACCGCACCTCAATGCGATGATTTTTCGATTTTTAATGAATTTTTAAAGTTTATACGGACTTTTGAAAGACCCTGTTTATATATATATATATATATAAATAAATCAGAAATATAATTTTTGGATCTACATTGCAAAGGCATTGACGACACGTTAAAAGCATTCAAATGATATTCAATGAAACCCAGAACACTAAATTAAATTTAAAACACTAATAGAATATTTAATATGATTGCAATACTTTATATATTAGCATACTATGTACTGCATGGGAAGGTATAATACATTTAACTCGATATATTAGATGACAAGTAACATAATCACTCGATTGGTTGACAAATTTATATTCACAATATGACTTAGACATAAGTAATGGTCTATTAAATATTGTAGGCGAAATTTTTATTCTCAGTTGCTTTATAGAAACTATATACATCTTATTTTACACCTGTTGGAAAATACGTCAGTCGTTGTGGCTGTTTTTTTATAAACTTAGCTTTGAAGGCAATAATTGTATGAAATTAGCAGAAAACTTTTCTACAATTATTATAAAAACATGCTAATTTCTTATGTGAGGTGTGGTATTTTTTATTCTGATTTTGATATAAATAATATTTATGGTTCATATATATTTGATTGAAATCGGAGAATTATGAGAAATGTAAATACTTCGGAATCTTATATCTCTGAAACAAGTAGAGAAAAATGTGAAGATATTTTACTTGTTCTATTGTAAATAGGGTTATGTTCATGAATATATAAAAATTTTCTCTATTTTTTTAATATTTAGAATTTTTTTTTCGAAAACAATAAAAGGGGTTTGCTTCACTTTGCTTAGTTTTACACGGAATGTCTTTTAAACAAAATTAAAAAAATAGATATAAACAGTAAGTGACAAAATTGTTCAGTAAATATTCAGAATCCAGATTAATAATTTGTTTCCATAGCTATTATAGTTTTAGAGAAATCACCTTAGCATTTTCATTTCATCTTAGCATTGATCATTTTATGTTTTTCAAGTTTATAATTATTATATCCCAAAAACTAAAAATGCTAACTATGGACTATAAGAAATATATGGTATCCATTTGAAAGACCTAAAAGAATATATAATATACTTATTTAGTTCATATTTTTTAAAATAGTGGTTATAATATCTATAATTTAATATGTTGAATTGTTTTGAGAATGTGTAAATAAGTCAAGATACCCACAAAGAAAGATGATAGTTATACAAAATTAATTTGGCTTCAACAGACTGAAGCCACTCCCAATTTTTACTTTCTGTATATATAAGGGGCAGTCAAATGAAAACGAGACAGATGGAAAAAAAGTACGTAAACTGTTTATTCTTTCAAAAGTAATCACCTTAACTGTTAAAGAATTTATCCTACTGTGAGACAAGACGGTCAATGCCTTTATGGAAGAATGTTTTTGGTTGCCTACAGAACCATGATTGTACCGAGCACGTCTAACAGACGAATGACAAGACTCTTAACGTTGCCGCTGTTCCTTCCTGATACCCAATAGAGGGGCGCTTCTATACACAACCCTACCTGCGTTACCAACTTCCGCGCCAGGACCCTTATATAGTCTGTCTCGTTTTCATTTGACTGCCACTTAAACATAATGTATAAGGAAAGTATTGTGACGGGGTCGAAAATTCGAATTCGAGTTTTCGACGGTAGAGCAGGTTTCAAGCATCCCTGATCACGAATAAAAATTTTTTGAAATGATATGTGTGTGTGTGTGTGTGTGTGGAAGTATGTGTGTAAAAGTATGTGTGTGTGTGTGTGTGTGTGTGAAAGTATGTGTGTGTGTGTGTGAAAGTATGTGAGTGTGAGTGTGTGTGAATCAGGGAAACTGTGGAGACGATAACTGACAAAAGAATGAACCGATTCGAACGAAATTTGGTACAAAAATCACAATCCGTAAACACTGGAAGCCCATTGTTTTTATATGCAATCGAATGTTCAGAACCCTCCTAAATTTTCGAGTGAAATATTGAAAAATTCGCCAAAAAATCAAAACCGCTAATAAAGTTACCTAAATAGACATTTCTTATCTAATTTCTCCTTAGAAAACGATTGACATAAATTTTAGAACGCTAACATGAACCGTTATCAAGATATCGCACATTTTCAAATAAATTATCAAAAAGTCATATAAAATAAAAAAAAAAAAATTCCTACTGAGAAACAAGTTCACTTTTCATATGTAATACCATGTGATAAATTTGGTGACATCATTCTCGTGGAACTAGCTCGTTCCATTCAGGAAAAAAAAAAATGCTTTGCATTTGAACGCCAATAGTTATTTACCTGCTGTAAGAATAATGTATTTCTCCGTCCATTACGCTTGGCGAGATTTTAGTGACGAATTTTTCGGAATGTAGCCAACTTGGCGATATTTTAATTGATGCCAAGTTAACAAAAATCTCGACAAATGGATAAAAATGACACTAAATCGATTAAAAGGACGACTAATTGAAGAAAATTCAATATCTTGGAAAGAATATAAGTATCTACTATAAGAAAAACATTTTTTTAACTGTAAAAGTAGTAAATTCATTGCATTATATAAGAAAAGTCATGTTTTGCCCATATCAGATTTTTTGAAATGCTATCTATTTGTTATTTATATTGTTAATTATCGAAAGGGGTGTTCTTTAAATGTCTTTAATTTTAGCAAATAACATCTATTAATCATGTATTTCTTTTCATGTCCATGAAATTATTTTAAAGTTTCGGAAACTGTGAGAAAAATATTGAAATGCTACCATTCAAAGCAGAAGTACTAAGCGTTTCGAAAATATCACATAAAACGCTTTAAAATCAAAATAAGGTTAAGGTCCATTTATTAAAACAAAGAAATCGTTCAAATAGAAATGCAAAAAATTTGATAATTTTCAGGTTCATTCATTCCAACAAAGAAATCGTTGAAACAAACAAGCAACAAAATCACTCACAAAGGAGTAAACAAAGAAACTGATAAAAAATAATATGCAAGCAACCAAGCCAAGTTATAACGAAACAGGAAAACAAACAGGCAATCAAATATGAGAACAAATATACATGTGAAAAAACAAAAATACCCCCGAATAAATAAAAAAACAAGAATAAACAAAAGACTCACAAACAAATAAACATACTACAAACAACATGCCACTCCTGAATCACTCTCATTATGTGATATAATGGATTCAAAATGACTCTTAGTATGTAAACAAAAAACACTTCCAAAGGTTAAAATTAAACAGCCATACATTATTAGCAAACGCTGCAAAAGTAATTAATATTTTGAAATAATTATTTTCCAGTTTCCTTTAGAAGGATGCTGTTCATTCTTAGAAACTTGCAAATTAATGTTCATAGGATAAACACTATTATTTTTCTCGATACTTTTGTTTACTCAATTTATGCAAATATTCGAATAGAAGAAGATAGAAAGTTACTGAATGTAATTATTGGCTAATGAAACTAATTCATTTAGACGTCAAACGCATACTAATGAGAATTTAAGTAAAGAAATTCTACCAAACGAGTCTGACATTAAATAAATTATACAATTTAAATGTGGTTAAAATATTGATGGAATATACTTCTATCTAATTCTACTATACTTAAAACTTGATTTAAAAGCATCATAGATTTTTTTTTTACAATTTGACGGATGTAAAGTATTTTCTTATAATATCATTAATTTATGTATTTAAATAATTAACTACTTAATTTTAAATTCTTTAAAACACATTTTGAAAAATAGCTTTTAATAGGGTAAGAAAAAGGTTTTAAATTTATTTCTAGTAATTTACTTTGTGAATAAATGTAAATTAAATAATTTTGACAAAGTAAATAAGCAAGAGTATTTAGGTTTGTTATTTATTATTTTCAGATGTAGATTATACATTAAGAGAAGTGGGATTTATTTAAAGCACAAATATGTACATTTTACTTTAAATTACTTTTTAGAGCTATTAGTTACAAGTTTTTTTTTTTTTTTTCAAAATAAATGGCTGTTATAAACATAAATATTATACTTCACAACATATTACTTTCCTTATATACATAATGTATAAGGAAAGTATTGTGACGGGGTCGAAAATTCGAATTCGAGTTTTCGACGGGATAGCGCGTTTCAAGCATCCCTGATCACGAATCAAACATTTTTGAAGTGATGTCTGTGTGTGTGTGAAAGTATGTGTGAGGAACGAATGGATCGATTCGAACGAAATTTGGTATAAAATTCACAATCTGTAAACACTGGAAGCCTACTGTTTTCATACGCAATCGAATGCTCAGAACCGCCCTAAATTTTCGAATGAAATTTTGAAAAAAATCGTCAAAAAATCAAAACCACTAATAAATTTACGCAAATAAAAATTTCTTATGTAATTTTTCATTAGAAAACGATTTGCATAAATTTTAGAGCGCTAACATGAACCGTTCTCGAAATATTGCACATTTTTCAAAAAAATTATCCAAAAGTCATATAAAATAAAAAAAATATTTCCTATTGAGAAACATGTTCACTTTTCATTTGTAATACCATACGATAAATTGGGGGACATCATTCTCGTGGATCTAGCTCGTTCCATTCATGAAAAAAGGTACTTTAAGTAATACGTTTGTATTTGAACTCCAATAGTCATTTGTCTGCTTAAGAATACCTTTTTTCTTCGCCCATAACGCTTGGTGACGAATTTGGCGGAATGTCGTCAACTTGGCAACTTTTTGAAATGTTGCAAAATTAACGAAAATCTCGCCAAATTGATAAAAATGACGCTAAATCAATGAAAATGACGATTCATTGAAGAAAATTCAATATCTTGGAAGGAATATAAGTATCTACTATAATAATAACATTTTTTTAACTGTAAAAGTTGTAAATTCTTTGCATTATATAAGGAAAGTCATGTGTTGCCCACATCAGATTTTTTTATATAGTTATTAAAATGATACATAATGCATGTTTGAAATCCGGAGAGGTGCTTTTAAAACCGTATTCAGAAGCATTTAATATACTATAAAAGAGCGAATATATTCAAAATGTCGGGATATATTTCTATGATTTAAAGTTTATTTTTTTTACCGGAAATATTCAGAAACATTTCTTGTAATATTTAAGAAACTTCTACTTTTCCAGATATTATTGAAGGATATCCCGCTGTAACTAATTTTTAACGAAATATTGTTATAATAATAAGCAGTACTACAGAGCGATGGGTTGAGCAAGTGATAAATATACAGCAGTTCTATTGTCTATATGCGATTACTGGCAGAATAAATGAGACCATAATTACACAATACATTTGTCTGTTTCTTCTCACAAGATACATTTACAGCAGGATGTTGACAATTGGTGACACGACGAACACTTACAGCTTTCAATTTAATTTTATGGAGCCTATTATACCTGTCTGATATACAAAGTATATGCTGAAAAAGTGAGAGAAAGAAGAAAAGTGAAAGTATGAACAAATTAACACTGGAAGATGTTTTTAACCGTATGTTGTAGACAAATATTTCCGATATCAAAAATGCCTAAAATTTGATACGAAATTATGCAATATTAATTTTATTATGCGCATTTTTTTTTGTAAAAAAAAATTAAAAATTTATAAATTTTATCCAACCCCTCTAGAAATAAGCTAAATCACAAAAATTTTATCCATACTTCAAGTAGAAAAGTTAAAAAAAAAATTGGATCTGAAAAGTGTAAGTTTTAGATGAAATGAATTTTCAAGCTTCCGGACTTACACTATTTTATCGCGACTTTTCGATGTGCTTGTAATCACAGCAATTTATAAACCCAGGGGTCATTAACAAATTGAATTGTCTGCCATAAATTATTTGGTAGTGTTTAAATCGATTTTTATCAGCAGTTTATTTTGTTAATCTATTAAGATCAGACAGGCGACTTTGGTTATAGTTATTTAACCACTTAAATATGGTAAAAAAATGTGATGATTGTGCTTTCCTAATAAAATCAAAATGAAAACATGTATGTCCTTTATTTTTTTTAATCAGTTTTATTCGTAGCAAATCATAATAAATTCACAATGAATTACTGAACAGCGCCGTAATTTAAACTCTAGCTATGTATCGAACTTTCTGGGTGCTCAATTAAAAACAAATTGAGAATGGAAATACTAATGTCGAGTGTCGTACAGAACAGAGCACCAGGCGCGAAGCGCCTTTAATCTCCAATTTCAAAATGTGGTTCTTATCATCATACTGTGACATTAATTCAGTTACCCTAAAGGGGGGTTCGAGGTTTTTATTTACTACTTTTTTTTTATTATTTGTCCTAGCTCCTAGTGTGGCAGTTTGTTGCACATTTAGAGTTTAAACAGTTTGGGTTGATGCAGATCTGAGGGTTACCTAGCATTTTAACAGTTTAGAGTTTTGAACACTAGTCGCGAGTTTAATTTGATATCAGATGCTTGAGGTGGGATCTTTTAATTCCGATTATCGATGTTTAGAACAGCGCGGGGTCTCTTACGAGATTTGGCCTTGCGATGATCATAATCTTGCAGATTAAATAACAGTTCATTTGGAACAGATGGCAAATTCAAGGAAATATTAATGGATAGCTTTCTGAAATATTTGTATAAAATAAATTTAAATAAATAGTGGTAGTTTTAATTGCTGTTTGATATCAAAATGAATTAGCTGATTCTTCATTATTTACTAATTGTAATTTTAATGACTGATAACAATGTAAAATTTGATCAAATTACACTCAACTTTTTGTCAGTTTACTAAACACGGTATAGGTAATACTTTTCTGATTTGTCAATTCTTGTTGGACGAGATGAATGAAAAGTTAATTTTCTTAAAGCTTTACAAATATTGAACATCATTTAAATTATTATTTTATTACATCCTACCGTATTTAAAACACTATTGCAATTCCAATTATGTGTCTACACCTACACCTAACGATTATAAAATTTCAGCCTTTCACTATTTTTTGAATACCCCTTTGATCACATCATGAGAGGACTTAACGTAATCTTTGTAATGAAGATTATAATTAAAATTTTATATCATAAACATTTTAAGCTAAAGGTAATACAACCATATGTACTTGGGGAGACATTTAATGAACCCTTCTTTCAGTTTAAAATAAAACCACCGACCTTGGGTGTACTATTAAACTTTTCAGCTGTAAATTCACATTTATATCAATATTTAATTTATACCTGCGAAATATATATAAATACAGAACATTATACTATTTTACATCGTGTATTCATAGTAGTCTTCAATTTATAGTAAGCATTAATACTAAAGCCTAAGATAGTATTACAATTAAAAATGCCTTTATTCAGAAAACATTTTACGTGGATGAATGTATGTTTATGAGATTTTTATTAGTGTTTAGAAATTATTTGAAGTCATTCAAAGCTCTAAAATACAATATGATTTTTATTCCTTGCATTTAAAACTAATTCAAACGACAAACAAGTAAATAAATGATTCACAAACAAGTTTTTAGAATTAGCCAAAAGCGTTATTTTAGTGAGATCAAAGCTATATATTTTATCCGTTATTGCATCTTTGAAATTTAACATTTTCATCGATATATTTTATATTGAATATCGATACTTATGTTCCGTTTGAAATATTTTATCACCGTTAAAAACGGGGTTTCAAAAAATGGTAACTCAAGTAAATAAATCAATGAAGTTATTCTACATTAAACTAAATCATCCATGATGTGAATATATCATTAATTTATTAACTTACTTTGACAATATACACTTTGAAAAATGTTTTCTTTAACTGCATGTTCAATGAAAACTCGTTAATGTTTGCAAGGTTAAATGCAAAGTCCTATATCATTTCCATCCAGAGAATAGAGTTTCTACTAAATTTTTAAACGTATAATTAATGTATTTAACGTTCTAATCTCTAATGATACCTGAAGATGTACAGTAGGCGGAACAGATGACAGAATAGCGGCAGTTAAACGTCTTTAAAGATATATATTTTATGTGTTTATCATCTGGTAATTTGAATTTTAGAATCGATTTTTTAGAATCACCACGGCGTTGGATGATGTAGTTTGCATCCATCATAGCTAATTGATGAATGAAGAAAACATTTAGTTTAGAAGATACCATAGAGAGATATTAATAATGTTGTGTACTACTGTTCTGTTTCTCTCATTTTTGATAAAGTTAAGTAAATATTCAATTCTTATGTAATTTTTATTAGAAAACGACTGGAATAAACTTTAGAACACGAGCATGAACCGTTCTTGAGATACTGCACATATTTCAAATACATTTTCATTAAAATTTTAATAAAAAATGCGAAAATTTATAGAAATTTTTAACTATTGTAAAATACGATTTTCACATGTAATATTATGCGATAAATTTGTTAACCTTGATCCAGTGGATCTAGTTGGCTCCATTCAAGACAGAATATACTTTTGGTAATAGTTTTTTTTTTTATCTTGACGCGTAATATTTCATCAATAGCCATTTATCTACTATAGGAATAACCTATGCCTTCGTCCGTAATGCTTTGCGATATTTTAGCGACTACTTTGGAAGAATGTCTCTAACTTAGCGACTTTTATTAAATGTTGTTAAATTGACAAAAATGTTGCCACATTTATAAAAATAACCCAAAATCAATGATGATGGCGATTAATTGATGAAATTTCAATATCTTGGAAAGAATATAAGAATCTAATAAACGAATAACCTCTTTTTTTATTCGTCCGTCTTGGCGAAATTTTGGCGACAAACTTAATGAAATATCGCGAACTTAGCTAGTGTTTTTAAATGCTGCGAAATTTGCGAAATTGTGGCAAAATTCATAAAAAGGACGCTAAATCAGAACAAGAATCTAGCACAAGCAAAGTAACATAATAATTACCGTTACCTTCATTGTAAAATCCTTATCCTTTAATTTCTGAATTTTTGTTCAACTACCTGTCTTGAAGAATATAGTAATCCAAATGTGTAGCACATTTATACTATTAAATTTAACTCAGTAAGTAACACTAGATTCTACTGCTTGCCTTATACAAACATTTGCTTTGTACTATTTAATTTGTCTTTCACTCAATACTATAATGATCCGGATTTCTTTCTCTCTCTGTCTGATTGGCCGAAAAGCTGGGCAAATTTGGTGAACTTGGCGACTTTTTTAAGAGCCGTCAAATTAATAGAAATGCCAACAAATGCTAAAATGGATGATAAATTAAACAAAATAACACCAAATTGTTAAAATTTAAGTTCCTTACATAGATAGGGTTTTGATTTTAAATTTTATGAAAGAATTTTAATTCATACAAATAATTAAATGTATAGTGTGTTAATAAAGTTCGTACGTCTGTTTGTCCAAATAAGCGAAAAACCTGCCAACTTTTGGAAAATGTCTCAAATATGACAAAATCTCCAAATCGATGTAAATGTTGGTTAAATTACCGAAACGGGAATAACTTCTAGAGAAAATCTAAGCCATCAATGTAATTTTGTATCATTGATAATTCCTGCAGCTTTGAGAACGTTAATAATCTAATATACTTTACAAAATATGAGGAGTTTCATAGTTAGGGGGTCAACTACGTTTTTTTAGGGGATGTGGGAGAGCATAAATTAAATGCATTTTGCAAGGAGGATTGTATAGTATGTATGTTTCGATAGAGATTGATAGAAGAAATTTTAATATTGAATTGGAAGAGAGTCAGGCTCGTATGTGTCTGTGGTTATTTGTGGCGCCCTTACCAACATTGTTGTGTAAGGGTGTGTAAGTGCTGCTGGCGAGTAGATGTGAGGAAATATTTTGCAACTTGAGGGATGGTGAATGGGAGGTAATTATTCGCAAATTTACCCCGTCTTATGACGGGCTTATTTCTCTTATAAGTAAATTCAATAAGGAAAAACAACAGCAATGGTAAACAGCGTATAAAGTATTAAGAGTCTTGGAATCAAAAATTAACATGTCAGAACATAAAATAAATTCTTGAATAACTTACTCAGTTAGTAATATTGTAATAAAATATATAGTAAGATATTTTTAATTGTGGGGGAAAATGTTATATATTTTATCAGAGGAATTTTCTGTCTGTAGTTCTTCTGCATTGCACATATAAATATATGATATGTGCTACTCATTAATTTTCCTCTATATAATATATATATTTTACATCTGTCAATGCGATATAATGATGGACAAGATTTCAATGTTTTTAACGATCAAAAATATACCAACGCTTTATTGTATGAGAATATCTAGAATTATTTTCAAGTACCAAATTAACTTATATTTTGCTCAAATATAACTTGACAATTGGAAATATTGCTAACATCTGCTAAGCAATGAAGTCCATTATATTAAAATGTGTTAATTATTATTCCATCAATTTGACGTAACTTTCGAAACTTTAAAGTCGTTTTGGTTAATTTAACGGAATTTTCGTCAATTTGATCCAACTTTAAAAGAAATCGCCAAGTTGGTGATGCCTAATCATCATTGTTGTCTATTTTTTAACACTTTACAACAGAGTTGAAAAGTGTTTATGACTTTGTTTATTCTGTCTGTCTGTCCGTTAGCATGATAACTGCCGTAAAAATGACTTAATCAAAATGAAATTTTAGTATGTTGTTCAGACGGTCTGTAGGACCTATGGGAATATAAATGAATAATATTAACCAATTAGTTTTGGATTGAACCCGGGTTGAAAAAATGAAATACATTGAGCCCTATGGGACCTAATAATTCAAACATTTTTTAAGCGGATTTAAAATTCACAAATTGCTTCGAAAATTTTAGGTAATATTCAAATTGTTCCATAAAATATATATAAAAAAACATTCAGCTAAATATATTCAGTGTTTTTTAAATAAAAATTAAAATCATAATAACACCTCTTATATGAAGCATACACGTGACTATGATATGAAAAGATCACGTGACCCAAGTCAAAATAATATATGGCATCCATCTTGTCTCAAAATCGTGATTTTTAAAGTTATTTTTAATTCATATTGAGTGTTGTATCTCTCCTAAAACCACTTTATTTTTGCTTAAATTCTGTGCATCTACATACTGAAACAACGCAATTACCATATATTTGGGTTTAAATGCTCATCCAAATTTGATTATTTCTACAACGAAGCCTATTTTTCACCTATGTAAAATGTAAACAGCAAAATATGTAGAATGAGTTGTATTCGAATTGCTGAATTTCTTTAACACAAAATCATTTAGTTCATGGAGTCTGCGTAGCTGATATAAATGAAAAATTAATTGATTTTACAAAGAGAAGGACGATTTTTTTCGATGAAGTTTTACGCATAGAGTTTAATTACTTGTAGCTCCATGGTCTTGATTTTTAAATAAAATAAATTATATTATAGTATTGTGATGAATGACATGAATGGAAAATTATTTATGATTGTAATGCTGCTTTTATAGAGAGAGACAGGCGTGTTATTTTTTCTATGACGTCATTTGAATGAATTTCAATTGTTTTCGATGAAGTTTTCAAATATAATAAATTATCCTAGTATTATGATAATTCTACAAATTGTTACCGAGGAATGTATCACATTTTAGAGATGTTTAAACCAGGCAATTTATATTTCAATGCCGTCATTTGAATGAAGTTCATTTTTTTCGAAGAAGGTTTAAGTTTTCAAATATAATAAATTAATGTAGTATTGTGATAAGTTTTAAAATATTTCCGAGGAATGTATTGCATTTTAGACATGTTTAAATAAAATTGCATTGAAGGTGGAAAGTGTTTCATAATCAATGCTTTAAGCATGATTGATCTTTCTTGTTTTTATAAATGTTGCGTGCTCGAAACGTACTCTACCGCCGAAAACTCGAAATCAAATTTTCGGTCCCAATATTTTCTCTGTACACTACATATATGTAGGAAAGTGCAAAATACATATTTTTTCCTGGTGACAGATAAAATACATTACATTAGGCAAAATCAATTTTCTATTTTCCAAAGAATAGCTTCAGGTAATTTCACAAACTCGTGTAGTTTCATTTACGTTGCAGATTTTTTGCGTTGCCAAAGGTATTCTATTCCATTCTTCGTGTAAACAATATAAAATTATACTAAATATATTTGCAGTGAAGCTCTCGGGGATTCTGATAATTATGTAACTTCTAAAAATATATTTATTAAAGGCATATGTTCCGTGTACTCGTTACAGTAAAACAGGTATTTTGCTTTAAGTGGCACATCATTTGCTGTATATATCAGATGCCATTATTATATCATATTGTTACGAACGTATGAAATGTTCTGACTAGAGAGGCTTCTGATAACCAGACGGTGAAAATACGCGAACATGCAATCTCTCATATGACGTGATTCTACAGATGTTGAAGTTCGGAACACAGAGTTGTCATATTTGGCGATTTATCGCCAATTTGGCGACTTCTTAAAAGTACGAGAATCAAGTAAAAATAATTAGCAATGCATGAGATATGAGAGATTTCCGTAAGTTTCTATGGAAAGTTTATAAAAGAAACAGTTATCACTCTGTTAGAAAGTAGTTGATATGTTACAAGATATGTTGAACTGCGATATTCTTCAATGTTTTGTGAATAGTAGAGGCGGTTTTGTGAAATTAGTGGGGCATTTAAGTGCTGTTTTCTTGTAAATTATTCCTGTTTCTGTTGTTCTTGTAAATAAATGTATTAGTTATCCAGATATTTGAACTAATTCATGTATCCTGAGGGCACACCCATGATTACAGAGGATACGTCGTAACAATATGCTTTTGTTCATATACGAGTATACAAAATATTAAACGCTAGAATAAATTAATAAAAGTTAAATCTTAACTCGTGCCATAAATATGTAACATAAGAGACCAATATATTTAATAAATTATTTGTTTATGATTTTTAGATGTAATTTTTAGATATAATTTTTAGATATATACAGAAGTATCAAAAAAGCAAAGTGAAACGAATTAGGAGGATAAATTTTGCCTTAAAAAATTCTCTATTTATTTAATTTAAATTAAACACATCCAATAACTTTGCGAGTCGTATATCTAATATATATATGAAATAAAGTGTTGAAAAGTATACCCAAAAATTATAGAAGCAGATACTGTACATCAATATTAATACTTCAAACAAGGGTATAAAAAGGACAGATTAATTACACATTACAACATTTATACTATTAATTCCTCGATGAGGTGGAGCAAACACGGCAAATGCTTGTGTATTGAAGGTTCTGACATAAAGCCACTATCTACATTTCGCATGGTCCTGTATCCAAATATAAACTGTAGCTTTCAGTTGAAATTATATTATAAAAACCGCATATGAAGTCACACAGAAAACTCTTCGGAAAACCTTGTACTATTGAACCATGGTGGAAGCGAATATCGCTATTACAATGATCCTTATCGTTATTGTGTATTCTTTTGCTGCGAATGAGTTGATTTAAAATGATGTTTCTGAACAAATTCCTATGTAAACATGAATTCCATAAAACAATATACTTTATTACAAATTTAAAATCTCTACGTCTATCGTAAAGACAAAAACCTGTTGTACCATCTGAGAGCTTGTGTATACACAAATCGAGAAAATTTAGACTCTCAAGCCCCGTTCACATGCAAGCCTATATTTTCCGGCCATGAAACACTGGGGTGAAAAAAGGGGTATTATCCGGGATCCATTCTAGACCGGTTCACTTGTGCAACCCCCATTACTCCCGCTTAAAGGGCTAGGACCAATTTTTCTTAAATATATTTGACATTCATTTTTGTTAAACAATATATACTTTTATTTTTTTTATTGCTTTTTTAAAAAGTGTATTATTTTTAATTCATTATTCCATGTTATTATTTTATCTATTTAATATAACAAATGTGCGGAAATCAGAAACAAAATAATATTATATATATAAATTAAACTTGGATCTTTATAAACTAAACATCAAATTAAAAATAATATGCCAAAATTAAATTTAATATATTTTTAAATCTGTAAATATATGCTTATTCTAATATATATAAAGTTTTATTCCATGAAACTATTTAAAGAATTCATTCTTAAAAATCAAAAAAGGAAGTTTTTCTCATTTAATTTTCGTTTTTAAGATAAATTATGATGTATGAACTTGAATTAGTGGAAAAAGTGTAACACCATTTTAAGAAACTTTATTCAAGACAAATCGATATAAGAAATTGGCATAGAGAAAAAAATAAGCATATTTATACCGAATACATTTTAACTATTATAAAATCGTTATAACTCATTTTTTATTAAAACTACATAAAATCTTACTGCATAACCCAGATGCAAAAAATCTCATACATACCACTAATACCACAATTAAAAATACTATTTTTTAAATAGCAGTATAAAAAATACTTATGATGAACATGTTTCATTGATATGTAAAGTAGGTGGTCCTCAAAATAATCCAAAAATAAAATTAATAAAGTAAAATCGACTTCATATGTAGTACCTAAAATATATAAAAATAATTTATGTTTCTGATACTAGCAATCATGGAGTATTCTTTTTCTTTTTTCTTTTTTTGGAGGGGAGAGAGATTAGCATTTTGTAAGCTAATTTACACAGTTTAGTTTATTGAAAAATGTCTGTATGTAAAGTAATTTTGAACGCCTTAAATATTTTACTTTGTTATTGATATACATAATTATAAAACTCAATTCTTTACTAATCATAATATTGACATCATAATCACATCATCTCAAGTTATGGGACTTCGCTTTGATATGTAAAAGCTTAGAATACAAAACTAAAATAATCAAACGTGAAATATAATGTATAAATGTATTTACTATAATTAACAACATATATTCATTTAAATATAAACAAATTATACTCCTTTTTAACAATATAAAATAAAGGAGTATTAAGATAGTTTTATATAAGGAGAATGTATATTAGATAAATCTCAGAAAATATTTTTATCATTTGTTAAAAACTACTTAGATAAATCCAGAAAATTTGCCCAAGAAACAGAACATTATATTTTAAAGTTGCTGCTTCAAAGGAAAATCAGCTGGCTTACGATTTTTAACAAACACTTAATTGTATACCTTTTGTAATTAAGAAGCAAACATTTCTATAAAAATTATCCTGAAATCGAGGAACAAATATTTCTAATTCATTAGATAACAGTTAGCTCATATAAACAAAATGTACATAGCCGCATCAATATTTTCCAGTAGGATTCTCCGTTCATTAAATTTCGATATATAATAAGGATCAATAAGTTTAATTCGTAAATAAGTCCGTGTAATGAATGTAAAATAATCTATATAAAATGCTATAAATGCATCATTATTGTTCAATCTTCAGATAGAATTTGTATACAAGGTCTATGAGGGGTATCTCAGTACCCGCGATGTTTTTCAAGAAATCGCAGCTGCGCGCATGGAATTGTGGGTAAAAATGCCCAATCTACCCCCTTCGTTCCCTCAAATAAGAAGGAACACATAATTCTACCTCCTTTCAACCCTCTTTCAAACCGATATTTTGCCCGCTTGGACATGGGAACGGTGACACGAGCAAAATGCGGCTATAATGCCGGCAATAAAATGTGTATGTGAACGGGCTTTATAGTGATTATATGGAGTTTCTGTTAACTTTAAGCAGTTTGGATGAAATCCAAAATCCATAATATACTCCTTTCACTGCAAGCTAATAGTATGTCATCAACGTAACGGATATATAATAATTCATTTAAGAGATGTGTGCCTTCGTCATATCTGTTCAGGTATATGTGGGCAAGAATAGAGGAACATCCTCCACCCATAGCAATTCTATGAAGCTGTTTATAGAAATATGTACCATCATACTAGACGGTTTCAAACAGTACCAGTTCAACCATTGACTTGAATTTATATTTTGTAATCCGTGTTTCCATATTATGTTTTTCCTATATTTCCATCTGAATGGCAAACATATCGTTAATATTGATATTACAGAACAAATCGTTAAAATAAGCTCTTCAACCAAATAAAAAGCTGTGAATTTTACACGAGGAATAAGGTACAGAAAATAATTTTTCGTGAACGTCAAGGGGACGTAGAATTTCAAATTGCTCTCAAAATAAAAATTCCTGGAATTGAATTTTTTTTTCACACTTTTTAACACTTTACAACAAAGTTGAAAATTGTTTATGACTTTGTTCATTCTGTCTGTCTGTCGGTCCGTTAGCACGATAACTGCCGTAAAAATGACTTAATCAAAATGAAATTTTAGTATGTTGTTCAGACGATCTGTAGGACCTATGGGAATATAAATGAATAATATCACCCAATTAGTTTTTGATTGAACCCAGGTTGAAAAAATGAAATACATTGAGCCCTATGGGACCTAATTTTTCAAACATTTTTAAAGCGGATTTAAAATTCACAAATTGCTTCGAAAATTTTAGGTAATATTCAAATTGTTCCATGAAATATATAAAAAAAATTCAGCGAAATATATTCAGTAGTCTTTAAAATAAAAATAAAAATAATAATAACACCTCTTATATGAAGCGATCACGTGACCATGATATGAAAAGATCACGTGACCCACTTCAAACTGATATATGGCATGCAACTTGTCTCAACATCGTGATTTTTAAAGTTCTTTTTAATTCATATTGAGTGTTGTATCCGTCCTAAAACCACTTTATTTTTGCTTAAATTCTGTGCATCTACATACTGAAACAACGCAATTACAATATATTTGAGTTTCAGTGCTCATCCAAATTTGATTATTTCTACAACGAAGCCTATTTTTCACCAATTTAAAATGTAAACAGCAAAATATGTAGAATGAGTTGTATTAGAATTGATGTATTTCTTTAACACAAAAGCATTTAGTTCATGGAGTCTGCATAGCTGATATGAATGAAATATTCATTGATTTTACAAAGAGAAGGACGATTTTTTTCGATGAAGTTTTACGCATAGAGTTTAGTTATTTGTAGCTCCATGATCTTAATTTTTAAATAAAATAAATTATTATAGTTTTGTGATGAATGACATGAATGGGAAATTATTTATGAATGAAATGCTGCTTTTATAAAGAGCGTCAGGCGTGATATTTTTTCTATGACGTCATTTGAATGAATTTCAGTTGTTTTCGATAAAGTTTTCAAATATAATAAATTACCGTAGTATTATGATAATTCTAAAATTATTACCGAGGAATGTATCACATTTTAGAGATGTTTAAACAAGGCAATTTATATTTCAATGCCGTCATTTGAATGAAGTTCATTTTTTTCGGTGAAGATTTAAGTTTTCAAATATAATAAATTAATGTAATATTGTGATAAGTTTTAAAATATTATCGAGGAATGTATTGCATTTTAGACATGTTTAAAGAAAATTTCATTGAAGTTGGAAAGTGTTTCATAATCAATGCTTTAAGCATGATTGATCTTTCTTGTTTTTTTTTCTTTTACTTTCACCGTAATTCATAGTAATATATGAAACGTTCACCATTATTTCACCAAAATTCATGGTAATATATATGAATGTGTTTTAGAAATCACAACTCGAGTTTTCGATGGATATGCATGTTTTGGGAAGTCTGAACACGAAAAAATTATTTTTAATGTGACGTCTGGGTGTGTGCCTGTCTGTCTGTGCAGATTTTGTACCACTCTAACTAAAAAACTAATTGACCGAATTTTATAAAATATGATAGGTAGGTGACTTTGGTGCTGATAGGTGACTTTGGTGCTGATTAGATTTTGGCATTGTTCGAATAAAAGAACTGTATCCACTCCAGCTAAGAATTAAATAGACCAAATTTTTCAAAATTTGGTGGATAAGTCACTTTTGCATTCCCTTAGTGCTGATTAGATTTTGGCATTAGTTAGGAGAAGAAAACCTGCATTTTTTTATGAAATGGCACCCAAAACTGTATGCATCCACTGTAACTCAAAAACTACTTGACAAAATTTCTTGAAATTTGTAATATAAGTCGCATGATGTTACCCTAGTGTTGATTAGATTCTGGTGAGATTCGAAAAAACAGAACCTTTTTTTTTTAAAGACTTTAGATGAAATAAGTTTATAATATATTATGGCACAAATAGAAAAATTGTATTTTATTATAATAGTTTCAGAGATTTGGTTACTAATAATTCGTTTGAAAAATGCTTTGAAAAAATATTCTGAAATTTGCATCCAGAATTAGAAAAAAACGTTTTTCATCCCGAGGAAAACTGAAAAATATAAAACTTTATAATATTTCATATATAGGGAAATACATATATATATTCGCTATTTTATCTCATGCGAATTAAAAAATGTTAAAATATGTGTAACAGTTATTGCCTTTTCATCTCTTCCTCCTGACAACTTCTTTATTTAATTCCCATTAACCCCCCCTCCCACCTTCTTTTTTTAAGTTTTTCGTCTGATATTATTTCATTTTAATCATGTTTTCAGAATAAGTCCAGTTACCAAATGAACTGGAAACTGAATGAAAAGTGTATTTTCAATTATTTATACGTGTTATTTAATGCAATTAAACTCAATATATTAAATTATTAATGAAGTAAAGAGAAAATGAGTTTGAGTCTGCAGGGAAAGTAATGTGCTGCCCACATCAGATTTTTAAACATTGGTATGTACACAGTCAATTAATTACATAATTATACAGAATAATTATCACAGCATAATTAACAAAACCACTAATAGATCGTAAGAAGTTGCTGAGTATTAAACATATTCAACTAAAAGCCATATTTAGTATAAATACAAAAAAACCTGATGTGGGCAACACATGACTTTCCTTATATAATGCAATGAATTTACTCCTTTTACAGTAAAAAAATGTTATTCTTATAGTAGATACTTATATTCGTTCCAAGATATTGAATTTTCTTCAATTAATCGACATTTTCATTGATTCAACGTCATTTTATCAGTTTGGCGAGATTTTTGTTAATTTGGCAACAAATAAAAATGTCGCCAAGTTGGCGACATTCCGCCAAATTCGTCGCCAAAATCTCGCCAAGCGTTATTGATGGAGAAATAAGTTATTCTTACATTAGCTAAATGACTATTGCAGTTCAAATACAAAAGTATTACTCAAAGTATCTTTTCTCGTGAATGGAACGAGTTAGATCCACGAGAATGATGTCACCCAATTGATCGCATGGTGCTACATATGAAAAGTGAACATGTTTCTCAACAGGAAATATTTTTTTTTTATTTTATATAACTTTTTGATAATTTTTTTTTAAAAATGTTCAATATATCGAGAACGGTTCATGTTAGCGTTCTAAAATTTATGTCAATCGTTTTCTAATAAAAAATTGCATAAGAAATGTCTATTTGCGTAACTTTATTAGCGGTTTTGATTTTTTGACGATTTTTTCAAAATTTCACTCAAAAATTTAGGGGGTTCTGAACATTCGATTGCGTATTAAAACAATAGGCTTCCTGTGTTTACGGATTGTGATTTTTGTACCAAATTTTGTTCGAATAGGTCCATTCGTTCGTCAGTTATCGACTCTAAAGGCTCACTGACACACACACACACAGACACACATACTTCCCCCCTACACACACACGCACATTCAGTCAGTGAATATTTATCGGCTATTTCATGAATGCAAAAGCGTTCAGGAATTCAAAAGGAGTAAAAACCGATCCTTTAGTCCCGTCCCTTTCATTGTGGGTTTTATGAGAGTTGTTACGAATATTTAAATTGCTTTTTTAAATATTTTCCCTCGACAAGAAAAAAGCACATTTACCAAAACTCTTATATACTAGACCCGCTATTAATCTGGTCTTACTACTGTATATGTTGTACAGTGTTGCTTCATTTCTATTGCAGAAATGAAGCAACACTGTACAATATAGCGAACATACCACGTGGTCTAAAACCCGCCATCACCTTACCTAGTGAAGGGAACTCTACGCCCTACTTGTCCAAAGCACCTGCTTCTGAAAATCTTCTGCCATCTGATGTTGGAAAGGACAATAACTGCAGTTGACATTGAGTAGTGATAAATAGCTTATCTATTTAAGGAAATATATAGGTATGCTAATCCATTTCTGTCACAATTTTGATAAATTCGGGGACTGCATTGGAATTTTACATAAATTAATGGATAACATATTATGCCAATTAATGAGTGGACAATTACTTTCGGGAATAAAGAAAACACATTTTCACTATATTTGTGCATGTTACATTTTTTTTGGTTTTTGATTAAAGAAAACCTTTTTCAGCATCCTTCTCGCCTGTTTGTCTGACGACAACATGTAAAATAATAGTTTTCCTGAATTAATTCGACCGATTTTATTTTCATAAAAATTACTCGACAGAAACAAACAGTTTCAGCGTTATAGACGGAGAAATAAGTTATTCTTACAGCAGATAAATGACTATTGGCGATCAAATACAAAAGTATTACTCAAAGTATCGTTTTTCATAAATTGAAAGAACTAGATCCACGACGTTGATATCACCAAATTTATCGCATGTAATTACATATGAAAAGTGAACATGTTTCTCAATAGGAATTTTTTTTTTATTTCATATAACTTTGTGATATTTTTTTTGAAAAATGAGCAATATCTCAAGAACGGTTCAGGTTAGCGGTCTAAAATTTATGCCAATCGTTTTCTAATGAAAAATTACGTAAGAAATGTCTGTTTGCGTAACTTTATTAGCGGTTTTGATTTTTTGACGATTTTTTCAAAATTTCATTCAATAATTTAGGGAGGTTCTAAACATTCGATTGCGTATTAAAACAATAGGCTTCCTGTGTTTACGGATTGTGATTTTTGTACCAAATTTTGTTCGAATAGGTCCATTCGTTCGTCAGTTATCGACTCCAAAGACTCACTGACACACACACACACACACATACTTCCCCCCCCCCCACACACACAGACATCACTTCAAAAATGTTTGATTCGTGATCAGTGATGCTTGAAACGTGCTCTCCCGTCGAAAACTCGAATTCGAATTTTCGACCCCGTCACAGTACTTTCTTTATACATTATGTATACAAGGAAAGTAATATCCTACATCAAAGTAACTGCCTTCTGCCTATTAAAAATATCTGTATCTCAATGACATTTAAATATACAAACACTAAGCCAAGCCAAGACGAATACTTTCGAGGTACCTGTGCCGGAGCACTCAACCCCACATCGAATATCTAGCAATATGTTCACCTTCGTAGTGTCGTACAAGACAGAGCACCAGGCGCGAAGCGCCTTTAATCTCCAGTTTCAATATGTGGTTCTTATCGTCAAACTGTGACATTAATTCAGTGACCCTAATTGGAGGTTCGAGGTTTTTAACACTTTACAACAAAGTTGAAAAGTGTTTATGACTTTGTTCATTCTGTCTGTCTGTCTGTCTGTCTGTCTGTCTGTCTGTCCGTTAGCACGATAACTGCCGTAAAAATGAGTTTATCAAAATGAAATTTTAGTATGTTGTTCAGACGGTCTGTAGGACCTATGGGAATATAAATAAATAATATCACCCAATTAGTTTTTTATTGAACCCGGGTTGAAAAAATGAAATACATTGAACCCTATGGGACCTAATTTTTCAAACATTTTTTAAGTAAATTTAAAATTCACGAATTGCTTCGAAATTTTTAGGAAATATTCACATTATCCCATAGAATAAATAAAAAAAAATTCAGTAAAATATGTTAAGTAGTTTTTAATTAAAAAAATTATTTTATATAGGGAAAAAAACAAATTCAATTAAATTCTGACTTTGGGATATCTTCCAGAAAGAAAAGAGAGAGATATTATATAATAAATATCTCTCCATTTGTTAAAACGTTTTGCATATGGGAGTGGCTTCATATTTTAAAGTAAATTTGGTAGAAAACAATTTTTCATTTTTTTTAAATTTTATATAACTCTTCATGATAAATTTAATTGATGGCATTTTAAATGCATTTTCCTACGTCCTAGAGAGTTAAAATTTGGTACGCAGCTTAAATTTGTTGAACATTTTATTCGACAAAAATTTGATGGATCTTTAAATATAGATCATACATTTTTTTCGAAATGGCCTGAAAATAATCCCCGTTCACTTCTATAAATCATTGGTGTAATATTGTTAAAAATTCTGAAGTGGACAGCACATGTCTTTCTCTGCAGACTCATATTCGTTCTCTTTATTTATTCAATGATAATTTGAGTTTATCTGCACAACATAAGTATTTTAAATGACATTGAATTTACACGTTAAACTTAAATTTGGTTCTCATTTGATAGCTGGACTTATTGTCAAAGGTGGCGTAGCGAAAACGCGAAAAAACTAGAATATCTCAAGAACGGCTAGTCCTAGAGTAATGGGGTTAGTCTTATTCTTTTTGTTGTCAAAAATCACATATAAAATAGGAATTTAATTGATATAATTGAGCACACGTAGTCTTTTATTTTTATATATAACGATTTTTTATTTTTATATATAACCATTTCGCAAAAATAGCCCGTTCCTTTTTCCCGAATCGTAGTAGAATAACCTACAAATGATTTATATACAAAATTTTGTTAAATTTGGTATATAAATCACTTGTAGGTTATTGAAATATTATACTCCAAATTTTGTTAAATTTGGTTCATTAGTTTTTAGCTAGAGTGGATAAAGGCAATTTCTGCGGCCATTTCGCAAAGAAGGCAGATTCTTTTATTACGAATCGTACTATAATCTAATGAACATCAGGATTTCCCACAAAAAACATACCTACCAAATTGTATGAAATTCGGTCCATTAGTTTTTCAATTAGAGTGGATGTAATATCCACACAGACAAACAGAAACGTACACAGATACACCCTCACACACACAGACGTCTTCCTAAAAGTAGTTTTTTCGTGTTCTAGAAGTCCCAAAACGTGTAGATACTTTGAAAATTCGAGTTCCGATCTTCGGCACGATTCCAATACTTTGAGTACATACACATACACATATATATTATCTGTGTATTATCTGTGTATCTAAATTCCGTGCCTATGCAATTACAATAGTTGTGATTTTAAATGATCCCTAAACTTTTATTATTTCTTCAAGGAAGCCTAATTTTAACATATGCAGAATGCAAATATCTCAAGCGATTGTAAGATGAATTACATAAGAATTGCTGAATTTTTTCACACAAAATTATTTAGTTCTGGAGTCTGGAATACAAGTTATATGAATGAATTATTCATTGATTTTGCATAAAGAATCAGATGATTTATATTTCGATACAGTTTTAAATATTTAAGTATAATAAATTACTGTAGTACTGTGATAATGTAAAAGATATTACCACTGAATGAATCACATTTTAGAAATTTTTAAATGAAATTACATTTCAGTTGGAAAGTGTTTCATAATCAATGCTTATGCATGATTGATCTTTCTTGTTTTTTATTTGAACTGATCTGTGTACACATATTAATAGTAAAGCGACACATTTCCATTTTTATTCGTGGGGGAGCTCTCTCCAGTATATTAAAATATCTGTGCTGATACAAAAATATTAAAAAAACATTATTTAACATTAGAATTTTCATGAGTAAAATGAAAATAACAGATATTTGATTTTTGAACATGTTGCAAAGTTAAAAATAAATTTCATCCCTAATTCTGTAACGTGTGATTGAATTTAATTTTAATTCCAAAAAATAAATTTAAGCTACTTTCGTTCCGAACTGATAAAAAAAATTATCTAAGATCTTTATCAATCGAGCCCCCATTCCTACACGAAATCGTAGATCATGTAATTTATTCTTTAAATCGTGAAATTTACTTTATAAAGCGGCGTAGAAATAGAAACTGGAAGAACAAACATATTGAGCACCGCGAAATCCACATCATTGCGAAGTTCACGCGCATGCGTAAAATCCGAATCTTGCTGCTGCAGCGTTTTTGATAAATCGAGAATCCGCGAGCTGTAGACGCTAGTTTTGTTTAAACGTTTTGCGCCATTTCGCTAAAAATAGCCCGTTCCTTTTTCCGGAATCGTACTAGAATAACCTACAAATGATTTATATACAAAATTTTGTTAAATTTGGTATATAAATCACTTGTAGCTTATTGAAATATTATACACCAAATTTTGTTAAATTTGTTCCATTAGTTTTTAGCTAGAGTGGATAAAGGCAATTTCTGCGGCCATTTCGCAAAGAAGGCAGATTTTTTTATTACGAATCGTACTATAATCTAGTGAACATCAGGATTTCCCACAAAAAACATACCTACCAAATTGTATGAAATTCGGTCCATTAGTTTTTCAATTAGAGTGGATGTAATATCCACACAGACACACAGAAACATACACAGATACACCCTTACACACACAGACGTCTTCCTAAAAATAGTTTTTTCGTGTTCTAGAAGTCCCAAAACGTGTGGATCCTTTGAAAATTCGAGTTCCAATCTTCGGCACGATTCCAATACTTTGAGTACATAGACATACACACATATATTATCTGTGTATTATCTGTGTATCTAAATTCCGTGCCTATGCAATTACAATAGTTGTGATTTTAAATGATCCCTAAACTTTTATTTCTTCAACGAAGCCTAATTTTAACATATGCAGAATGCAAATATCTCAAGCGATTGTAAGATGAATTACATAAGAATTGCTGAATTTTTTTCACACAAAATTATTTAGCTCTGGAGTCTGGAATACAAGTTATATGAATGAAATAATCATTGATTTTGCATAAAGAATCAGATGATTTATATTTCGATACAGTTTTAAATATTTAAGTATAATAAATTACTGTAGTACTGTGATAATGTAAAAGATATCACCACTGAATGTATCACATTTTAGAAATTTTTAAATTTAATTACATTTCAGTTGGAAAGTGTTTCATAATCAATGCTTATGCATGATTAATCTTTCTTGTTATTTACTACTTTTTATTATTTGTCCTAGCTCCTAGTGTGGCAGTTTGTTGCACATTTAGAGTTTAAGCAGTTTGGGGGGTTGATGCAGATCTAAGGGTTACCTAGCGTTTTGGCAGTTTAGAGTTTAGAATATATATATATATATATATTTTATAAAATAATAGTCGCGAGTTTTATTTAAAACTCAGATGTTTGAGGTGGGATCTTTTAATTCCGATTATCGATGTTTAGAACAGCGCGGGGTCTCTTACGAGATTTGGCCTTGCGATGATCATAGTCATGCAGATTGAATAACAGTTCGTTTGGAACGGATGGCAAATTTCTGTAAAATTTAAGCGCTAGCTTTTTAATTTGGGCTCTAACAGTTTTTATTTTGAAGTCATTCCTAATTACCGAGTTTCTTAAGTACCTGGGAGCTTTCCTGATAATCCGTAGGATTTTGTTTTGTTTTGTCTCTAGGAGGTCTATTGTAGTTTTACAGGCATATCCCCATACGGGTGCTGCATACAGCATTCCCGGGCGGATGACCGATTTATAAATTAGGAGTTTATTTTGATAACTTAGATTTCCGTTTCCTATCATTGGATATAAGGCTCCTGTGGCCATATACGCTTTTTTGATTAAGTTCGTTACGTGCTGTTTCCAGGTTAGGTGGGAATCTATCGTTACACCTAGGTATTTAGTAGATTTTTCCGCTTTCAGGGCATGGTTGTTTATGTACAGAGGCGGCGGAGGTTTACGTTTTCTAGAGAAATAAATCCAATGACATTTATTGGGGTTTAATTTTATTCGCCATCTTTCCAGCCAAGTTTGGAGTATGTCTAAGTGTTGTTGTAGCTGTCTGTGCATTACTGAGACATAGGGGTGTTTTGCAAGTATCGCACTGTCGTCTGCATAGAGTGCCAGCTCTGTGTTTGGAGTCCTAGGGATGTCGTTCAGGTATATGTTAAAGAGTGTCGGGCCCAGGATAGAACCTTGCGGTACACTACTTTTAATGAGCTTGGGTGTAGATAAGTTACCTCCTACTCTGACTTGAAAGTGTCTGTTATTTAGGTATGAGATTAAAAGTTTGACAAGTGCGTCAGGGACTTTTAAAGTGATCAATTTGTACGCTAATCCACAGTGCCATACTTTATCAAAGGCTTTTTGTATGTCCAGAAAAATCGCAGCTGTGGGTGTCTTGTTATTGAGACCAGAAGATATGTACTCTACCACTCTCAGCAATTGATGAGTGGTGGAGTGCTTTGGCCGAAATCCAAACTGCTCCGGAATGATAATGTCATTCTCACTAAGGTGCGTGTTCAGTCTCTTAAGAATAATTTTCTCAGTAATTTTACTAAGTGTCGGTAGCAAGCTAATTGGTCTGTAGTTGGCTGGAATTGTGGCATCCTCACCAGGCTTATGGATTGTTATAATTATCGCTTCCTTCCATTCTTTGGGGAAATAGTTTAGTTTTAATATTTTATTTATTAAGATAGTCAAGTAACATCTTACGTTTAAGGGTAGGTTTTTAACCGCAATATTTCTGATTTTGTCGTGCCCTGGGCTTTTACGGTTTTTGAGATTTTTAATAATTTCTACTATCTCCTGCGGGGTGGCTGGGTCAATCTCAGCCGTTACCGGGGAATTCCTGAAGTTATTTAAAGTTTGACTAACCATTCTTAGGGTGTCCTGACACATTAGATCGTGGTTTGGTTGGAATTGTTTTTCATAATGGCTTGCGAGCGCCTCGGCTTTTTCCTCGTCTGAGTACGCGATTTTAGCACCATCTATTAGTGGCGGGAGCTTAATTTGAGGTTTCCTGAGTCTTTTTGCGAATTGCCAGAGCGATACGTCTTCTGGGCTAAGGGATTCGATTAGTTCTTTATACTGTTGCTGCTTTTCTGCGACAATTTTTTCCCTGACTTTGCACGTGAGTCTGTTAAGCTCCCTTTTAAGGGCGGGGTCTCTGTTAGCCTGCCATGTCTTACGTATTCTATTTCTTTGCCTGACTAATTGTTTGACATGGTGGGAAAGTGTGGGCATTTTTGGAGACTCACGATGTGTTGTGGCAGAGGCAATTGCTCTCTTGATTTCTGTTGTGAGTGTGTGCGTGGCAGAGTCAATATCCGCCGTGCTCATTATGTTAGGTACTGCTAAGTGCGGCTCGAAGAGTGCTCTTTTGAATACTTCCCAGTTGACCCTCTCTTGTCCCAAAGAGGCTGGAAGAGGTGTTTTCAGGTCGAATGTCACCAGTACCGGCAGAATGTTCACCTTTCTATGTATTTGTCATATATATAGCAATATAGCAATGCGCTCTGCTCCAATGAGGGCGCTGAGATGTGGTTGCTGTAGGTGATTTTCAATTGGCTGTTGAGTGTCTTGGGCGGCTACTGCCTGCAAGTCAGTGGTAAGGGAAGAGAGGAAAAGGGCCAAATAATCGCTCTAAGAGCAAATAAGTAAGAAAAAGCTTAAGTATTTAGTTTATCATTTTTCCCCTCCGAGACCTCGTACTAGGAGGATCTCTCTCTGCTGCTCTCGTCGAACTGGTTTTTCCCTACCTCGTGGAGCTCCTTCCCGACCTCGTGGAACTTTTCGCCGCACAGCCGCCATCTTGTCTTCGGACACGCTACCGAACCTCGTGTTCGCTTCTCTGCCTTCTGGACCTATTGCTTGGACATGGAGTCCACTTCATCGACTCATACTGCCGACCAAGGCCTGCCTCCTGATATTGCCAATATAATTCTGAAATTCCGGACTCTGACTCTGCCTGCCACTCATGAAAATGGAGACCTAGCCCACCAGAACACAGCAAGAATTGCCCACGACTTCTTACTGTTCCAGTGGTACAAGCTACAAAATGGACACTCCAGCCTATCCAAAGACAACTACCTAGGTATGTGCCAATCTCTGTTATCTCACCTTGAGCACTCAGTGATGTTAGACGACTCTACCCCTTTTAAAGCGGAAATTGACGAATTCGTAGCAAACTCAGGAAAACTAACTTATGTAAACTCTACCAGTAATGATAATCAAACTATTTTGTTCAATGTAAATAATGTGAACTCATATGGTAATATAGTAATTAACTCTAATACTGAAGTAAATATTAATAATTGTATTGAAGCCTCTAATTGCTCTCAGAACGAGGGTTTAAACTCTAACTTGAATCTGAATAACACTAATGGAAATAATAGCAATAATCTAACTAATAAAGCTAACTTTAATAATTCTAATGCACAAGTAGATTCGGATGGATTCCAACTGCCCAAAAGACTTTGCCCTATGCAAACTATTCAGCATAGCCCTGCTATTCCGATTGCCCAGAACAAATTCTCTTTTGCCGAAATGGACACCTCCCCCCCCCCCACCTCAAAATAACGAAATACCCCCGGCAACCGCCACCACCAGTAGTAATAGCTCTGAAGCCACTCCCGTGATAAATGCTTACAAACCGGAACCGTTCTACGTGAATTGCCCCAATAATTGGCGTGAACTTATTAAGGCACTAAATGAAAAAACCTCTGTGAATGTTAAAGCCCAGCTTGCTGGGGAGTTAATAAAAATCTATCCCCTAAATCTAAATGACTACAGAACCACCCAAAAATTCCTTATAGACAACAAATTAGAATTTCATTCAATAAATATTAAAGCCGAAAGGCCCCAAAAAATACTTCTTAAAGGACTTCCCATAAACTCCCAAATATCAGAAATTAAAGAAGAACTTCAAATTTTAGGCTTCAGCGTCCACAGGATTACCCAGTTAAGAGACCTTAAAAACCAAGCCCCCCTCCCCATATTCCTGCTATATTTAAACCCTACTGAAAAATGGGAATTCATAAGAGATGTAAGAACGCTGCTGGACATGTCTATCAAAGTAACAAATTTCGAATCGCGTGCTGTTAAAATGTGCTACCGCTGTCAGCGATTCGGGCACTCCAGCGAATGCTGCTCGCTCCCTCCCAGATGCCTAAAATGTAGCCTCGGACATTTTACTAGAGAATGTACCAAGTCCCGTGATACCCCCGCCCAATGTGCAAACTGTAAAGGCCCCCACCCCGCTAACTTCAGGCTCTGTCCCGCAAATCCAGAAAATAAAAATCAGGCTCTGTCCAATGCATTCAATCCTACTACCCTTCCCCCAAAACCCGTACCTGCTACACCTCAACCTTCTGACTTCCCACCTCTTCAAGAAAAAGCGGCAACGAACGAAAACCCCCAAAATAATAGAACTCAAAATGTAAATCAAACCACCTCTAAAACTCCTTACAACAGTAATAAATCATTCGCCGATATCACCGCAAACCAAAACAGCGAAAACCCCAACAACCCGCCCCCCCCCTCCCCTAATCTCCTACCTAGATCACAACTGATAGAAAATGCAAGAAAACAAACCCTCCAAAAAATAGCCGTTCACTCTTACATATCCCCCTCCCCCCCCTGTTGCCCAAAAGTCTCAGGAAAAAACTAATGGAGAAACCACATCCCAAAACAACACATCATCTATCTCTGAAATCATACTGCTTATTCAAGAGTTCAAAAAAATATTCTCCGAACTTAATCTCAGCTTTGACAAAATAAAAAATTTCATAAATATAATCCTCACTACTGTAAACAAACCGATAAATCCCCTGGATAAACTGCTTAACATCATCACGGCCCTAGGAGAGGTCTTTAGCACAGCCCCCCCCCCACCATGACGAGTAATAATATTGACACACTCCAGATTTTGTCGTGGAACGCCAATGGCCTCCGCGGCAAAATCTCGGAGCTCCGTAACTTCACTCAGAAAAATAAAATAGACATCATACTCATTCAAGAGATTAGGCCCGGGCATAACCCCCCTCCCCTCAAAATTGCAAACTTCAAAAACTACACCGCGTTCCGCAATCAGCACAACAATACTCAGTCCGCCTACGGGGGCGTCTCTGTTTACGTCAAAAACAACATTCCGCACCATGAACTTAACGCAGCAAGAACTAATATTATTGAAAACAAAATTATACAGCTCACCCTTCCTAATTACCCTCCCATTGCAATAGGCTCTATTTACATAAAACCCACTCAACCCGTTGACATCACCCCTGACTTAAATAACATTTTCAACATAAATCACCGAGCGATTATGGTAGGGGATTATAATGCGCATCACCCTAATTGGAAATGCAGCCGCAGTAATAATTATGGCAGGACCCTGCAAAATTTCATCTCAAACAATGGTATTCACTTAGCAATCCCGGACATGCCCACCCACTACTCTCATCGCGCAGCACCGTCTACCATAGATATTGGTCTTCTCAAAAATATCCACCTCCCGTTTACCATTGCCACTATTAACGACCTAAACTCTGACCACCTCCCTGTCCTCCTCTCCATTCATCTAAATTCCCTCCTCCCTGTTTCTAGCCTCCCCCCCTCCATTAATTGGAAAGAATTCAAATCCACTTTAAGAAAAACCACCCTCCTCATCCCTAAAATTAATAATTCATCTGATATAGACCCAGCCGCCCATAAAATAACTAGTGAAATTCAAAGTGCCCTGGCAAAAGCCTCTGCCCACCGCCCCCCCCCCCCGTTATAACTCCCTCCCATACTACATTCAAAAGCAAATTCTTGAAAGAAACAATATCCGCCGAATGTGGCAAGCCACCCGCAGCACCAGATTAAAAACCAAACTTAACTATATTAGCAAAAACATCAGACACGCAATTTACGAGCATAACCAACAGCAATGGAAGCACTATATTGAATCTCTCTCCACTTCGGACCGCTCCATTTGGAAGGAAATTAAAAGAGTACGAAAACCTTTTTCCCAGCTCCCCCCCCTCCAGTCTAATTCAGGAATTGCCTTCTCCGACAGGGACAAAGCAAATGCTATTGCGAATTGCTACATGAAGCAATTCGCAATCGATATCCCTAACTCCAATTTTCATGACCAAATTCAGCAAACAGTTACAAATTTTCTCTCTGTCCCCCCCCCCACCTACCTCGGTCGAAGAAATTATGGACATTATTAGAAATCTCAAGAACAAAAAAGCCCCAGGCATCGATAAAATTTCAAATAAAGCTCTCAAATTCCTCCCCCTCAACATTATATTCTATTTAGTATTAATGATAAATGCAATCTTAACCCATTGTCACTTCCCTTCCGGTTGGAAATCTGCAATAGTCATCCCCTGTTTAAAACCCGGTGCCGACCCTAAACAGCCCGTTTCATACCGTCCCATCTCTCTCCTCCCCGCCCTAAGCAAAATCACCGAGCGCATCATACAGTCCAGGCTCCTTAAATTTATTAATGAAAATAACATAATTATCCCGGAGCAATTTGGCTTCCGCTCCAAGCACTCGACCACTCATCAGCTCCTTCGTGTGGTGGAATTCACCGCCGAAGGCCTCCAAAACAAATCACCGGTAGGCGCACTGCTGCTTGATATTGAAAAAGCGTTTGATAAAACTTGGACAACCGGTATAATTTATAAACTGATAAATTTCAACATCCCCCCCCCTTCATTCATATAATCAATTCGTATCTTTCCGACAGGAAATTCCAAGTCAGAACCCTAAACACTCTCTCCGACATTAAACCGGTTCAGGCAGGGGTCCCACAAGGGTCGATTCTCGCCCCCCTGCTTTTTAATCTTTATATCAATGATATCCCCCGCTCCCCCCACACCACCCTCTGTCTGTACGCAGACGATACTTGCATTATCTCTACCAATAAAAATATGAACTACCTCCATGCACAGCTCCAAACTCACATTAACCTGCTAGAAAATTACTATAAAAAATGGAAAATTAAAATAAACGCAGCGAAATCACAGGCCATCTTCCTCTCTGGCGTTAGATTCCCCCCCCCCCTCACCATCAACAACCAACCTGTTCCATTCCTGCGTACGGCCAAGTATCTCGGCGTTCACTTGGATAGCCGACTTACTTGGAGTACGCACTTTAATTATGTCATCAAAAAGTCCAGAAAATTGGTAGGCTCCCTTAAACATCTCCTCTTCTCTAATCATCTTGACGTAAGCAATAAAATTCTTATCTACAAAAGTATTATACAGCCAATCCTGCTTTACGCGTGTCCCATCTGGGGATTCGCTTGCAAAACGAACCTCAATAAACTGCAGATCGAGCAAAATAGAATATTAAGAATAATCCGTAAAGCTCCCAGGTATCTACGTAATGACATTATCAGAAAAGATTATAAAATTAAAACTTTAAGGCAAATTATTAAAAAGCAAACTACAAAATTTTTCAAAAATCTACCTAGCATCCCAAACGAAACGTTATTCAATCTAAAAGACTATGACCCGCGGCAAAACAGAAAGCGTCCTCGGGCAATCATGTACGAACCCCCGTAAGCATTGTAATTTTCCATCCATCCCACTCTGCTTATTGTGCCATTTTTAAAAATAAGCTAATTTAATTTATCTCTTCATCGTCAATTTCCACCCCAGAATCATATCTAATTGAGTAGGCAGCTTGTGGTCTCTCCACACTCTCCTAGATGGCAGCACTGCTGCGGCATCTCCTCTCCCTTCCAATAAGGAAGGACGGTCATTGAAATAGTCGCATTCACAAATCATATGAAGCTCAGGTGATAACAGACAACAGATTGGAATCCACATACCGGAGGTTACAGCCCCTGCGGCTAGGCACTCCTGAACGACGACCCATTCCTCGGATTTAGTTTAAGATTAAGATATATATGAATTTATTTAGTAAGCAGATGTAAAAACATCAATAATTAGATAATTTTATCAATTTAGGTTATAAATTTTCTTTAGCTGCAGTTTAAATTAAATTACATTAGATTTTTCCAAGTTCGAATTTGTCACGCACATTACAAAAAAGAGGCACTTTTCAGTCACACTGAAGTTAAATTAGTTAGTTTACTATTTAAAGGAAACGTGGATGAAAGGTACTGGTCTAGCGTAGTATAACGCGGGCAAATGCAAGCAGTCAAGTTGGCCAGTGGCTGGGCCGTGTGAGAGAGAAGTACGAAGTGGCGGTAAAGTGCCGCCATCTATCGTGCAGTTTACGAAACACCTGCTTGGGGAACGAGAAATCGACGTTTCTTCCATTTAGTACCATTGGTGCTAAACAGAAGATGCCTAGGTCGGCGTTTCCTAAGATAGGAAGGCGCAATAGGATTATACGTCTGATCCACGTCTCTCAAGCAGGGTTTACTTGTGTTAGTTTTATTAAATTTTAGTGAGTGGATCAAAACTTGCTCGATTATTCCCGAGACTTTTAAATCATGATGGATGCGCTCATTCTGAACATACCTAGGCGCGTTTGCAATGAAACGTAAAACTTTATTTTGGAACACTTGCAGTTTCTGAATGTGGACGTTTGCTGCCGATCCCCAAATGGGACAGGCATACAAAAATCCAGGTACAATGATCTGTTTGTAAATGATTACTTTATTATAAAGGGAGAGGTGGGATTTTCTACCGAGAAGTGGGAGGAGGGCACGATAAGTTATATTAGCTTTTTCAAGTTTGGAGTCAATATGATCTCCGTAAGTCATATGGGCGTCCAGTGTGACGCCCAAATACTTAGCGGAGTTGCAGAAAGGGATGGGCTGATTAAAGATTTTAAGTATGAAATTATGGTTAAGTTCTCGGTAGTGGGGTTTGAATATGACTACTGCACTCTTGGTAGCATTAATTTGGATTCTCCAGTGAACGAGCCAGTGCTCAAAGCTATGATTGATGTAGCTTTGTAGTGTGTTAATAGAGTTATGTGGTGAACAGCTACGTGCGATAAGCGCTGTGTCATCTGCAAAGATGGCCAGCTTGACTTGTGGTATGCTTGGTATATCGTTGATGAATATATTGAATAGTAGTGGACTGAGGTTTCCTCCTTGAGGAACTCCGGCCCTGATTGATCTGATAGATGAGAGAGTTTTATCAACTCGTACGCGGAAGAATCTATTAGTGAGATACGAGTTGATGATGGCCAAAAGTTGCGTCGAAATGCCAAGTCGCACCAACTTGGAAATAAGCCCGGGCAAGTATGTTTTATCAAAGGCTTTCGCCACGTCCAGAAAAACAATTGTAGTATACTGCCTGTTGGTAGAGTTTTTATGAATAGTTTCTACAACCCGCATAAGCTGGGACTGCGTAGAATGCTCAGAACGAAAACCATGCTGATTAGCTGAAATTATATTATTCGTCTGGCAGAAACTATTCAAACGTCTAAGCAACACTAATTCATAAATTTTGGAAAAACTAGAAAGCAGGCTTATTGGTCTGTAGTTCTCGGGAGCCGAGAGATTTTGAGAGTTTTTTGGAATAAGGCAAATAACGGCAGTTTTCCAGCTTTGGGGAAAAAAGCGATAGTCCAACATATGGACGAACTACAAAAACTAATGGACGTAGGATTTATAATTACAACAATGTCAGTCAAAATATTGCTAATTACACTGATTTAGAATGCAATTGTAGCAATAATGCATTGTATAAAATCTGATGTGGGCAGCACATGACTTTACTTATATAATGCAATAAATTTACTACTTTTACAGTTAAAAAATGTTATTCGTATAATAGATACTTATATTCTTTCCAAGATATTGAATTTTCTTCAATTAGTCGTCATTTTCATTGATTTAGCATCATTTTATTCATTTGGCGAGATTTTTGTTAATTTGGCAACCATTAAAAATGTCATCAAGTTGGCGACATTCCACCAAATTCGCCCCCAAAATCTCGCCAAGCGTTATGGACGGAGAAATAATTTATTCTTATAGCAGATAAATTACTATTGGCGTTCAAATACAAAAGTATTACTCAAAATATCTTTTTTCATGAATGGAACGATCTAGATCCACGAGAATGATGTCACCAAATTTATCGTATGGTATTACATATGAAAAGTGAACGTATTTCTCAATAGTTTTTTTTTTATTTTATATAATTTTTGATTATTTTTTTGAAAAATGCACAATATCTCGAGAACGGTTCATGTTAGCGTCCTAAAATTTATGTCAATATTTTTCTAATGAAAAATTACATAAGAAATGTCTATTTGCGTGACTTTATTAGCGGTTTTGAATTTTTGACAATTTTTTCAAAATTTCACTCGAAAATTTAGGGGAATTCTGGACATTCGAGTGCGTATAAAAGGCGTATATAGGCTTCTAGTGTTTACAGATTGTGATTTTTGTACCAAATTTCGTTCGAATCGGTTCATACGTTCGTCAGTTATCGTCTCCACAGACTCACTGACACACACATACACACACACATACTTTCACACACACACGCACACACAGACATCACTTCATAAATGTTTGATTCGTGATCAGGGATGCTTGAAACTTGCTCTCTCGTCGAAAACTCGAATTCGAATTTTCGATCCGGTCACAATATTTTCCTTATACATTATGTATATAAGTAAAGTAATAAAGATCATCAGCATGTAGTAACAGGTAATACTGCAGTGGCAGAAAATTTAGATTTGAAACAATATCTACTAATGGGAACCTAATTTAGATATCCCGATTCACGACGAGCTGTTAGGGTATTGATAACTATTAGGGTAACAAAGGATATTGATGAATTTATATATAAGTTGGCTATAAAGTATAGCTTGCCTACCTTTAACGAATGGAAATTTACCGTCATGAAAGATTTTAACAGATATTACTACATTCATAGGAAGAGTAAATGTGTTAAATATACGCTGGACAAAAAACTTTTGGAGGATTTCCCAAGTCGCTATGTTATTACATATATGGATAAAGTTACCAATAATTATGCCTTTACCTGTAAGAAATATTATTTAGAACAACTGAGCAAATGCTACGAAGATGAGCATATGTATAAGAAAAACCATTTAAAATTAACGGCAAATGAGAATCGTATTAGGGAGCTATACAAACAAATAGGAATGGAAATTCATTCTATAAAATTTCCTTACTCAGTCCTTATATCACAATTACATAAATCTCCTATAAAATTTAGACCTGTTACCTGTGGGATGTAACATCTTTTTAGGTAGATCCAATAATATACTTCTTGGTCTATTAATACCTATTATGAAACAGATTAAATCATGTGGAACCGTGATGGTGGCCAATAGTTATGAAGTTATGGAGAAATTAAATAAAATTCTATACAAATTATATTACAAAAGCTACGATTTTAAAGACTTATTTAACAATATTGATTTAAAGAACTTATACGATATTATGATGGAAACATATCTGAATAGTGATCTGCACTTTCACTTTGACCATCTGAAATATAAAAAGCTTATTAAGTTGGTGTTATACGAAAATATGTTATATAATGGAAGCGACTTCTACAAACAAATCAATGGAGTTCCAATGAGAGGAGGTTGTTTTTCCTTATTGGCCGACTTTTATCTAAACAAGCACGAGAGCGGAACACACATGCTCAAAGAAATCCCATTCTTTCGTTACGTGGACGATGTTTTGGTTGGAAATATTAGTCCTAATGGCCGTTATGACTTTGGATTCTATCCCACAACTTTAGAACTTATGGAAAATGAACATAACACCGAGAATGTTGAGTTTTTGGATTTATGCTTATACTATGATAATAATGACAAATTGTGTTTTAAAATATTTGTTAAACGTAGTAATTTGAATTGTGAAATAAACTGCATAACAAGTTGGCTCACAAATTTAAGTATTAGTGTGAAACCTAATTTGTTCACCAATCATCTTATTCGTTATGGAAAATTAAACTCAACTAAACAAGATCGACTCAACTGTGAGCGACATTTGATTAGAGAAGCTTTGATTCAGTCGTTTCCATTAAACTTTTTGAGACATTATTATATGTCATATTATAATAAATATAGTACAGAAGAATATGCTAATTTCCAAACATTGATACCTCAAAACTCATTACCTGCATCATAAACACTCTGACCGTGACTATAACACTTGCTTACTTCTTTGAGTCCTTGCTAATGGGTATTTTCAGTTACGGCGTGGTGTTTGAAAAGTGATCTGATATGGATCAATTTTCGAAATGTCCTTATATTAATTCTAATTTCGACTTCTGGTCTTGTTTGTTCATCCAGGAATTCAGCTTTTCCACTCTCGTATGGTACTTGCTTCGGGCATGTAGTTGTTTCTGGGAGTGTTTCTCGGGACTAAAAGCATGCTTCAACCAGGTAAAGGGGTCACAATCCCCCTTGACATTGCTACTTCCCCGTAAGCAAACCTCTTATTGTTACTCTTTTGTTGTTTTATATCTCTTATTTATTTATGGAATTTTATAAGGCTATAATTTTTAGAACTGCAAATGCGCCTAATAAATATATGATTTTGTATTATGCACTTAGATTGTTTTTATTCAGGTTATATATATATATATATATTCGTCTAGACAACACTGCCGGTAGCCGATATATTGCACAAGAAATTAAATCCGAAGTATCAAAATTTAAAAAGATGTAAAAAGAGGTACCAGAACATGAAAACGTGGAATAACCCACAAGACATGTAATCCAAAATCTGCATTATAGTGTCTTAATTCTACAATTTTAGAGGGCAATAAGAATTAAAAAGCATAGATTATAAACATATAATCAGATACTGTACCATGACCTCAATACTTTATTCAGCAAGAGGAATAAGTACAAATCTATCTACACGTCTATATTTATCATATAGGAAAGTTTAAACGGTATTAACCTGTGTAAGGAAGGCACGGACACCCAGATGTGATCAACACTTTACCGGTTCTGTATCTAAATATATACGGTAGCTTTTAGTTACGGTTAAACCATAAAATCTGCATATGGTGTTGCTCAGAAAACGCCTCGGAAATCTTTGTGTAATTGAACCGTGGAGAAAGCCAATATCGCTGTTATAACGATCATTAACGTTACTAATCAACGAAGTCGAAATCCAGATATCCGACTCTACGATAAACGTAGAGATTTTAAATTTTAAATAAATTACATTGTGTCTTGGAATTTATGTTTACGTCGGAATGTGTACAGAAACATAATATTGAACCAACTTATACGAAGCAAAAGAATAAATAGTAAAGTTAATGATCGTTATAACAGCGATTTGGCTTCCTCCATGGTTCAATTACACAAGGAATTCCGAGGCGTTTTCTGAGCAACATCATATGCAGATTTTATGGCTTAACCGTAACTTAAAGCTACCGTATATATTTAGATACAGAACCGGTAAAGAATTGATCACATCTGGGTATCCGTGCCTTCCTTACACTGGTTAATGCCGTTTATACTTTCCTACATGATAAATATAGACGTATAGATAGATTTGTGCTTATTCGTCTTGCTGAATGAAGTATTGAGGTCATGGTACAGTATCTGATTACGTGTTTATAATCTATGCTTTTTAATTCTTATTGCCCTCTAAAATTGTAGAATTAAGAAACTTTAATTGAGATTTTGGATTACATGTCGTGTGGGTTATTCCACGTTTTCATGTTCTGGTACCTCTTTTTACATCTTTTTAAATTTTGATACTTCGGTATTCATTTCTTGTGCAATATATCGGCTACCGGGAGTGTTGTCTAGACGAAAAGCTTGCTTAACCGGGGAGTGGGGGTCACAACCCCCCCCCGGCCATTCTTTGGTATATTTCTTACTTTTACTTGTCTACTTTTCTGGTATGATATTTAAATCCACGTCGTATTGCAGAATCGCGCCTTATTCGTGTGATTTCTGGTATTTTATAACTTTCACACTTATTTATATTACATATTTATTTATATATATATGTATATATATATATATATATATATGTATATATATATATATATATATATATATATATATATATATATATATATATATATATTCTCGAGCTTTTTTCAGATACCCCTTCCTGTCAATCAAGTGGTGTCCGTCCCTCCCTAAGGGCGGCCGTGGGACATATGAGCATTTGAATGGAGTCCCATTTTTAACACTTTACAACTTAGTTGAAAAGTGTTTATAACTTTGATCATTTTGTCTGTCTTTTTCATGATAACTGCCGTAAAAATCCCTCTATCAAAATGAAATTTTAGTATGTTGTTTAGACGGTTTGTGGGATCTATGGGAATATAAATGAATGCTATCATCCAATTAGTTTCCCATCGAACAAGGGTTGAAAAAATGAAATACATTTCACCCTTTGTAACCCAAATTTTCAAACATTTTTAAGGGAATTTAAAATTTAAAGTCTGCTTCGAAAACTTTAGGATATATTCAAAGTATTCAAATAAAATATAAAAAAAATTCAGCAAATTATATTCGGAAATCTTTAAAATAAAAATAAAAATAATAATTACACCCATATTATATGAAGAGATCAGGTGACCCACTTAAATAAAATATGGCATCCATCTTGTGTCAAAACCGTGATATTTAAAGCTATTTTTTATTTATATTTAGAGCTGTATCCGTCCTAAAACCGATTTGTTTTTGCTTAATTTCTTTGCATCTTTATTCTGAAATAACGCAATTACAATATATCTGGGTTTAAATGATTCTCAAACTTTGATTATTTCTGCACCGAGGTCTAATTTTAACGTATGCAGAATGTAAACACATCAAGCTGTAAGATGAGTTGTATATGAATTGCTGATTTTTTTAGTGCAAAATGATTTAACTCTGACTTCTGGAATAAATCTCATATGAATAAAATTTTACATTGATTTTACATAGAGAAGCAGACGATTTTATAACATACTATTTGAATGAAGTTTTATGCTTAGAGTTTCAGTACGTTTATCTCCAAGGTTTCAAGTTTTAAAGTAACATAAATTATTGTAGTATTGTGATGAATAAAAGAAATGAAATAAAAGTGTATGAGTGAAATATTTACTGCTTTTACATAGAACGCCTGGCAATTTATATGTCAATGATGGCATTTGAAAGAAGTTCATAAAGTTTAAAGTTTTCAAATATAATAAATAATTGTATCATTGTGATAATTTAAAAAATATAATAAATTATATAAATGTAATATATATATTTAAAAATATATATATTACCGCTGAATGTATTGTTTTTAGAAATGTTTAAATAAAATTGCATTGCAGTTTGAAAATGCTTCATAATCAATGCTTTACGTATGATTAATCTTTCTTGTTCAATATTTTAAAGCATTTAAAGCTTAAAATGTTCAACAATAGTACATAGTTATATTGGCTTTAGATTGTTGATATTCTTTTCGGGGGTGGAGAGCAGATGATTACTTGGTCCAGTGATCATTGAAACATCTAGCTAACACGAAATTGGTATTTTACAAATGAAAAATACGAAATGTAATAAAAATAATTTAACAAAAAAAAATATGCACAAGGGCCGCATATGAGATTTTTAAGCACATAAAATAAATTGTAAATGTGTAAATTTTTCAAGATGCATATTCTCATTATTACTTTCCTTATATACAACAACGTATAAGGAATGTATTGTGATGGGGTCGAAAATTCGAATTCGAGTTTTCGACGGGAAAGCACATTTCAAGCATCCCTGCTCACGAATCGACCATTTTTGAAGTAATGTCTGTGTGTGTGATAGTATATGTGTGTGTCAGTGAGTCTGGAGGCAATAACTGACGAACGAATGGACCGGCTGGAATGAAATTTGGTAGAAAAATTACAATCCGTAAACACTGGAAGCTTATTGTTTTTATGCACAATCGAATGTTCAGAACTCCCCTAAATTTTTGAGTGAAATTTTGAAAAAATCGTCAAAAAATTAAAACCTCTAATAAAGTTACGCAAATAGACATTTTTTATGTAATTTTTCATTAGAAAACAATTGACATATATTGAGAACTCTAACATCTCGAGATATTGCATATTTTTAAAAAAATTATCAAAAAATCATATAAAATAAACAAAAATTTTTCCTATTGTGAAACATGTTCACTTATCATATGTAATACCATGCGATAAATTTGTGACAACATTCTCGTAGATTTAGCTCATTCTATTCATAAATAAAGATACTTTGAGTAATACTTTTGTATTTGAACGCCAATAGTCATTTATCTGCTGTAAGAATAACTTACTTCCATAACGCCAAATGAATAACCATAACCATGCTACAGTATGCCCCCTCCTAATCTTTACGCTTCTTAGCACAGCAAAATGAATCATGAGGCGCCCCCATTTTTATGAGCTTAGTTCTTCTAAATACTCTCCGTAGCAGGCGATGCATAGTTGTAATCACGTGTAGGTAAAATAATACAGCACATTCTACGCAGAAACTTTGTACCTGCAGGGTCGAACCAACTTAAGGTTATACCAACTTGCACACCTCTTTATTCTGCGTGCCACGTGTGTGCGTTTGCTCAACAAGATATTTGTGTTATTTCTATAAACCAGTGAATTTGTTTGAGTTCTTGAATATCCGAAATTCTGCTGCTATATATTGCTTTTATATGCCAAGATAGTATAGAGTGCAAATATTAAAAAATTGTGGATTAACTTTGATTTATTGCTTCTGCTCTGAACGTGAATTGCTGAGATACATTTGTATAATTTTGTGCCAGCATACGTAATTTCATAATTCATATTTAGTATGCAATCTATCAATATTTACCCCATGGCTTTTTACTGGCATTTAAAAGAGTGCATCGACCTCTTTACTGATAACTTACGGAATGGAACTGATAAAACTCGCCATATACCCCGCTATGTCATGTGTATGCAAACGTCCAAAAACACTTTTCAGTCTTTGAATGAGTTTCGACCACTTATTCTAGGTATTGCGATTACAATGACAGATATCTTAGATTCCGTCCAATGTTTTGATATTGATTGTGTCAGTGATATTTTCTTAGCGGATTATTTTTTGCGCTATGAGCATTCGATTCCTTTCAAGGAATCACGAAATGCTTTACAGATTTATTTACGATTTACCGTCTATGACATCGTCTGTTTTTGATCAACCATACGATTCTGAAATCGTGGAAGTAGACAGTTGTTTGGATGCTGTAAAAGCAGCTGTTCTAGATGGGAATTTACCTTTTTTAGAGAAACTCACTAACTTCGGAGCCCTGATATTAAAGCCGAAGGACGACATTTATGAGTGGAAATATACAAGAGAAGTTTTGGAGAAATTATTGTAAGTAATTTTGTTTATTTCGTACTAGAAAGTATACCCGCCTTTGCTGTTGATTCAAGATGTTCGAAATCACGCTGTAGCATACCGCGAATTATCTAAAATCAAACGGCGCTTTTGCCGATAAACTAGCTCAACAAAAAATAAGTAATTTGCTGCGCAAGCATAACACGCCCTAAATTAGCATGCAGGACGCATGAAATATATATTCTTTAATATATATATTCTGCACAACCTAAAATATATATATTTTAAAGTTAAGTTCTGCATTTTTAAATGAAGAGATGCAAAATTATCATTTTAATATAATTTATATAGTTTTCAAAGCACCTCACATCGAGAAAACAGAGCTATGATTAATTCCAAATGTTAAATAGCCAATTTATATGAGAAATAAAACCCAAAACATTAAATGCTTTCTCAGTGATTCATCATCAGCATCTTTGCCATTTTACTGTCACAATACTCAAAATGATAATACCATATTAAAATATTTAGAACGATGCATTTTAAATTCGCAGTGTTTCCGAAAAATGAAATTAAATTCCTTAGATAAACAGTTGTTTTCTGTCTCCCCAAATAGCTGCCATTTAATATTTATCGTCACAGAAAAACTTTCCCTGAAAAAAAAATGTCCAATTTTAAAGTTTAAATTTTGGTAAATTTTAAGCCAATTCAAGAATTTTAAGAAAATCTTGTCCAAGCGTTTCGTCCGGGTATCTGAAGTACCCATGTACTGTAGCAAATTCTGCTTCTATCAGAAGCTTAGATGTTTCGCTACAGACAACAAACATAGAGAATTGTTTTTTATTATGAAAGATTTTATAAAATAACCAACGCAATAAAAAAATAAATTCCAGTTAAAAATATTATTGTGTTCTCTCACGAATGAACGGATCTAGTTCCACGAGAATGACAATTACAAATTTGTCGTACAGTATTCATATGAAAGGGGAATATATTTCACAATAATTAATACTTTTTAATTTCATGTAATTCTTTTAATTGACTTATTCGAAAAAAATTTGCAATATATCGGAACGTTTGTTGCTAACGTTCTTAAGTCCATGTCGTTCGTTTTCTAATGAAAAATTACATTAAAATTACTAATTATGTAACGTCATTAAACGTTTTGATTTTATAATTATTTTTTTAAAAAATTAATCGAAGATATGGGGGGGGGGGGGCTTACGAACATTGTCGGTAGAGTTTGCAGTATTCATTGATTTTACCATTTGTATCAAATTACCATTTGTACTGTTATAAACGCTCCACCTGTTAATAAGATATCGCACAGTCTGATGGACACACAGATATAGACCACGAAAAGCTATTTTCGAGTTCAAGGGTTCTTGAAACCTACTATCCCTTCGAATTTTCGACTCCTTCATAATACTCACCATTTCTTTATACATTATACTAAGTATATAGGGAATGTAAAATTTATGTGTTTTTATTTTATTAGTAGGGGTTTGTAGGAAGTGGAACTACAACGACATTCTAGAAGGGAACAAAAGCGGAATTGGGGAAAATACATAAAAAATTATACGATATAGGGGGAGCTAGGATTCAGACTAGAGTCTGGAGATTATGTTAAAGTTATCCAGTTCCACCACAGATTTGTTTGGATGGTTCATTGTCATGTAACAAAAAATTAATATCTTAATAAGTTACTTATATTATCGTAAATAAGGTTTAAAAATCAATTAAACTGCTGTATGTGCCTGAAAATGTTGATTATAAATGTTGATTATGTATTAGTTAGGAAGGAAATGAGCGTTGTGGTTTTTAAATTTTTTATATTTCTTTCTTTTATTGTGCATAAAATCTTAAAGTTGTCACGAAATTCATACAATATTTAAAATACCATGAAATACTTGCGAAAATCGAATTTTTAACGGATATTTGCGTTTGGGAATCTTCAGAATACGAAAAATCTATTTTTAGCTTGACGTATGTCTGTGCAATTTATGTATCCAATCTAAAACAAAAACAAATTTACTAAATTTCATTCTGTAGTTATATCAGTCTTGTGTGACCCTGGTGCTGATAAGTCTTCAATACGATTCGCGATAACAGAACCCGACCTTATTTGCAAAACAGCCCGCAAAAATTGCATGTATCCCACTCTAATTGAAAACGAAGATATTAAATTTTACAAAAATTGATAGATAAGTAAGTTGTAAATATTTCCCTGGTGCTGATTAGATTTTGGAACGTCTCTGAAAAAAATAATCTGACTGTTTTGCGTAATGGCCCGCAAAAATCACCAATATCTAAAACAGAAAATATTAATCATACATAAAGCATCGATTGAGAAACTCTTTCCAACTGCAATGCAATGTTATTTAAGCATCTTTAAAATGCGATATATTGAACGATGGTATTTTTAAACTTATCACAATACTACGATAATCTATTATATTTAAAAACTTAAAACTTCATCGAATAAAGATGAATATTATTCGAATATTGTAATCGAAATATAAATCTCCTGGCTCTCTATGTAAAATCAGCGAATATTTCATTCATACACTTGTCTTTTATTCTATTCTTTTCATTCAGCGGTGATATTTTTAAATTTATCTCAAGACTGCAGTTATTTATTTTACTTAAATCAACTCTTAAATCAACGCTCTTAAATCAATGCTCTTAAATGAACTGCTTCTCTATGTAAAATCAATAAATACATCACTGATATCAGCTTTATTCCAGACTCTGGAGCTAAATAGTTTTGCGTTAAAAAAATTTTCAATTGTTATACCACTTATCTTAAAACTTGAAGTATTTACATTATGAATATGTTAAAATTAGGCTTCGTTGCAAAAATAATCAAAGGTTGATGATTATTTAAACTAAAAAATATATATTGTTATTGTGTTTGCCCAGTATGTAGATGCACATAAATTACACGGTTTTAGGGCAGTTGCAACACTAAATATAAATTAAAAAAACTTTAAACATCACGAATTTGACACGGGAAAAAATATGGATGCCATATTTTATTTTGAAGTGATTCGTGTGATATCTTCATATAATATGGATGTAATTATTATTTTTATTTTTATTTGAAATACAACCGAACATATTTTGCAGAATTTTTTTATACGTTTTATGGGACAATTTGAATATTTCCTAAAACTTTCGAATCAATTTGTGATAAATAAGTTTCTATAGGCAGTATGAACAAAGTCATAGGCACTTTTCAACTATGTTGTAAAATGTTACTAAAAAACCACATATGTTCAAATATATCAACTAAATGCTTATTTTATTCGTAATTTTAACAGTGAAAAGAATAAGACTAATCCCATTACACTAGGACAAACCGTTCTAGAGATATTATAGTTTTTTCGCTTTTTCGTTACACCGGCTTTTAAAATAAGTTCAGTTACCAAATAAGAGAATAAAGAGAATTAAAAGTGCAAATTCAGTGTAATCTTAACTACTTGTGAGTGTTATTTTGTGCAATTATACTAAATATAATGAATTATTGAAGAAGTAAAGAGAACATAAATGTGAGTCTGCATGAATGAGAGTCATCTGCTGCCCACATCAGATTTCTTTTATTTATTCCCTGGAACGAGAATCAAGATTAGAAACTGTAATCATATTATAAAATAAACCTCCTTATTGAAATTATGATTTGAAAGATAAGGAATTGAGGAAGTGCGAATCTTGGAATTTACGCATCCCCCTCCCATACACACCCGAGAAGGTGATAATTTCCGGCTTCGGCCCTGTTCCTACCGAAACAAATAATTTACACCACTGAAACGTGTTAAATGATTCCATAGTTTTTAATCAAATTATGCTGGCGGTTGCTTATGGTTTTGTACAAAAGATAAATTTGAATAATATATAATGAATCCCTATTACTGTATTTTAATTGGCAATATAATTAGTTGTGTACCTTTTCTGTGATGATAAATCTAAGCTGAAGATATTGGATTAACTAAATAACTATTAAGTAGAAAATTCAAAAAGCTTCTACATTTATAGCTGAGTATAAATTTCCAAAGGCAATTTATACAATGACCACCTGTTGGCACGAACGTGTTAAATGATTCCATAGTTTTTGATCAAATTATGCTCCGTCAAATCGTTTTGTACAAAAGATAAATTTGAATAATATATAATGAATCCCTATTACTGTATTTTAATTAGCAATATAATTAGTTGTACACCTTTTCTGTGATGATAAGTCTAAGCTGAAGATATTGTATTAACTAAATAACTATTAAGTAGAAAATTCAAAAAGCTTCTACATTTATAGCTGAGTATAAATTTCCAAAGGCAATTTATACAATGACCACCTGGTGGCACGAATTGGGAGAAAATAGACTTCTAAGACGAACAGGTTAGCGGAAGTGGATGGAGGAATACGAAATTATATTAATCTTCTTTCCACAGTGGGGAGTATTTCTTTTCACAGTTTCACTCAAGTCTCAAAGCAAGAAAGAGACTTGTTACTACAAGACAATTAGTCAATTGTTATCCTCCTCGGTGAAGTAGGTGATAATTGACAGAGATAGATAAAAAGATGCATATATCCAAGCTACCTGCCTCGAATTATTTCTATGGGCGACGGTGATTTAACAATTTTCAACATAGTTGAAAAGTGCTTATGACTTTGGTCTGTCTGTCTGTCAGTTCGCACGATAACATTCGGGGATTTTCAAACATTTTTTAAGCAAAGTTAAAATTCAAAAACTGCCACGAAAATTTTAGGAAATACTGAAATTATCCCATACAATATAAAAAAAAAAATTCAGTATTATATGTTCGGTAGTTTTCTAAATAAAAATTGAAATAATAATTACACCCATATAATGTGAAGAGATCACATGACTCACTTGAAAATACATTCTTGGCATCCATCTATTTTCCTATAGTAAATAAAATATTATTTTTAAATTTTTTTAAATTTAGATTTAGTGTTGTATCTGTTCTAAAGCTTTATCTTTTATTTTTGGCTGTGAATCTATATTCTGCGCCAAATCAATTACAATATTTGAGTTTAAATGATCAAACTTTGATTATTTCTATAACGAAGCCTAATTTTAACGTATGCGAAATGGACACAAATCAATCTGTAAGATGAGTTGTATAAGAATTGCTGAATTTAATTTAGCGCTAAATTATTTAGCGTTAAATTAAATTCAGCAATTCTTATACAACTCATTTTCTATAGTCTGGAATATATTTGATATGAATGAAATATTTAGTGATTTTGCATAGAGAAGCAGCCGATTTTATAGCATTGCCTTTTTGGATGAAGTTTTAAGCATAGAATTAGAAAGTACATTTACCTCCATAGTTTTAAGCTTCCAAGTATAATTATTTATTGTAGTACTATGATGATTTATGTAGATGCAGACAAGTGATTTTAAGATGAGTTGTAATAGAATTGCTGATTTTTTTCCAAGTATAACAATTTAGTGTAAAACTGTGATGATTTATGTAGATGCAAACAAGTGGTTGTAAGATGAGTTGTAATAGAATTGATGATTTTTTTTCAAGCGAACAAATTTAACTCTGGAGTCTGGAATAAATGTGTATGAATAAAATATTCACTGCTTTTACACAGAGAGCCAGACGAGTTTTACTTTGATGACAACATTTAAATAAATTTCATTGTTTTAGATGATGTTTCAAATTTTCAAGTAAAATAAATCATTGCAAAACTGTGATAATTAAAAAATTCCACAGCTAAATGTATCACATTTTCGATATATGATACATTCAGCGGATTACGTTTCATTTGAAAAGTGTTTCATAATCAATGCTATATAGATGATTGATCTTTCTCGTTAATCAAGAAATTGTTTTTCCGCGGAAGGAGATTCTACCATTTTCTATTTAGTTCAGCCACTTTCATGTTTGCCAAGATTTAAAATCCAAAGCTTTAAAATGTACGTAAATGGAAGCAATATGCTACATTATGAATTTCGAACTGCTCCGATTCTCGACTTATTTCCAAGACTTGAGTCGCGGAGCCCAGTATTCACGGTTTGTAAATTTTATACCAAATTTCATTCAAATCGCTGCATTCGTGCGTGAGATATTGTCTACACAGGCTCATTGACAGACATACACACATATACTTTCACACACACACAGACAAAACCTCAAAAATGTTCGATTCGTGATCAGGAATGCTTGAAACGGGCTCTTAAGTTGAAAACTTGAATTCGAATTTTCGACCTTGTCACAATACTTTCCTTATACATTACACTATATATATAAGGAAAGTAAAATCGGTAATGTATGAAAGACAACCATGGCTGCACATAAGAAGGAACAGGTATTACTTTATGACAGGTGGTTATTTCTGTAGTGGTGGTGGGGAGGGGGGGGGCTCTAGAAGGGAGCCACACTTTTTACGGGCAACTCTGGGACAACGACATTCATAATTTGTTTCTATCTAATAAGATATTTGAGTTTTCCCCAAACATCGAGTACATTCCTTTGACGTGTCCAAAACAGGTTTGTCCGACAAAGTTACAATTCATTGAATAAAAAATAAGAGACAATGACATAATAAATTTAAACTTCCCAGCTGCTTTGGTACTATAGTTGTTCCCCAGAAACGAGCACATTTCTAAGACTGCCCCAAGATATGGGCCACAGTACTGAAAATATTTTTTTTTTCTAAAATGTATTCCATAATCGTGTTCAAAAAATTATTTAAAAATATAAAACTATTTCGTTAACGGTTAATGCTAGCGTTTTCAAATTTATATCATTCGTTTCTTATTGAGAAATAAAATTATATTTGAAGTTTCTAAAAATGCTGATTTTCTAATGATATTTAAAAAAACTCATTCGAAAATAAGTAGGAGGGGTTCTGTACATTTGATTGCATTTAAACTCAATGGGGTTTTAGTATTTACTGATTGTAATAATACTAATTTACGTACAAAAAGTTTTATACGTTTGCAAGATATTGAGGCCCCTAATTTACACACAATGACATTAAATAATAATGGTGCGATTAGAGATCAAAGGCGTATGGAACGATAATTTTCGTCCAAAACTCGAATTCGAATTTTTGATCCAGTTACAATAATTTTCCTACAAATTATATTATATATGTAAGGTAAGAAGCAGAATAATCATCTCTAACTAAAAGTTAATGAACACCATTGCATTAGTGTCATTATGTTACACCAATTCATTTTCGATATATTAAAAATTTGTTTATTCCATGTTGAATGATGACGTTATTTAGATGTTGACCTCAATATTGTGTTCTTTCGCAAATATCAGCATCCGTGGACAGGATTTGCGATTTTTTAGCAAGTATTAGCACAGAAGAAGTGATGCTTAATGCTTGCTTCCAAAGATGCAACACATAACATTTTTTTTTCTTTCTTATACGTAGTATTGAGGAAGTCTTATTTTCACGAAAATTTTCGATTTCGATATTTCGATGCTAATATATGTTTTCGGACCTCCTGAACACGTTTAAACTATTCTTGGATTGATTGATGTTCATTTGTCAGTCTCAGTCTGTGTATGGTCGAATATTTGTGTACACGATAACTACGACTTTTGCGATACTTTGTATTTAGCATTTTTAACTATAAACCTAGAACTCGATAGAATTAATTTTTTTCGAGAACATTTTTTATTTAATTAATATGGCAGCAAATGACAAAATTTGACATAATCATGCACTCAATGGGTTATATATGCTTCAATGATCTCAAAACTAAATAAATGTAGTGAAGAGTTTGCCATACAGCTTTAGTTTTCCTGCAGTTAGTAACCCCCTGGTTTGTGCAAGTTGTTTGAGAAGTATTTATGCAATTTGTTTTATTCGTCGTTTGTGGTCCTAATTGGACCCCAGCTGTTTAAAACTAACCGATGTAGTCAATCCACCAGCCAAGTATGCGGTCGACGAAAACAATAAGCGTATATAAACGTGCACTGAAGATATCGATGCACAGAAGTAGCAGATCTATATTTCTTTTTTACACTTCTCTACTAAAATTGTTTCATAAAACGGCTTTAAGTGTGTTAAATTAGTCTGAATGTCTGAGATATTTAGCGTACGAGAGATATATAAAATTATATATTGGGTTACATATTGATTGGACAGATAATATTTCTTGTAAAGTGCAAACAAGTTAACCGAACGAATGAAGGCTAATGTATACCCACTTTGGAAAGTTTTGTTGCTGAGACACGGACCGTCCGACCTACCAGAAAGGTGTAAGGTAACCGTTTGGACGGCCGGGAAGTGCCACCCAATTTAGACCGGAATCCAGTGGGACAGGCATCCACCGGGACCGTACGCTCCTTCCCCTACCACCAACCTCTCGGAAGGACTTACGGACCTACATGTTTAACTTGATCGTACTCCGCATGAACACGGCGGTAGTTGTGGCAGCGTGAAAATCCAGCGCGCAAACCTGGGCTACCGCCCCCGAAATGTACGGTGTTCCCAGGTGGTCACCCACCCAAGTACTAACCGCTCCCGATGCTGCCTGACTTCGGTGATCTAACGAGAACCGGCGTTTTCAGCACGGTAGGGCCGTTGGCTCTGGAAAGTTCTGTAAATTAATTAACTTGTGGTGTTCTTTCGTAATATATGAAATTCGAGAAGTTCTAGAACATGCAAATTGCTGCCAATAGTCGAACAGAAATGATTACTGAGGTCAAGTGATACAAGCCTTCAAATTATAACAATGGTTTCTTGTTAGCTATCCTTAGTCAGTGTCAGATGTGAATGCCAAAATGCTTATAAGAGCATCACTTTTGGAACGGCATATTCCGATTTTGATGAAATTTGATTTCTAACTCGTGCTTATTGTGTAGATGGTGTTTTTTCTAGGTATTCTAAACCAAACAAATTTTATTGGAATTTGGGCCATTCGGAAGATTGCAAAAGTCTAATGCATAAATCTGGCGTCTGAGGCATAAATATCATTTCTTTCTACATACATATTTGGCGGAGTTTGGCCAAGGAGTGGTAAATAATTTTATAATAATCATATTGTTCATAATTTGTTAAATGTAACTCCCTGCTTAAGTGATTATATTTTCTAAATGTTTGTATAAGCATCAGTTTAGAACGAAGGGCCTATCATATTTTGACCAGCATGTGGTCTCTAATTTATGATTGACGATTAGATGGATTGATTTTTCTAAACCAAACAAATTTTATTGGAATTTGAGCCATTTGGAAGATTGCAAAAGTCTAATGCATAAATCTGGCGTCTGAGGCATAAATATCCTTTCTTTCTACATACATATTTGGCGGAGTTTGGCCAAGGAGTGGTAAGTAATCTTATAATCATCATATCATTCATAATTTGTTAAAAGTAACTCCCTGCTTAAGTGATTCTATTTTCTAAATGTTTGTATAAGCATCAGTTTAGAACGAAGGGCCAATCATATTTTGACCAGCATGTGGTCTCAAATTTATGATTGACGATTAGATGGATTGGTTTTTCAAGAAATTTTGAAACCGAACATGCATTGAAGGAATAATAATTGTCTGGAAAAATTGTATCCCATTTTCTTATTGACCCGGTCTTCATTGATCAACTGCTGCATCAGGTCGGGGGGGGGCTCTTATAAAGGTCTTTATTGAATAGAGAACTTCAATGTCTATCTTTGTTTACAATATCGACTGCAATGCTACATCTGTCAAGTATTTATACATCTTAAATAATAAAAGGCAATGTCTGTCTGTCTGTCTTATACACTATACGTTCAGCGACCGCGCGTCGGAGAGCTACGAAATTTGGCAATCGGAGACCCGGGAGGGTGGAAAGGGGACACATAAAAACCGATTTTTAAAATTTTAATTATTTTTTTTGTTATTTAATGTTTTATGCGATTTCGACCGTTTTTTGATCTTTTTGCCCTTTTTTCTCCTCGATCCAGACATCGTAGAAAAAAACAAATCACACCATCGGAAAGAGCAGAGAATTTCGAGTAAAAATATATCAATTTAAAATTTCAGAGATAAATTCTAATGTTTTTTTATGATTTTAAAGCAAAAGTCACTTTTGACTCAAAAAAACGATTTTTGGTTTTTAAATTCTCGCATAGTAAAAAGTACTCAGAATTTCGACTAATAATTTACATTTTTAGAAAGGTCAAACATCTGGCATTTTTACAAGCCCAATCTGGTCAGGAAATATTCCGTATTGCCCACAGGATCGGGATTTTAAAAGTTTCCGAATTTCAATTTCTCGGCGTTCCGCTCGGCGTGCCGCTTCTTAACCGGCGTTTCTCCCCCGCAGAAGAAGGGAAGGTGGTGGGTGGGGACGTCAAGGTGGAGGTGACGTCACGGTTCTGAATAGAGCTCCTTTACTCCATATAAATTATTATATTTATATTTTAAATGATGGAACGATATGGATTTTTTAAATGTATATTTTAACTTTTGGATATTTTAAATGGATATTTTAATTTTCTGGATATTTTAAATGATGGAACAATGAAACAATGGAATGAGGATGATGGAATTAAGCATATGGTCATTTTAAATTGCAAATTAGCGCGAGGGAAGTTAGCGGTAGGCCCGGTTTCGATTCCCGCCACTGCCAAAACTTACGCCACGTTCACGCAGAGTACGATCACGTTAAACATGTGGATTCGTGAGTCCTTCCGAGAGGCTTGGTGGTAGGGGAAGGAGGGTACGGTCTAAATTGGGTGAATAAAAAGAAAGTTATGGAGATTGTCGCGGAGGGCGAAGTAGCCCAGTGGTTAGCGCGCGGGAATTGCACGCGGTAGGCCCGGGTTCGATTTCCGCCACTGACACGGAGTCCGATCACGTTAAACATATGGGTCCGTATGTTCTTCCGAGAGGTTGGTGGTAGGGGAAAGAGGGTATACGTTCCCTGTGGATGCCTCCCCCACTGGGTTCCGGTCTAAATTCGGTGGCACATCCTGGCCGTCCAACCAGTTACCTTACACCTTTCTGGTAGGTCGCGCCAACGAGTTTGCCACGATCAGCATTTTCAAGTGTTGCGAACATGCTGGTCGCCAAAGGCGGCTAGTCTTAAATAATAAAAGGCAATGTCTGTGTGTCTGTGTGTCTTATACACTATACGTTTCGCGACCGCGCGTCGGAGAGCTACGAAATTTGGCAATCGGAGACCCGGGGGGAGGGAAGGGGACACGTGAAAACAGATTTTTAAAATTTTAATTATTTTTTTTGTTATTTAATGTTTTATGCGATTTCGACCGTTTTTTGCCATTTTTGCCCTTTTTTTCCCACGATCCGGACATCGTAGGAAAAAACAAATCACACCATCGGAAAGAGCTGACAATTGCGAGTAAAAATATATCAATTTCAAATCTGAATTTCGATTTCTAATATTTTTTAAAGATTTTAAAACAAAAGTCACTTTTTGCTCAAGAAAAGTATTTTTGGTTTTTAAATTCTCACATAGTAAAAAGTACTCATAATTTCGACTAATAATTTACATTTTTAGAAAGGTCAAACATCTGGCATTCTTACAAGTCCAATCTGGTCAGGAAATATTCCGTATTGCCCACAGCATCGGGATTTTAAAAGTTTCCGAATTTCAATTTCTCGGCGTTCCGCTCGGCGTGCCGCTTCTTAACCGGCGTTTCTCCCCGCAGAAGAAGGGCATGTGGTGGGTGGGGACGTCAAGGTGGAGGTAACGTCACGGTTCTGAATAGAGCTCCTTTACTCCATATAAATTATTATATTTATATTTTAAATGATGGAACGATATGGATTTTTTAAATGGATATTTTAATTTTATGGATATTTTAAATGATGAAACAATGGAATGAGGATGATGGAATTAAGCATATGGTCATTTTAAATTGCAAATTAGCGCGCGGGAAGTTAGCGGTAGGCCCGGTTTCGATTCCCGCCACTGCCAAAACTGCCGCCGTGTTTACGTGGAATACGATCACGTTAAATATGTGGGTCCGTAAGTCCTTCCGAGAGGTTGGTGGTAGGGGAAGGAGGATACGGCCCCTGTGGATGCCTCCCCCACTGGGTTCCCGTCTAAATTGGGTGAATATATAGAAAGTTATGGAGATTGTCGCGGAGGGCGCGGCAGCCCAATGGTTAGCGCGCGGGAATTGCACTCAGTAGGCCCGGGTTCGATTCCCGCCACTGCCAAAACTTACGCCACGTTCACGTTAAACATGTGGGTTCGTGAGTCCTTCCGAGAGGTTGGTGGTAGGGGAAGGAGGGTACGGTCTAAATTGGGTGAATAAAAAAAAGTTATGGAGATTGTCGCGGAGGGCGAAGTAGCCCAGTGGTTAGCGCGCGGGAATTGCACGCGGTAGGCCCGGGTTCGATTTCCGCCACTGACGCGGAGTCCGATCACGTTAAACATATGGGTCCGTATGTTTTTCCGAGAGGTTGGTGGTAGGGGAAGGAGGGTACGTTCCCTGTGGATGCCTCTCCCACTGGGTTCCGGTCTAAATTGGGTGGCACATCCTGGCCGTCCAACCAGTTACCTTACACCTTTCTGGTCGGTCGCGCCAACGAGTTTGCCACGGTTGGAATTTGCCACGATCAGCATTTTCAAGGGTTGCGAACAGGCTGGTCGCCAAAGGCGGCTAGTTTAAAATAAAAATAAATGTTTCTTTTTTCTCATTATTTTAATGATTATTCATTAAAATATAATTAGCTGATTCGAAATCAGGGGGGCTGAATATTCGTTCCAGTTTATGTAACAAGTAAATTGGTTTCATCACAAGACAAATAGCTGCATAATGTTTTCAAATGTAATCAAATTTTTCAATGCTTCTCGCATTCAAAAATTACTTAAAAACCATTATCTCTTTTCCGTGCAAACCGCCTTGAAGTGAAAACTGCCAGAGAATCTTTCCTCGAAGGAAGCCTCCTATGGAGATTCAATCCCACCTCCAGAAAAAGACTCTTCCTGATGATGAGGGTACTAGATGTTTTCGCAAAAATCAATAACGAGATCCAGTGCCACAGTCCCTACATTGTCCTGAAAACAGTGGATTATATAAAGTGCATCCGTCTACTTTTTGATACGATACCCGTGCCCCTAATGTCACGCCTAGAGTTAAGGTCCTCCTTGGAAAATCTCCTTCGGGGCTTATTACCAAAAGAATACATTCTTGAGGTCGTTTGGAATTATGAGGCTCTATTTCAAGAGAGCACGAAACCTAAGGCTCCGAGGTCCCTGCAGCATCTCAGCAGGTGTGGAATAAGGCAAATCCTCCGCTGGAAGGGTAAACTTCCTCATGGCATCCAATCTCTCCCCGTTCCTGAAAACATGAAAAAATACCTGAATTGCGCCTTCCCTTAGTTTGGCAAAATTTGAGTTAGAAATAATATTAAAGTGACAAAAATGATAGTACAATTCAGGCATTTGCAATTAGATGTATTGTTAAAAAGTAATAAAAATCGGTTCAAGAAATACCTCTTTTAGAATATATGTCGTCAAGTCCTTTTAAGAAGATGCAGAGATTTGACTTCACAAATTGATCGTTCAAGTTGAGTATGTGTCGACATATTTCATGCCATGTGAATTTATTTAAGTACCCATATACGTTTTGTATTGTATTGAAATTTTGTCATTTAAATAAAGCGTTGATTGGATTTAGAATGTTTTGCTTTATTGATTGCTCCAGTCTTTTGTGCTGAATAGTATAAGTACTTAGCTTTTTTGCCGAAGGTGACCTATACAAGTACAGTTTGGCCTGCCGTTTGGGCTGAATAGTCCAAACTTCAAAGGTCGAACATTTGCGTTTAAGGCAAGGCTGTCAATACGTAACTTTTCCAACAATTATTATAATTTTTGTTTAAAGTCACTGTTTTGTTGTGTTTGCAAGTCAAAGTTACTTGTTTTAGGATATAAAAGCAAGAAATATTAATTTCTATATAATATACTCAGAAAAGTTACCTTTTTATTGAAGTCATTATTTTTATTTTAATGAATTAAATTATAACACTTATTTAAATTTCATTGGAAATTATAAATATGTCCGTTATCTTATTACGTAAACACTATGTTCTTATTTTCACAACCAAATGATCGCAGATGCTCAGGGTGCATAATACAATACTCAGTCTGATGAAACTACAAATGTAAAAAATAAAGAAATAACTTCCAATATTACTAAGAAATTGGTCTAAGGGGAAAATGCAGGCTATGGGCGATGCACATTGAATATTTACTCTTAAGTCATACTGTTGTAGAACTAGCAAATATTACTAGAAAATTCTAGCCTTAGAAGAATCAGATTTGTCCTTAAATCACATGTTGTTAGGAAGCGATGGACCCAACGTCAATATACAAGTGCAGAGACTAGTTGGTGAAAAAATGTTTTCTATTAGAGGCAGTGGCTTCATTAACGTTGACACACATTTTAAGGGTCTTAATGATTTCGGGGATGAATGCTTTGGCATTTTTATTGCTGTTTTCCTATTTTTTATGTGTTTCCAAGTAGATGAGAAGATTGCACAATAATACAGCAGGCAATGTATGTGATAAGAAAGAAATTATTGAAGTCAAAGAGCTTTAATCAGATGGAGTTAACTTCTCGTTTGTTGAGGCTTCAGATAATAATAACCAACTCCTCTTGCTCATTTTTACAAATGGCTTATTCGCACTAGATCGGCGCATTATGTCAGTTCCAAAAAACTGTGAGAATGTGCTATTGGGGTAGTTTGTGATTTTTTATGCACATTTTTTACATAATCTTCATCTACGTATTTTAAAATCACTAAAACACAGGTCAAAATGCGTACATTAAGATTCCGTGTAATATATGGTTTTCATATTCTGTTGCGGTTGCTTCGAATTATCATCTCAAAAAATGATTTCGAATTCATTAAAATTAATTTTTCAGTATTTATTTTCAGATTATAGACTTACACTGCGTACATGAACAATTACTTCTTAACTGAAAGCTCTTTCGAGAGCCAGAAGGAAAAATCACCGTACATGCAACCTGTCATTTGACGTGAATCTTGGATTGCCATTTCTGGACTGTCGGTCCAGGGTAGCCATATTTGGTGATTTATCGCCACTTAGGCGATATTTGAAATGTCCGAGAACCGTCTCTATATAACTAATATTCTATGTGATGCAAGCCACTTTTGGAAGTTTCTACAGAAAGCATATAAAAGGAGTCATTATTCAGTTCGGGAGCAGTTGACGTGATATGAGCTACATTGAATTGTGAGGTACGTTAATGTTTTGAGAATAGAATCAGCGATATTGAAAATTTGCTGAGCATGTAATTGCTGTTGCAGTGTATCTGACAGATATTTAGTGACCTTATTAGATATTTATCCAGAAATTTGCTTTATGTTGTTGCTGTTTAAATCGCGCTTTTAAATATGCGTGTTAGTTATCCAGATATTTGGAGTCACGCTTTTATTCTGAGAGTATACACATAATTCCACAGGTTACATCGTAGAAATATTAAAAATAAAAAATTATATCGATAAATAAAATCTTGTGAAAAATATTGATAGCGAGATATATTATAATATTGTTAACGAGATATGTTAATAATTGAGAATGTGTTTATGATTTCTTAACATACACTTTCTACGATTTATGATTTCAAATAAAACATACAAGAATAACTTGATATGAGCAATTCAATAATGAGTTTAACGGATATGCGCAATGTCTAAGCTACGAATTTAAAAAATAATTTCTGTCCATAGAAATTTCGAGAACCGAATCGTACTGCATACAAATTTTTATATTGGAAAAAACGTACAGCTTACCAAGTACAATTAACATTTAAACTTATGATGATTTCATTTATAAATTTTATATGCAATTTTTTTAATACCAGTCAGTTTCATTTTCCACTACATATATCAAAGTACATATTTACATTTATTGTACTAGAATATTTAATATATTGTATTGCCAAATTTTGAGAAATTTCAATTTAATCAGAATTAAAATCTCCCCTTTTAAATCCATAGCCGCTAAAGTGTGCTGTAATTGTCAGCGCCACGGGCACTCTTCTGAGTGCTGCAGTTTCCCGAGCAGATGTCTGAAATGCGCTAGGATGCGTCATATGCGAATTTGCAAGCATCCAAGGGAATCCCCCGCGGTTTGCTGCAATTGCCGCGGTGACCATCCGGCAAATTTTGGACAATGCCCGGCAAACCCAGCTAACAGACCTCCTAGAACGAAAACCAACATAGAGTATAAACAAAAAATTGCCCCCCCCCTCCCCCAGATTCCAACTAAAACATCTAATGAGGAGGAAAAAGAGATTGAGACCACTGTGCACGCCGTTGAAACTGCTACTCAGCAAACTGCATCACCTATGCAGAAGTTGTTGCTAGCAAAAGGAAACGCCGATCCCCCCCTCCCGTGGACAACCACAAGAGAAACTGTCAGAGCCACAACGACTTTATTAAACTTTTTAATGAGATCAAACAAGTGTTTGTTGGAATACAACTCGAAAAAATCATTAACTTTTTAAACTAAACATATTCATGGCCAAGGGCCCCCTGCAATGCATATCCACGATTCTCAGTGCAATACCGTTCTTCTTTTAGAAAACGTTCTGTGTGGCTCCTGAACCTATTTTGGACTGAAATTCTTTCTTCGTTATCACCTTTTCCTTGCTCCCCCCCCCCCCCATTGTAGGTTCTCAAAGTGTTTCCTAATACTATGTGCACTATTCCTGAATTTCATCTCTTGCCTCGGCAAGTCTTATTCATGGCCTAAAACACCTTTTGGCAACAATCTCCCGGAGATACAGCACTCTGTGCTAGGCGCTCCATAACCGTGTCATACACAACGAGTTTACAAACGGGGGAAGACTACGAAAGACCCCTGACGAAAGACGTTTGAAAGCCCTCAAACATTCATTTTATGGTGTGTAAAGGTGCAGCAAACTTACAGGCCAATTTGCTCCAGCACAATTTCACTCCAACTCCCGTGACGCATGCGCATTAACAAATCTCGGGGAAAATAGTTGTGTACCAAAGAGGGGGAGGAAATGGGTTATATATTTCACAAGTTACTGCGCTGTGCGTGTGTGTTGTATTACCACGTGGACCGACTTCATTACAATTTAAAGCTGCTAATTTAATATTTTTGTCACTTCTTTTACATGCTTGACATGTATTTAATTGTGTGTTACAATTCTGGGCTGTATACATTTGATTTTCTGATTGTTGTTGTCTTAAAATGACCATTTTGCTGAGTTTCTTGCAAACACACAAAAGGTATGTGAATTATTTCGATCCTAAAGGTATTTTATTGTTTTATATAGTATGCAAATGTAATCGCAATAAACACCTTTAGAAATAAGGGATTTTGTCGTTTTGGATTCTTATCATGATTATATTTACCTCATTTGTATACTTAGAACTTTTGATTTTACTAATCTTAAGAAAACTGAATAGCTTGACATAAGCCAGTTGATTAGCTTGTTTGAGATAGAATTATTTTTAATTTTCTGTCTATTCAGGCTGATTTGCTGGATGTCTTGAAGCAGATAGCATTAGAAATAAAATATTTTAGATTACTTATACTGTGAAATGAGTATGTTATATTTTTAATTTCTACTGATTTTAATGAGTCTCCAAATACATTAATTTACAACACTTCTTTTATTTGGATTATTTGATAAAATAAAGAGTGGAATGACTGTTTATTTTCTGAAACATTGCCGTTGCTTTAGTAAATATTCAAATTATCCAATAAAATATATAAAAAAATTCAGAAAAATATGTTCCGTAGTTTTTAAATAAAAATTAAAATAATAATTACATCCATATTAAATGAAGAGATTACGTAATCCCCTTCAAAATAAAATATGGCATCCATCTTATGTCAAATCGTGATTTTTAAAGTTCTTTTAAATTTATATTTTGTGTTGCATCCGTCTTAAAACAGTTTTATTTTTGCCTAATTTTATAGAGAGATCCAGGCGATTTATATTTCGATGACTTCATTGAAATAAAGTTCATTTTTTTTCAATGAAGTTTTAAGTGTTAAAATATAATGAATTACTGTATTGTGATAATTTTTAAAATATCACCGCTGAATGTATTGCATTTTAAAGATGTTTAAATAAAATTGTATTGCAGTTGGAAAGTGTTTCACAATCAATGCAAGAAGCATGATTGATCTTTCTTGTTTCATTATTGTTTGCACAAAAAGTAACTTTTCTTATTTATAATCTATGATTAGATTTGGTGTATAAATTAACTGCCCATAGCAATCATATGAATTTTTCATGAATTAATATACTGCAACAGCTTTTTATTTTTAATTCACCAATTATATTTAAATTGTGTAACCTCTATAAGTATTATTTGTAAATAAAATATTATTTTCTTAATAATTGGAATAATTTATTTCTGGTATAATTTTCATCAACAGAGATGTATAACATATTCTATACAGATAAGCTTAAATATACATGTTAATATAATATTTAGATATAATCATTACTGAAAAATTCTCAAAATAATAGCTACTAATGGAATGCGTTTCTTATTTTATTTTCTTTTGTTTTACAGTTTGCGTTGTTTCAAAAGTATGATTATTTTATAGGGAATTTATTCTACAAAATATATTTAATGTGTTCAATATGGATTTAATATATTTATTTAGATTTTAGGTGTAAATTTTTATTATGAGGGTAATCTAAAAAATAATAAACAGATGAATAGTTTTATTTTTACTTAGGTTTGCATATTTTTTACATTCTAAGTTTCTGAAACACAGATATTTATATAAAATATATAAAAGGAATATCTGTTAAAAATAATTTTATACTATTTCATAAGTGATGCTATGGAATTAATTAGGTTTTCATTTTTATTATGGAATAATTCACTTATTTCTATTTTATAAGGCATTCAATTTTTCCACCAATAAGTAAATAACTTCTTTTATGAATATATTTGTGAAAAAAACTAATTTTTAGTAACATGAAATTAATGTGAATAATTTTAAACAAATTTAGAAAATATAAAAACAATTTTAAGTTTTCAGCATTTGATAAAAAAGCATTTTATACTCTTATTTTGAATTTCATCATAAAATAAAATCATTTTCCATATTATACAATAGATACACAAATCATGCTATACAAAATTTATGAAAAAGGAATATGTAACGAAATCAGTTTTACATAATCTTTGAAAAAATAGTCTATACTGAAATCAAATCAGTATTACTACTGCTACAATACCACAAAGAAAAAAAAAACATTTTATGTTCTTGTACAAAAAGATTTCGTAGGTATTAAAAAAAAAACAGGAAAAAAAGCGTAAGCGCAACGCGTTGGGACCCTGGAATATTGTTTACTCGGCATACCTCAGAAAAATTCTCATAGCGAATGAACCGGTTTTCGCGTTTACATTAGCTTCGAATGGAAGCTTATCTTCTTTACATGTATATTCTTTGGTCGATATACCATCAGTTAGTTTATGATCATTCGGGAGAGAGCAGCCGAAGAGTAAGGACGTCCTTTCCCTCCGCTCCTGTTTGACGACTTTTTCCCCACGCGGAAGACATCACCCTGGGAACGGCCAGTCGAAGACCGGGGCCCCTAATAGAAATAATAACCTTGCGGGGCCCCTATAGATATAATAACCTTGCGGGGCCCTTCGCTCGACCTCCACGTGGAAGCCATTACGCTTGATCACCACATGGAGCCTACAACTACCTAACAAATTGGAAACTGGACAATGAAGTATCATGGTAGAAATAGTAACATTGGACTGTCGGAACGAATCACCATGCCGAACAATGATTTTGAGCAGAACACAGATCTAGATCACCAACAGAAGCACACAAGGGAATAAGTAATGAAGCTCCACCACCTAGCTACTGCAGCAGTAGCACACCTGGAAACCAACAATAATTCAATGGACTCTGACAGCCAGATGATTAGAGGTATGTGCTCAGATCTGTATGAACTGAAACGCACCCCCACCCCGAAAAAAAATGTCATTGCAGATAGATTAATAATGTTCTTTGAGCAATACAAACGCGATGAACTTGAAAGCTATTTTACAGGAATAGATAATAAAATAAATGAACCTAAAAGAAATAATGAATCTAAAAATGTACCAGATCTCTGACTAAAAGGCAAATCGAAAACACTTGCAACAAAGACAATAAAACTATTGAATAAAAGTCCTCCAAACTTCCATTGAAAATGAATATCCTCCCTTTGTAAATTCCGAGAATATTGCAGAAACTGGTAAACCCGAAGAAATGGACGATGATGTCGTTTTAGTAAGAGAAAACCTAAAGAATGAGAAACCAAAAAATTTGAACAACCCCATACAAACTCAAATTATCCCCCTGATAGCGACAGGAACTGATATAAGAGAGGAATGTCCCAAAACTAGCAACGATCAGGATTCAGAGACCCCCCCCCCCCACAAATAATCACAAAAAACCAGCACCCGGAACCTTTCTTCATAGAACTTAATGATAATTAATGATGACCTCGACGCATTATTTGACCTTCAGGACAGAACAATCTTGGTGGGGGTTTAAATGCCCACCATACAAATTGGGGCTGTCCTAGTTGGAACGGATATGGCAGAGACTTAAACACTTACATCTGTAATCCCAACATCAGACACCTACACCACAACCAGACACAATGTTAGACAAAATTCAATCATTGATTTTGCACTCCTCAATAATATCCCCTTCCTACATGAAATTCACACCCTTAATGAACTAAACTCAGACCACCTCCCTATTAAGTTTACACTTTATCCCAGCTCTAATTTGCCTATCCCCCTCCCTCAAGTCCACTAATTGGAAAATTTTCACCAAAACTCTCTCGGATTCCCCCCTCCCTGTACATTAATAGTAAAAATGTAACGGACATCAAAAAGTGCAAAGATAAACTTACACAGGAAATTAAATCTTAACTTGCTGCAGCCACCACATTCAATGTACCCCTCCCCACACTCACCGCAAGCTTCCCTTCCCACATTAAAAATTTAATTAAACAAAGAAACAAATCCAGACACTTTTTGCAAACCACAAGATTTCCCCCCTCCCATAAAACACATCTTAACAAACTCAGCAGACAGATTAAACACACAATTCATCTACACAAGCAGCACCAATGGAGGAGGTTCAATGAAACACTTGCACCAACTGACAATTCTGTCTGGGAATTTGTGAAAAAACTCAACAACCCTGGAACTAATATCACACACATTAACACCAAAAACGGAACTGCACACACTGACTACGAAATTTCTAATGCCCTTGCTGAAAATTATGAAACCCAGTTTACTGAAAACCAAAACCTTAACTGCCCGGATACTGAAGCAGAAGTGCAAAACACACTAAACGCTTATTTCACCCCCCCTCCCCCCCACGCATAATTACACAGGTCCCTCCCTCCGAAATTCTAAAAAAAAATTAAAAACCTAAAGAATAGAAAAGCCCCGGGCATTGACTTGATAACCAACAAAGCCATCAAATCCGTCCCCATAAACATAGTCTATGACATTACTATCATCATAAATTAAATTCGTATACACCATCATTTCCCTCAAAAATGGAAGACAGCTGTCATAATTGGGATCCAGAAACCTGGCGAAGATCACACCCTCCCCCACAACTTTAGATCAATTAGCCTCCTAAATACCTTAAGCAAACTTACGGAGCGAATAATATACACGCGGATCAAACACTTTGTTGAACAACACAACGTCTTAAAACTTCTAAACCACATAAACACAATTTCCGCCTGGTTTCGGAAATGGAAAATAAAAATCAATGAAGAAAAGACCAACTGCATCATCTTTTCCAAAAAAAAAATGAAACCAGAACCAATCAAAATCAACAACATCAAAATTCCCTATGTGGAAACTGCTCACTATCTAGGCATAACCTTTGGCACCAAAATGAACAGGAAACCGCATATCACCAACACAATCAGGAAATATCATACCGCTAGGAACAAGTTGTTTTCCATCCTTCACTCACTACATGCATACTTCCAAAACAAAATCCTCCTATACAAAACTGTTCTTCGGCCAATCCGGCGCGGCTGTTTGGGGATTCACGGACGAAATGAATTTAAAAAAAACTTCAAAAATCTCAAAACAAATCCCTCAGGGCAATTAGAAAAGCGCCCCGGTTCCCGAGACACGACATCATCCATAACGACTTCGGAGTAACAAATATTAAAACACAGATTGCAAAAATAGCCGAATTTTTTTTTCAAAATCTAAATAAAATCCCTAACGAAGAAATCTGTAACTTACCGGAGTACGACCCACATCAATGGAAGTTTCGTAAGAGACCCAGAGCATCCACAATTATTTAATCAACTCTCGCAACCCACAGGTGTAAACGCCTAATTCTAAACTTTAAATTCTATCAGTCTTAACTTTTACTTAACTCATAATAAACTCATAATAATTTTAACGAACATGTATTTAATTGCGGTTGCTCGCAGAGGACTTAGGAGACTGCTCTTCTGTACTGCTGTCATCTAGCGGCAACTTTTGAAAATTCCTGTAAAAGCAAACTCTCAAACTTCTCTTTTGTCTCGCCTTGGGTGGCAACATCATAATTTCCAAATTTGAGCCTTGGCATCCATTTTTTCCAAAATGAATGTGATCTTTTCACTGTCAATTTTGTGGTTCGTCACACATTGCAGCTTATAAAAAAATGCCCCCCCTTTTTTTCGTGTGATATAGCACATCCATTTCATTAACAGTTCACTTTTCCGCCTTTTGTCATTCTATACTCAGCTCAGAGCATTTATTAACATGCCATCCCCCTTTCACTGGAGCAATTCATGTAATTACAGAGTTCATGATGCACAATACCCATTCCGTAGATACTGCCGTATTTGGCCAGGCGCTCCATTAACATATCCCCAAAAAGATACCCCATCAATGCGAGATGCTTCTGTCGACGCAAGCACGTGTACGGAGTGAAAATAATGGTGGGTAGATGACAGAAACGTCGATATGCGCAACTGACTGACTTTGAGAGAGGCCTGATCATCGGGCTGAAAACCACAGGGTGGTAGGCGCGCCGGATAGCCAGTTATGCGGGTCGTTCGGACTATACCCTCCGATGGTGTTGGGAGCACTTGTCACGGGACGCCATCCAGACACGTAGGACCGGCTTCAGACGGACCAAGCATACCACGAGTAGAGAGGATCGAAATGATCATGCAGTAGGCACGTATAGAGCACACGACGACCCGATCCGCGATATAGACACACGTAAGCGGCTCTTATGTGCCCACGAACCTTATCTAGACACCTGAAGGAAGCGAATCTGCGATCCCAACGTCCCTTAAGTGTTTTGCCGTTAACACTGGAACATCGACGGCTCCTGTTGAAGTGGTGCCGGGGCAGAGCAACGTGAAATGCCACTGATTGGCAATGTTTAGCGTTTAGCGATGAGCGCCTCTTCGTGTTGGGGACCGATGATCAACGTGTCAGGGTGTGGAGGTCCCCTGCACAACGCCAATCCCAACCTCATTATCGAACGCTACACCAGTCCCACTGCAGGCATCATGGGCTTCTGAGCCATAGTCTATGACAACCGATCCGCTCTAGTAGCGGTACCTGAAGCACTGACGGGCCAGTCGTAGGTGGATGAGATTCTACTGCCCCATGAGCTGCCATTCGTTGCTGGGATTCCAGGTGCGCAATTCCAGAAGGATAATTCCCTGCCGCACACGGTTTGGGTCGATCAGGCCTGTTTGAGTCATGTCCAGACACTTCTATGGCCTGACCACTCCCCAGATCTGTCACACATAGAGCATGTGTGGGACCAGTTGAAGCTGCCTCATTGCCCCAATATTCCGGATTTGGAACATAACGTTCAACAGGTGTGGACTAGTCTACCGCAGAACAACATCAGGCGTCTGTTTGATACTTTGCGGACCGCATTGCTGCTTGCATCGCAGCACAAGGTGGTGCGACACGCTATTGAGGATGACCGGACTCTGTAACACAGCTCCCTCTGTACGTGTTCTGCTGAGCTGTTTATGTGATCATGTATACAATTTATCTGTATCCTTGCGTCAATAAAATTTCAGGTCCATTCCATGCTTCCTTCTTGGTGCGCAACTTTCATTGTCCGTGAGTGTAAGAAAGTCGAAATTAAGACATAATTGTTACAAAATTGAAACACTTTCGAATAATCTGCTAATACGTAAAAGGAAAATTGCACATATAAGAACCATGACTTTCACATTTGTAAAAGTGATTTCACATTCAAGATTCACATTCAAGATTCAAGGGATGAATAATACACATTCTTTCACATTCAAGATTCAAGGGATGAATAATACACAAATGCCGATGTTGAGATTTCAAAAATAAGAGAAACAGAAATAGATGAAGCATTAATGCCAGTTATGTTGTAAAGAGCAAGAATTTAAAATAGATCAATTAGGAATAATTTCTGCATCAGGATCGAATATTTAACCAAGCTGACCAAGAAAAAGAAGCTTGTTTCTGGAAATGGAGATAAATAATATCTATAAACTCCGTTTACTGTCCCAGAAGTTAAAACAGATTGAAATATAAAAAGCATCAATCAATTTACCTGAGAAAAATACACCACGTGCCGACTCTAAAAGCGAAGATTAAAAAGTACCATTTATCTGTTGTCTCTTGTTGCAGATCAAAGTAGAAATGAACTGTTGCCACTCATGAGAGATAAATTGCACTGTTGTCAATAGGTAGAAAACGTTGGGTATTAGGTAAAAACGAAATACCCCTATAAAATACTAGATAAAAGTAAAGGCACAGAATCAAAAGACTAAATAGTGAATTCAATGAAATGCAAATACATAAGAATGAAAATGATAAGCTAACAATAGAAGCTACTAATAGAAGGTAAAGAGGATATTTAAGGACATTCAGACAATTTAAACTTTTTACTATACCATTAACTAAATATATTGGATAATTATATAACTTAGAAATATTTTTAATGTTATTAATATGCAAATTATGATGCTTTTTTATCAGTTCATCTAAAAATTCTGAAAACTTTATGAAAATAATATTTCTAAACAATCGAATAGGGTTACATGAATTATATATATATAAATAGAACTATTTTATTAATATTAAAATTAAAGTATTCTGTTGTGTCATATAAATTATTAACAATCCTATTAAATTGTTCAATATTAAAATTTAAATCCCAGAAATTAACACTATTACTAATAGATGATTCAATAGGTAATCTTTCCAAACTATCCAGCTAGAAATGTATATTAATTGTATAATTATCAGATAAAATTCGAAAACATCAGATCGTAAATATATCTATAAATTCAATATATCAGTAGATTTACAAGAATGTCCACAAGGATAAAAGTACAAATTAGCTAATATCCTGCTACTACAATAACCTTGCAGGACCCTTGCGGAAGATATTTTTAAGTATAATTACACTCATGTCCAAAAGTTAAGCATAGTTGCTGTTTACGTGAAAGTTTCAGGAAATCTACATCGGAATGGAAGAAAACGTGGTATGCAAGTGTAATAGGGTTATAGAAGAAGAAAACAATGCAAAACAAGGATAATAACGACTTTTATTATGCAAAGAAAAAGGGTCATAATATGAGTGTCAACCTCAGTGAAACAAAATGATTAAAACAATGTGATGCTGCAGGTTAGTATATAGCCACGCATGCGGCACAACGATTCCCCATACTTTCTATGAGGGTTTAGATGAGCTATGTGCTCAAAGACTTCCAAGCCTAGGTGAGCAGTTTTCAATCCCGAAACGGAGCTTGGTGGGTAGCGGAGGGCTGCAAGATGTCTCCCGAGCATATCCCACACATGTTCTATTGGATGCAGATCAGCAAAGTTGGCAGGCCACTGAATGTGCTGGAAATCTTCAGTTTGAAGGAAGTCGACGCCCATGGCCGAAAAGTAAGGAGCCGCGTTACAATCGATGGATATGAAATCTGGACCAACAACACTTCAAAACAATCGAACGGTAGACTCAAAGACTTCGTCTCTATATCTTTGACCGGCAACCGACCCCGTGTCAAAAATATGGAGGTCTGTGTGGCTATCCATCATAATGCCTGGCCAGACCATGACTCCCCCCAAACGGGAAGCGATATCTTTCCGTGATGTTTCCCGGGTAAAAACGCATTTCACATTCTTTACAGAAGGTGGTACGACGAGAATCAGTGTGCAGACTAAACCTGGATTCGTCATTGAACATGATATTGCCCCAGTGCTGTCCAATCCACTGCCGATATTCCAAACTCCACTGTAAACTCGTGCATTTCTGTGCAGACTTCAGAGGGATGCAAACTGCTGATCATCTGCCATAGAGAACAACGTGTCTGAGTCTTCTGTAAACATTTTGTCTCGAAACAGTGATTCCCCTGGCGGCCCAGTTATCTGGCAGAACGGTTTCTCTGATTTCGCGCAGTTATCTCCAAATAACGGTCTTGACGAGCGATTGTTACCCTAAGCCAACCTGGTACCAGTCATCGGGTAACATCTCCAGTGGTTTGGAACCTCTGCTACAGTCTGGAGATCACACATTGAGGCGCATTCTGAATTCGAGACGCTTCGGATTGGGATCGACCATATTCCAGTATTCCAAAAATTCGTCCCTTCAAATACATGTCCATTTGGCATATTTGTGACATCTTCCGTCCTTTTTGATTGTTAACAACGCTCCGTGCCACAGCAATAGCGAGATTTTGCCTCAACTGGTCATGCCGTTCGAGGTTGTTTTATACTTGTTCCGACGTGAGCTGATGCTTTGCGCATGTCCACGTCGACTGAACTCTTTTTCATATGCACAATGATTTACATTCGTCCCACGATTCTCTATAGCTGATTGTGAATCATTGGATCCATAGTAACTCCGAATATTTCGCATTTTACAAATTATGATAAACTTTTGGACATGAGAGTATATATATATATATATATATATATATATATATATATATATATATATATATATATGTGTGTGTGTGTGTATATATATCATTTAGGCCTAGATACGTATCAGCGTATCATACCAGCGAATTGCCGCGGAAACAAACGTATAGGAATGTGAATCGTCGCAGTGGCAAAGGCTCATCCAACCATACGCCAGCACGCTTAGATCGACGCATTCGAAGACATGCGGTGGCGTCCCAACAAACGCTGACTATCGATATTCTGCAGAATTTGCAGGGTATATTTGATGTTCCAATATCAGAGAAAACAGTGAGTCCACCATTAGCCAAAAGCGGCTTGCACTTAAACTGTCCTTTACGAGAACTGCCATTGACAACATGACACTGACGTGAGGGATTACAATGGTGCCGGACCCGTGTCTTTTGGACGACTGAATGGGACAGGGTAGTGATTAGAAACGAGTATTGGTTCTGTTTGTCGAATGGCAGTCTCCGTGGGAGAGTCTGGAGGCGACGTGGAAACATATCAAATCTTGCTGCGACTGTTGAACTTCATTCTGCTCGACAACGCGGCATCATGGTTTGGGGTGTCATCGGCTTCGATAGCCGCCCATACAGCAAAGTTCGTCACAAGTGTGACAGTGACGTTGCAATCACGTGACATATGAGTCACAATGTGATATCACAGTTGGGATTTCTATGTGACGTTGCACAGTGGTAATATTGTGACCTTATTGTAACTATATTTTGTGAAGTTTCTGCACCTTCATTAACACGTCACAATGTGACATCACATTTGTGATTTGTATGCAACATCGCTAATTGGGGACACCATGACATTACTGTGACTATATTTTATCACGTATCTGCAACTAAACATAAATGTCACAACGTGACGTCACATTTGTGATTTATATTTAACATCGCCAATTGGTGACACCATGACATTACTGTGACTATATTTAGTCACGTATCTGCAACTAAACATAAATGTCACAACGTGACGTCACATTTGTGATTTATATTTAACATCGCTAATTGGTGACACCATGACATTACTGTGACTATATTTTGTCACGTATCTGCAACTGAATATAAATGTCACAATGTGACGTCACATTTGCGATATATATTTAACATCGCTAACTGGTGACACCATGACATTACTGTGACTATATTTTGCCACGTATCTGCAACTAAACATAAATGTCACAACGTGACGTCACATTTGTGATTTATATTTAACATCGCCAATTGGTGACACCATGACATTACTGTGACTATATTTAGTCACGTATCTGCAACTAAACATAAATGTCACAATGTGACATCACATTTGTGATTTGTATGCAACATCGCTAATTGGGGACACCATGACATTACTGTGACTATATTTTATCACGTATCTGCAACTAAACATAAATGTCACAACGTGACGTCACATTTGTGATATATATTTAACATCGCTAATTGGTGACACCATGACATTACAGTGACTATATTTTGCCACGTATCTGCAACTAAATATAAATGTCACAACGTGACGTCACATTTGTGATTTATATTTAACATCGCTAATTGGTGACACCATGACATTACTGTGACTATATTTAGTCACGTATCTGCAACTAAACATAAATGTCACAACGTGACGTCACATTTGTGATTTATATTTAACATCGCTAATTGGTGACACCATGACATTACTGTGACTATATTTTGTCACGTATCTGCAACTGAACATAAATGCTACAATGTGACGTCACAGTTGTTACTTCTAGGCGACGATGCGTATTAGTAACATTGGGACTTTATTGGGACTATATTTAGTGACGTCTCAACCACTTGATAAACACATAACAATGCAACGTCACATATGTGTCTTATATGCAGCATCGATAATTTGTGACACTGTGAGATTACTGTGACTATATTTTGTAACTTGTCTGCAAATAAACATAAATGTCACAATATGACGTCATAGTTGTGACTTGTATGCAATATTGCATATTGGTTACATTATGCCATTGATGTAACTATATTTTGTGACTTTTATACAACTGAATATTATTATTACAATGAGACGTAACAGTTGCGATTTCTAAATAACATCGCTCATTGATGACACTGTAACATTGTTGTAACTATATTTTGTGTTGTTTTCGGCCCTAACCATAAATGTTATAATGCAACGTAACAGTGGTATTGGCAAAACTATGACGGCACTAATAATTTATTATTACTTCTGCTGCTTAAAACAGAGCACAATAGCTATATAAAGGTCACTGTTGTGTCTGGTATTTCGCATCATGCATTGATTTTACCTTACACCTTTCTGGTAGGTCGGACGGTCTGGGTCTCAACATCATGTATTGATAACACTGTGAAATGCACGATTAAGAACTTATATATTTTTTTCTTTTTCAAGAAAAAGCATTTTGTACACCCACTACGAATTTACCTTCAGCTATAACTGCTTTCATTTAACTGTCGTTTTTCTAAGCGACACATGAAACAGTGATCACAAGCTGCGGGTCTCACACCGAACCGCATCATGTCCAGTGTAGTTTACGGGCAACGTAAATATAAGGTAATAACTGTGTATAACTATTTTTAAGAATGAAAACTGTCCAATAATATGTATGGCTAACTTCAATTTATGGCCAATGACATTATTTTTATAAAAAAATATCTTATTGTGTAGTTTGACAATTTACAAAATTGTATTTAACTTTAAAATAAAAAATCTGATGTGGGCAGCACATGACTTTCCCTGCAGACTTATATTAACGTTCTCTTTATTTTAATTAAATTTATTTCACTTTTAATTCAATTTTCGTTCTCATTCGGTAACCGGGCTTATTTTCAAAGGTGGCGTAGGGAAAGTAAGAAAAACTAATATATCTCGAGAACGGCTAGTTCTAGTGTAATGGGTTTGGTCTTATTCTTTTCGTCGTTAAAAATTACGTATTAAACATGCATTTAATGGATATATTTGAGTATACCTAGTTCTTTAGTTTAGAATTTGACTTGTTTTGCGGGCCATTTTGCAAAAAAGGCAGGTTATTTTTTTCCGAATCGTACCAAAATCTAATCAGCACCAAGGTGATCCATAAGTGACCCATGTACCGAATTTTGTGAAATTTGGTCCATTAGTTTTTCAGTTAGAGTGGATACAAGCTTTTGCGGGCCATTTCGCAAAAAAAAGGCGGGTTTTTTATCCCAAATCGTACCCAAAACTAATCAGCACCAGACTCCCTCACAAGTGACTTACCTAACAAATTTTGTGAAATTCGGTCCATTAGTTTTTTAGTTAGAGTGGATACAATATCTGCACAGACAGACAGACACACAGACACACACACCGACGTCACGCTAAAAATAGTTTTTTCGTATTCTAGAGGTCTCGAAACGTGTAGATCCGTCGAAAACTCGAGTTGTGATTTTCGGCATGATTCCAATACTTTCCCTATACATTACCATGTATTGCAGGGAAAGTAAAAAGCAGCTGGTTGTGGGTGCCACATTTAACGTACTTTATATGTACCAATGAAAATCCAATATTAAAATATGATAATGCACACAAAATAGTCTGACATAGATACTTTACAATTTTGTACATACAAATCAATCGAAGCACATTTCATATGTCTTAAAATTTTGAAAGAAAAAAAATATATATATTTGTCCAAGTTGTCAGTGCTTATAGATATAATCTATCATTGATATCAGAAACATGCATTTTGTGTTCATTTTTTTTAAATACTTGGACTTGATGAAGAATTTTATCGAAATTATCCATTCATTATTAGGCCTAGGGCTTGTCCACGTGTAAAGCTTTCATGCTTGGATTTCATTTTATTTTATTTTGTCGATTCATTTCCATTGATGTTTTTTGTTTGTCTTCAGCTTGATGACTAGAGGTTTGCATTTTATTTTCCACTTGATGGATGATTCTCTGTTTGATACTTTTATTTGTAAGGCATATTTTAATGTTGGGATTTTTTGAGTTGAAGCTTCTCTCTACTTTTTCATTGGATTTTCAAACTTTTATTATATATATATATATATATATATATATATATATATATATATATATATATATATATATGAAAATTCAAAGATTGAATAGCGAGAAGTTGTAACTCAAAATACCCTAACTTTCTAACAAGCCTACAAAATAAAATTTTTATCCAGACAATTTGGAATTTATTCCTAATGAAGCTACTATTAGTAATAATATTAAATTTTTGGATTTAAATATTTTTATTGAACCTTCTAATAGAATTGTTACTAATTTATATGATAAAAAAGACTATTTTAATTTTAACATTCATAAAATCTTACCATTTAATTCTTGCAACTCGATTCTATTGTTTAGAAATATTATACTTAATCTGCTTTTTAGAATTTATAGATTATCTGATAAAAAATTTCATGGTATATATATAAATAATCTAAAAATTACCAACAATTTATATAAATATCCCTCTTATTTTGTGAATGATGTAGTTAAAAAATTTAGATTAGCTGGACTTTCATGAATTCTATTCATAGTTTTTATATTAGCTTAACATCTCCATTCTCTTGTATTAATAATATTTTTATTTTACTTCCATTTAAACATTAGCCTTTCTATTATTAACTCCTCCTTTTAGTAGCTCTGATTGTATATTATCACTTATTCTTGCCTTTTCGTATTGCCGTTATTTATTTCTTACTAATGGCAACAGTAGATCATTTATTTTTCCTTTGCGAACGGCAACACTGATCTCTTCATTCTGGGTTCCCGGATTCGACAGGTTCGTGTATTTGTAGTGTTATTTTCCAGGTATTCTTGTTTCCTTTTATTTTTTCTTCTTTATGTATGTTGTCCAAGTAGAAATAGTTTATAGATATAAGCTATCTATTTCTTCAGAAACATACTTTTTTGTGTTTGCTTCGACAAAATACTTGGACCCGAGGAAGAGTTTTGGAGAAGTGAACAAATCAATGATTTAGGCCTAGCCCTTGTCCACGTGTATAGCATTAATGCTTGGATTTCATTTGTTTTCCTTTTATCGATTCCATACCATTGATTTTTTGTGATTTTCTTTAACTTGATGATCCGAAATTTGTATTTTTTTCCATTTGATTAGATTTTCTGATTTATACTTTTATTCTCTAGGCTTGATGGAAAGTCAAGTTTTTCGATTTACTGCTTCTCACTTTTCTTTCATTGGACTTTCAAACTATTATTATTTTTGAAATCATTTTATTTATTAGTTGCATTTGCTCAATAAATCAAATGTATTTTGCATTGTCATTCCTATTTACTTAATATTTTTTTTATATTTGCATATTTGCAAAGTATCCTTCATTTTTTTTTAGTATGCTACGATATATATATATATATATATATATATATATATATATATATATATATATATATATATATATATATATATATTGTACTAGATATTTAAATCATACATTATGTTTCCTGAAGTTGATCGAATTTTGATATTATAAGGACAAAAACACAGATTGATAACATTTTTGTTGTTACCGAAGTAGTATAGTAAGATTACATAATTTCATATAATTCGATTACTCCGTTGTGCTCTGTTGTTTTGACTTTACCTTTATACTGAAAAGATTAAAGAAAACGTACTATATCTCGAGAATAGGGTATGTTTTCATTCTGTTAATGATGCAATTCATTTCTAAATTTTAAAAAATCTGATGTAGGCAGCATATGACCTTATGAATTTGCCTCTTTCACAGTGAAAAAATGATAAAAAGATCCACGGGACAGTGTTTTCAACGTTGAATTGAACATTTGACCCTTTTCCGGATGATTGTATAACTATTTCAAAGAACCCAATTAACTTATATTTCACAACTCAAAATTAATAATTATTTATATTGATAGCATCCTCAATAAGCAATACAGTCTTTATATGAAAATATTTTAATAATTAATTCATTAATTAGGTATCATTTTCAATAACTTTGACAATCTTTTAGTCAATCTGTAACGAAATATCTACAAGATGGCGATATTCCTCTAGAATATTCAATAAGTTCGCCAATGGTATCGCCAAGTGTTACAGATAAACGGAGAAAATAATATTTTTCTTATATACTAGAAGGTATGCCCGTCATACGACGGAATTCAAAATTTACAAATCATTACCTCCCATTGGGTGTCTTTTTTATCAATTTGGCGGCATTTCCCTCACTTTGGCAACATTTCAAAAGGTCGCCAAGTTCGCAATATCCTGCCAAAATTTTCGGCTAGTGTTACGGACGGATAGTCGGAGAAATAAATTTATTCTTATAGTCGATTTTTATGTTCTTTCCAAGATATTGAATTTTCTTTAATTAGTCGTCATTTCCATTGATTTAGCGTTAATTTTACCAATTTGGCGACTTTTGCGTCAATTTGGTAACACTTAAAAAAGTTGCCAAGTTGGCGATATTTCGCCAAATTTGTCGCTAAAATTTCACTATATGGATATGAAATAGGTTATTCTTACAGTAGATAAGTGACTATTGGCGTTCAAATAAAAAAACTAGCACCGAAGTATCTTCTCTCGTGAATGGATCGTGCAAAATCGACGAGAATGCTGCTAACAAATTTATCGCGTAATATTACATATGAAAAGTAAAAATATTTTACAATATATAATATTATTTTTTATTTTATATGATTTTTTGATAAATTTATTTGAAAAATGTGTAATATATCAAGAACGGTTTATACTAGCGTTCTAATTTTTATGTCAATCGTTTTATAATAAAAAATTACTTAGAAAATGATTATTTACGTAACTTCATTAAAAATTTTTATTTTTTGACGATTTTTCCAAATTTCATTCGAAAATTTGAGGGTGTTCTGAACATTCGAATGCGTCTAAAATCAATATAGTTCCAGTGTTCACAGATGGTAAATTTTGTACCAAATTTAGTTCGAATCTCTCCATTCGTTCGTGAGATATCGTCTCCACAGACTCAAGGACACACACAGACACACACACATACACACACACGCAGACATCTCCTCAAAAACGTTTGATTCGTGCTCAGAGATGCTTGAAACGTGATCTCCCGTCGAATACTCGAAATCGAATGTTTAATCCCATCACAATGCTTTTCTTATACATTATACTACTTATGTGTAAGGAAAGTAATAAGCTTACCAAATTTCGTGAAATTCTTGATTATTTTGAGATATTGCTTTTTTTAGGAAAAGCAAAATTTCAATTATAGAGAACTATTTATAAAACTACTCATTCATAAAGCAATACTATTGATACTACTTTGAAAAGTAAAAAAAATAAGTAATTTTAAGGACTTTCTTAGGACTTCAAACACTTTTTAACTTGTACTAAAATAATAAAATATGTCTGCTTAGAATTTTTGGCACCAAAATTCGCGATATTTCCGACGAAGCACTCACTCACATTCACATAACTTTGAGGGAAAACATTAAAATTCATTAATTTTGAGTAATGGTTCTAAAATTCACAATTTCAAAGAAAAACGTTAACATTTGCAATTTAAAAAAATGCTCAAATGTATATTTTTATTTAAAATCGCTAAAAGTAGCAATTTTATTTAAAAACTTTAAAACTTGTAATTTTAAGTAAAGCTATAAAGCTAAAATGCACGAAAATGAGTAAAATTAAAAGTACTTCCATTCACGAATGTCGCAGAGAACATCATACAATCATTTACTGTGACCTCTACCTCTACTCCAAAAATTAATTGCTTACGCGTTGCAACCGCAGCTGCTCAATAGTTTTGAGGAAGCTATTCTAGTATTTATCAACAAACTTAGTAGGTGATAATCCTAGAGGCGGGAACTTAAAAAATGCCGTTTATCTTTCCATCTGCGGTAGTGGTCTCGAGCTTTGTTTTTAACGCTTTATTTGATACGCTCAAACCAGTTATATTCATTGAGAAAATTTTAAATTAATTTTAAGGGGCGCGACGGCCAGTGGTTAGTGTGCGGGAATTGCAGTCGGTTGGGCCGAGTTCGATTCCCGCCACTGTCAAAACTGCCGCCGTGTTCACGCGGAATACGATCACTTTAAACATGGGTCTGTAAGTCCTTTCAAGAGGTTGGTGGTAAGGGAAGGAGAGTACGGTCCCTGTGGATGCCTCCTCCACTGGGTTCCGGTCTAAATTGAGTGGCACTTCCCGACCGTCCAAACAGATACCTTATACTTGTGTGGTAGGTCGGACGGTCTGGGTCGAAGAAGAAATTAATTTTAATTAAGTATATTAAATTACTGTGTTTATTTCACCTACGTAAAGATAAATGCTTAAAAAACAAGCTTTTATCTCAATTCTTCATAGAAAAATTTCCCACATTCGTGTTTTTAACATATTTTAATACAAATCATATCGGTCTGAGACTCATTAGTCTTCGGGTTGGGTCGGATCGTGCATTTATACGTTTCTTTGGATTCGGGTTGGGTTTAAACACTAGCATTTCGGGTCTGTCCGGGTGAAAATCTAGATTTCGGCCTTGCAGACAGACCTCTTACGTGCGGGCACGGATAAATAAATATAGATGAGCAACGAAAGCCTAAAATAGACTGAAAAATTCGTATCCGAGAACGGCTCGAGATGACTTCTAAACAATGTTGTTCATTAATTTCAGATTAAAAATATTTACAAAACGTTCATTCACTTGATAATAGGGAGTTTTTTCGATGTTTCATGAATTTTCTTATTTTGGATCAAAATCGGGATATATCGTGAAAACGGCGTATGTGTGCATTTTGTAAACGATAGCATTCGCATTTATATAAATATCCACATAAATATAGGAATTTCTGTAATATTTTATAACGTAATTATGTTTTATAACATTTTTATCGATTTTCGGAATGAAAAGTTCGTTATGTCGTGAACCTATACCGACGCATCTCTTTCTCAATTTATATTGTAAAAGTGCTACTTGTAAAAGTGCCGACGTAATCCCATGTAAAAGTATAAGTTCCGGACACGAATCAGGTCGTATAAATACATATGTAAAAGTTTATGATACTGTAATAGTGGTTCAATAAATATAATCCCAGAGGTTTGCCTTCCTTGATGATGAGCGCCAGGACTCACCAAGTTAATAAAATGGCAGATATATGTATACAAAATAATTTTCATCATAATATAGAAAAAAATCTTTAATTTATGTTTTAAGATATAATAACATTCCAATCATCGTAAAACAGCTATTAGATGTTAAATCACTTCGTTTCAAATATTTTTCAACACAATACTTGATTCATATAAATGTTAAATGTATTATATAACACAATTTTTTCAGCATTCTTTATATTTATTCATAGACACTTGAAGTCATTATTTTATATCGATGGGATTTCTGTTATATATTTTTTCAACCGCTACCAAATCTGACGTCACAACAAATATCACGCCATCCAGCACTCGCTTTCACAGGAGCTTCGAAAAAGAAAGAAGTAAATAAAAACAAACCAATACATATAACAGACTCCTCATAACCGGAACTCACAGTCCCGAAAAATGCAAGTAGATGAAAAGTGCGGTTATTTTGCAGACGAACATTTAACACGGAATAATTTATATTTACATTCAGCATGAAAACACATTTAAAACAGTAAAATTAAGAGTTTATAAAAAACCGATACTACAATATATATATAACACCTGCAGTTATTTTTTATGTATCTATTATTTCATGGTATAATTGGTATACACTTATATACATGGTATAATGTATAAGAAAAGTATTGCGACTCGCTCGAAAATTTGAATTCGAGTTTTCGACGGGAGAGCACTCTTCAAGCATCCCTGAACACGAATCAAACGTTTTTGAGGTGATGTCTCTGTGTGTGTGTGAAAGTGTGTGTGTGTGTGCGTGCGTGTGTGTGTGTGTGCGTGTGTGTGTGCGCGTGCGTGCGTGTGTGTGTGTCAGTGAGTCTGTGGAGACGTGTGTGTGTCAGTGAGTCTGTGGAGACATTATCTCACGAACGAATGGAGAAATTCGAATGAAATTTGGTACAAAAATTACAATCCGTGAATACGGAAAACCTATTGTTTTTCAACAAAATAAAATGCTCAGACCCGAATAAAATTGGTACAAATATCACAATCCGTGTATACTGGAAGCCTAATGTTTTTAAACGTAATCTAATGTTCAGAATCCCCCTAAATTTTAGAGTGAAATTTGAAAAAAATCATCGAAAAAACAAAACCTTTAATAAAGTTACGCAAATAGACAAATCTTATGTAATTTTTTCTTAGAAAACGATTGACATAAACTTTGGAACGCTAGCAAAAACTGTTCTCGAGATATTGCACATTTTTCAAATAAATTTATCAAAAAATCGCATAAATTGAAAAAAAAATATTGACTGTTGAGAAACATGTTCATATTTCATATGTAATATCATACGATAAATTGGGTGACATCATTCTCGTGGATCTAGCTCGTTTCATTCTTGGGAAAAGATACTCTGAGTAATACTTTTGTATTTGAACGCCAATAGTCATTTATCTGCTATAAGAATAACTTATTTCTCCTCCATAACGCTTGGCGAGATTTTGGCAACGAATTTAGCTGAATGGCGCCAACTTTTTTAATGTTTCTAAATTAACGAAAATCTCCTCAAATGGATAAAAATGACGCTAAATCAATAAAAATGACGACTTATTGACGAAAATTCAATATCTTGGAAAAATATAAGTATCTACTGTAAGAATAACCTATCTTATTTTTACTGTAAACGTAGTAAATTCATTGCAATATAGGGAAAGTCATGTGCTGCTTGCTCTCATCAGATTTATTTTTGTCGGGTTTTAATTCATGAATATGAATACATCTACTATTTCGAGGTTCAAAGTTCTTGTTTTTATCAATTTGATCATTTTCAGTACCCTGTATTAGTTCAACCAAATAATGGTACAAATGCTGCTGCAATATTAACACGGTAAGTTTAAGCTTCTTAATATATAGCGTATATAAAAAAATAAACTGTTCAAACGGTTTCAAAAGCTGTGTTCAAACACACATCTACTCAGTTCAAAAAATCTTGAAAAAACCACTTTAAAATACCAAAGAATAAAATAATGCTGAATTTAAAAGAATGAAAAGCGAATGAATTAACTAGTTTTGGAAATTATATGAGCTACCTTTATCAACTACATTCAAATAACATTTGATCAAACTAGATTGAAAATGAAAGGAAAGAAGCTGAACTATTAAAAAGAATGTTCCAAGAACAGAAGTAGACAGCTAGTATTTTTTATATATTTTTTTTATTTTTACAATTTTTAATTCTCTGGTATTATTAAATTGAATTTAGTTAAAATAGCTCATGTAGTTTTTCAAATCTGTTTTTCTTTCGTAGTATTATTCTATGACTTGGCATTTTTACAACAATTTGAACGAATGTTTTGAATTTTTTTTTAATGCTGGTTCCTCATTTAACTCTCGAAGCAGCTTGTTTCCATCGTTTTTAATATACTACATAATTTCGCAACATTTATTCACATACATTTTTGAAAGTGTTTGAAAATCTAGCAAAAAACTACTAAATCTAAATAAAAAGTTTTGACACTAAAGTTATTTATTTCTAAAATTAAGTTAAATTATATTTGGGTGTGAATAACATGCATCTATGCTTGGAGTATCAGTAGCGAAAATCGGAGCATTACGAAAATGTAAACAATTTGGACGTTTATGTGTGCCGAATCTAATAGAAATTTAAAGGCTCAACTCGATTTTCATATACACGAAATCAGAATATAAAGTTACATAAAAATCCATTAATATTTGTAACAGCTATAGAGTACACAAAAAGAATCGAGCACAGACAGACATCACTCCAAACATAATCAAAGTGTGCTCAGGGGCCCTAAAACATAAATTGGCATCACAATCTCGAAATATAAAATTTTAGTGAAAGAATATTTTCACAATACTACGTATGAGAAAGTAAAAATGTAAATAATTTTTCTTATTTTGTCGGAAATATGGTCCAGATTAAGAATATATAAATATAATTCGAATACTTTAATATTTTGAAAAAAAATTCTTTTTTCGAAAGAAAATTAAAAAGTATCTGTCCGAGCGGATTTGTTTCTTCACCTTACTTTCATTAATATCTTCGAAACTAATATATATATATATATATATATATATATATATATAAATATATTTTATATATATATATATATATATATATATATATATAATTTTTTTTTTTTTTTTTTTTTTTTTTAGATACTATAGCTTACAAAATTATGAAATATACTATGTAGAAATTATTAAATAAAGAATTTAAAGTTATTAAGTAAATGGAATGAAAATGCAAAATACATTTAATTTATTGCGCAAATGCAGCTCATAAATAAAATGATTTCAATAATAATAGAAGTTTGAAAATCCAATGAACGAAAAGTAAGAAGATGTAACACGATAAACCTAACTTTTTAAAAACACCCACAGAATAAAATATAATACAGCAAATCATCAATCAAATGGATTAAAAATACAAAACACTAGCTATCAAGTTACAGAAAATCAACCAAATTAAAAGGTATGGAAACAAAAAAAAGAAAAACTTAAACTAAATTCAACTATCTAACTGGCGTACAAAACAAATGTAAAAATCAATTAATCCTCAAGCATATGGAAAAAATAAAAAAATTAATATCGAATCAACAAGTCAATGAAAAATATAATACAAAGGTATGGAATCGAAATAAGTATAACAAACGAAATCAAGCACAAACGCCTTACATGTGGACGAGGCTCTAAGCCTAAATCATGAATTGTTAACCTCTACAAAAATCTAATCATGTCCAAGTTTTTTGTAGAAGCAAACTCAAAAATGTATGTTTCTGAAGAAATAGATAGATTAAATCTATGAACTATTTCTACTTGGACGACATACATAAAGATGGAATAAAAAAGAAAAAATGAATACCTGGAAAAAGCACAGCATGTGTACAGACGATTCATTACAGGGATCGAGGGAACACTGATAGAAGAGACCAGTGTTGCCATTCGTAAAGAAAAAATAAAAAACCATTTACTGTTGCCATTCATAAGAATTGAAAAACTGTGAAGCGAAATGTATAGAAAAAGTATTAATATACAAAAAGAGCTACTAAAAAGAGGGGCAAATAAAGGTAATGCTGAAGTGGGAAGTGAATGGAAAAAAAAAAAAAAAAAAAAAAAAAAAAAAAAAAAATGGAGATGACTGGCTAATATAAGATACTATGAATAGAATTATATGATACTATGGAAAGAATTATAAAAATCCAGCTATTATAAATTTTTTAACAATACTATTTACTAAATAAGTGGGATATTTATATAAATTACTAGTAATTTTGAGATTATTGATATGCATAGCATGAAATTTTTTATCAGATAATCTATAAATTCTAAAAAGCTGATTGAGTATAATATTTCTAAACAATTGAATCGAGTTACAGGAATTAAAAGGTAAGATTTTATTAATATTAAAATTATAAAAGTCTTTTTTATCATATAAATTTGTAACAATTCTATTAGAAGGATCAATAAAAAGATTTAAATCCAAAAAATTAACATTTTTATTAATAGTAGCTTCATTAGGTATTAATTCCAAATTGTCTGGATAGTAATCTATATCTATGAGATAATTTTCTGTATGTACTAAGCAAATCAGATCATCAACATATCTGTAAAAAGTATAATCTATTGAAGTAAATGACATTTCATAATGATAAAGGTATAAATTAGCTAGCATACTGCTACTACAGCCACCCTGTGGAACTCCTGAGACTTGTAAGTATAATTTATTTCCTTGAAAAATATAATTATTGAAAATAACAAAGTGAAGAAGTTTAGGAAAATTTTTAAATTTAATTTGATTTGAAAGAGGTGTAATATAAGCATTATATAGAGCTAAAATTACATCATATAGATCAGATATCTTAATATTATTAAAAAGATCTTTAAAATCAAAAGTTTGAAATCCTATTATTTTTCTAAGAGATGTTAATTTATTCTTTAATTCTTTACTATTATTTAGAATATGGTAGTTATTGCTAGTCTGGCTTAAACTATTATTTATTAGATTTAAAGAATTTAGTAATAATTTACTCGCAGTATTAGAGTAAGTATTATGGCCACTAGTAACTGTTCTAAATTTAATAGGATTTTTATGAAATTTTGGAATAAGCACTATATAAGGAAATTTAAGATATTTATATTTAATATTTAAATCATTATACATATTGATAATTTTCAATTTAATACTATTGATGGAATGTAAATCAGGTTTAAAAAGACTATTATTTTTTAAATAATCTAACAGAAATTGAATATAAAATTTTTTACAGATAATAGCATAATTATTAGAGGCTTTATCAACATAGGTGATAACAAAGGATCTTTGTAAATCATTAATGGAATGTTTAATATTATCAATATTATATAAAGATCTAGACAATTTAATATCTCTAATAGCATTTTTAATTGATTCTAATATAGTAAATTTCCACATATTAAATGCCTCTAATGGCAGAGCGTATTTACAAGCTAATTTATATATATATTTATCAAGATCAAGATTAATTGATTTTAAGACTTTAAAAGTATTATTACAAGAAGGTATCCTAAATTTAGTGCCAAATGACATAATGGTTCTTAACACATTGTCACTAACAAGGTCTAAATCTCCTGTAACTATGTGCCCCAAGTCAGGATTTAGAAATTTAGCAAATTTATTTAATTTACAAATACATTCACTATCTACAATTGACTGAGAAGAATGATCAATAGAGAGCGATTGTGAAACTTCATTATAATTAAATATAGACCTACCAATAGGCTTATTGTATTTGAATGTCTTTGAAACAAATAAATCACCAATAGGCAATAAATGTTTAAACTTGTTAAACAGATGTCCAAAATTTATAGAATTATATATAGGATGTTTGAAAGAGATAACATATATATATATATATATATATATATATATATATATATATATATATATATATTTATATATATATATTTATATATATATATATATATATATATATATATATATATATATATATATATATATATATATATATATATATATATATATATATATATATATATATATATTTATATATATATATATATATATATATATATATTTATATATATATATATATATATATATATATATATATATATATATATATATATATATATATATATATATATATATATTTATATATATATATATATATATATATATATATATATATATATATATATATATATATATATATATATATATATATATATATATATATATATATATATATATATATATATATATATATATATATATATATATAATTTTGCAAGTATAGTGGATATAGTTTCAATATTTAATGAAATTATCTAAATAAAAATTCCAATATAAAATATCCGATAATTAGAAAATAATAATATCAGTGGTTCTTGTGGGTTACAATAAGAATTTTGAACATATGTAAAAAAATGACAATAGCTTTGAATTTTATCATAAATTATTGATTTTCAGCATCTTATTGAAATGTTATTTTCAATACAATTTATATTCTTTAAAGTATTAAATAAATATAAAACTTTCTTACTTTTTCCTCTCTAAAAAAAGAAAAAAAAAAGAAACTGATAGTGTAATCAGTGGTAACTGAGATGTCACAATTAAAGGTTATTATAGTTGATTGCTTGCACTAAATTAGAATTACACAATTCTTGCTCAACGAAAATTTACCAAATTTTTTTTTCATCTGCAAAAAAAAAGTTTATAGAGAACGCATTTTAATAGATATGTTTGATTGAAAAGTTATTATAGGGATTCTCCAGTACTTTTAAAATGTCTTCGAAAATGTCTTCGCTTTAAGAATTCTTGAAAATGTATTTCTGGAAAAAGAAAGTAAGTTTACAATCAAAATGACACATTTACTATAAATATTTTCAAAAACCCGGTTAAAATATATCATGGTTGGAACGTATTTATTCAATTTAATTCAATGCAATTTAAGTGGCAACTGCATATAAAATTCAATTAGAGTAATCTCAAAGAACATAAAATACTAGAATACTAAACATAAAAAGTTAAGAGCATTAAAACTGGCATTTGAAAAAAATGACAGGCGTCAAAATAAAAGTATCAATATCCGCACAATATGTATCAAGGAGGTTAATAAATTTATATACAAAAAAAAATCTCTTAATGCAATTGTTGTTTTATTTTTTTGCTTGTTTTCATATCTAATATTGGTAACAGGTCATGTGAAACTCCAAGAACGCAAGAAAGTATAGTAGGACAATGAATAATATTACTTAAAACTTCACAGTAAAACAAGAGGCAAAACTATTTACTTTTTTCTAAGGCGACAAAATCATGGATAATAACTATAAATTCTGTAATAGCACGTTTAAAATGATTACAATTATTTTTTATTATTTGTTATCTCTGGAACAAAACTCATAATGCAGATGTATATATATATATATATATATATATATATATAATCTATCTCTAATATCAGAAACATGCATTTTGTGTTCATTTTGATTAAATACTTGAACTTGACAAAGAGTTTTTTCGAAATGAACAATTCATTTAGGCCTAGTGCTTATCCACGTGTAAAACTTTAAAGCTTAAATTTTATTTGATTTTCTATTATCGAATGCAATCCATTGATATTTGTTGATTATTTTTGGTTTGGTTACTAGAACTTTGCATTGCAACTTCTCTCTATTCTATCATTGGGCTGGGGGCGTAGTAACCAAACGTTTTGTTTTCCATTTCTCCATACATAATTTCTCCGAACTTAAATGGGTTCCGATATGTTTATTGTTCCTGAGGGGAATGGCACCTTCTGTGCAAAGCTATTGGGCCCAGGTTTCGAGGCGGCCCTGACTCAGATTTGTTTGTTGGAGAGGAGACTTTGAGGATAACGCGGACGTTTCAAATATTCAGCTGTGCGTATTTATAAAGTCACTGTTATTCCAGAATTAGAAAAAATTGTAAATATTGGTGGTAAGTACGGTAAAAGGAAAGTACTCCACGAACCTGCTCTTTTCTTTTATTTTATGTTGCAATCCTCTTTGTACAAAAAATATTGTTAGCGTTAGTAAATCGAATTTGAGTTTTGCATGATTTTATTTATTGCATTTTTTCCCTTCAGAATTAAATACTTTTTATTCAATTTCTTGTTTCTTATTATTGATGAAAATAATAATTTAAAATAATCATGAATGTGGAAAATAATGTAAAATTGTTAGGTTGAAAAATTGTTAGGTGAGCAGAGCAATAATTTCTGTGTCGTGGAATGGCAACATCTGTTGGCTCCCACGTTTATTTGCGGCAGTTTGTTGGCAGTTTGTTTATTTGCGGGAACGCGCGGCAAGATGTTATTGTTAACGGATCATTGGATATCTGTGTTAAAAGGTAATTTCATTTATTTTATAATCTATTGAGCTTATAATTCAGTATTTTGTAAATAAGTATATTGCATATTCCTTTCTAATTTTATAAGTTTCTTTAGCGATTGAGACTAATTTATAACACTCTTTCTTTCCTTTGTTGCGCATTCGACGTGTATTCGATTCTTGGCCATCTGCAGAGCGTGATTAGATTAGATTCGTTCTTGTTATGTTTGAAAGTGGGAAGTAAGTAAATATCTGAATTGTATAACTACAATAAACTTATAATACTGTGACATTTTCCTAACCAATTGCTTTAATTTCATAGTGCCGTCGATTCTGCCTTTTCACTAAAAATGTGATCTTATCTTTTAAATCTGATATACTATATTTATGTATTTTATATGTAAAATCAAATTTTTCTATATCCCCCTTTTTTTATTATTATGGTTATTTTCAATCGCGGTTAGAAATTCATAGCAGAAAATGAAGCATTTTTACTCAGTTACCAAAAGGTTCTATACTTAAACAGGGAAGTTAGACATAAAAAATTACGGCTGGGTTTAGAATCTCGTTGTCAAAATGAAATTTAAAGGTGGGAAATGCAACTAACAAATAATTTCGAATACTGTTTTTAATGCAGTTTAAAATTCTAAAATTGTGTAGTTAGATTTGGATATTTGTACAGAAAAATTGCATTGAATTAAAATTTATTCTGGCTTGTACATATTTTTGCAGAAAGAATGAGAATTATCTGTTGCATGTATAAAACATTTTATTACCTAAAATAAAAAAGTTTTTTACAATCGTATGTATACGTAGAATTTAATACTAATCATATGTATACAGTCATATCTGTACAATCATATGTATACATAAATTTGTCACTTACTGTAATATTATTGTTAAATTTCTAAACAATCCATATAATTGAAATTGAAAATCTGTCTGTCTGTATGTAAGTTTGTCTCTTTATCACGGGAGAACGGGTGAACCGAATTTAATGAAATTTTGTGGGTAGGCTTAAATTAGCCCCACTTAAAATTTAGTTAAAGTTTTTGAGACCACGGGTTGTCTAGATATTAATTAAAAATGAACAATTAAGCCTTCCATAGAGATAGCATTATGCAGACAATATTTTTTACGCCAATTTATTTGAAGAAAATTGTATCATGTCGCTACAATGGATTTAAATCTAATGCGTTTGTGTGACAGAAGGATTTTTATTAAATTTTTTCCGATTTAAATAATATAGTATGTATATAAAATAAATTTGAACGATATTGCATTTTTGACTGGATTATATCAATTACGGTCTTCAGGTTTAAACATTATTATTTTTGATATTTTCGGGGATTAATGATATTTTCAATTTATTACATCTTTGTTTTATTTTGGCAAAAATTGTTGAAACTCATATATGTACATAGCACTGATCTTCTACAACTGCACTGGTATATCTTTTAATCTAAGAGAATATAAGTTGTACATGTATATTGTCATATCTTAGAATGAATTACGGCCTTTAGATTTAATGATTACTGGATTATTGTTATTTTCAATTATGTCATCTATTTTAATTTGGCAAAGATTTTAGAAACTCATATTGTGTAGTAATTGAGTAATTGTAATCCTCTACTAATAGACTTAGTATATATTCTAATATTCGTGAATATAAGTAGTGCGGGTCCCATACAATTTTAGCACTTTTAATTTGCATATATTGGTTCAATTTCATATTTTTTGTAAATTTGTTTACGAACAGGATCAGGATATTTTATTCTTCAGATCTGCCTGTGAAGATAATTTTATATAGCGAGAACATATGTTCTTAAACTTCTTTTTAGTCAAGCATTAAATTAAATATTTTAATAGAATATTTTGATTAACAATATCATTTAGTATACTATAGGAATTTGTACATGATCGTGAATTTTAAATTTCTTTATATTATATGCTCCGCAAGAAAAACAGGTATTACTGCTAGTTTCTATATATATATGTGTGAAAGCCCCAGGCCGTCCGGCTCGTCCAGAGGACTTGGAGCAACAGAATGGACGACCGTATATATATATATGTGTGTAGAAATTAGTAAATTTCAGTCAGTGGTCTAAAGGTCCAGTAATTTTTACGACATCACAGGTCCTCAACCTTTATTGCTGGTCTGTATACAGAATTTTTAAAAATATTTAAAAAATTGAAAAACATGGGAAATACTTGAGTAATATTATATTTTGATTTCTGTAAAAACCATAATAACGAAAATATAAAAGAAAAGTTATATAAATTGTAATTTAATGTTTATGGAATAAACCAGTTAAATATATCTATATAATATTTATGAGGGAGAAAAGACACCACTCCTAATTTCAACACACCATTACTAACACCACTCATTCCAACACACCACTCCCAATTTCAAGCTCTGCATATAATAATACATGAAGGAATATATTTGAAGAAAGCATAGAAATATATAATATATATGATATTTTAGGAAACATCCTAAATATTTCATTTACACTAACTTTAATAATTGGACTAAAATTTCATTTGAATAACTTAAATTGTTTCAGAAATATTTGTTATACCCCACTTAGTCACACACGTATTAATTACATCATAAAAACATTCAATTTTGTGTTTAGTCATGCTCAAATCATGTTTAATTGTCAAAATCTTAAATTATTACGTGTTATAACATATTTTTACTCATATCATGTACGTATGAGAGATTAGAATTAATATTAAAAACTATCCTTACCTACGATGCTCCTGATAATACCTTCATTATAAGGCAATGGCGATTCTCGACCGATTTTACGATGCAACTACCCAATTCAAAATATTTCCACGTGCTCTCATTTTTTATCCAAAAATAAGTAAATTGCCATAAATTTCTTTAGAAATATGTTATATCACACCTGTATATATTATTCATACTTAACCTAAGATGGCCATGCTTAAAAATATAGTTTCGTTGTTTTATTATGATTATATGAATTTTAATTACTATTACTATTTAGTACTATTTACAGTGGTAGTTGATTATCTTTTGCTAAAGCAAAAATGATTAACTATTAATGAGTTGGTTAAATATATTTTTATATGGGTAGTATTCGAAAGTTCTATTAAGTAATTTTACAGCTTTGCAGTACAGCAAATTTTAATTAAATAAAGGATAAAATATCGTGCTTTTTTTTAATCTTGTTTTTAGGGATGCAAAGAATATTCGGCTTGTCTGAATATTACTAGTATTTTGTGAAATGATTCAACCGTATACTGTTGAGAGTATTCTATATTTATAACATCACTTTAATATTTTAAGTAGATTAGCTATCTTCTATTAATAAGGATACAATTCATGCCAATAAAGTGATATTAAATTACAATAGGAAAATCGCCGACTCTAGGTACAAGAATTTCCTCTACACAAGAAAAGAATATTTTATATACTAGGGATTATAATCCCAGATATTTTGTATAAATCTGGTATTTGGGGATTGCAAAATTGTTAATCCTGGGATTTGGAATTTCATTTTATCTCATTTAAAATAATTCAAATTTTATACTCTTGTATTTTTTTTTATTCGTCTATAAATATTACATGTATGTGTGGAATGAAAATAGCACTTTGAGAGCTCTTTAAAATAAGATTTCTTTATATAGAATTTTTGGATAAAATATTTTTATTTAAAGATATCTTCTAGTATTTTTTTGTGTTTGTAATGAGCATATACTGACTATGCTCATTACAAACCCATTACATAAAAACGTGTAATAGTAGAGATGGTCTTATGTAAGATACTACTACCTTAAATAATGCAAAATAAAACATATAAAAAAACTAGTATCTTTACAATAAATGCATCTGTGTACTTTGGAATCTTAAGGCTGAATTTTAACATCTATATACGGGGGGGGGGGGGGGGGAGATCTAATTTTAAATTCGTAATTTGGGCATTATGACACACTTGTATTATTTTAACTATTATTCAATAGCTTATATCAAGTTATTTAAAAATGCTTAAATTGGAGAAAGTCGAAAAATTAGGGGATCAAAATCATGATCAATCAAGATGGAAATTGTACTCTTCGGCAAAGAAATATTTTAAAAATGAACTGCATATTTATGTTGTATGTACATGATTTTGCAAAAAAATGCATCATACCAGGATATTTTTTTAGGTTGTGCGAAAAATTGATGATGGACATGTTTCTAACTTGCATGCAAATCGCGCAATGTGGGATTTTGTAGAATAGCAAAATCCTGTTTCCCTATACTCAGTTATCCCTCGACTTATCTCAATTATTTTCCGCATCTATTAAAAGTACTAGAGACAATCTGACTTATATAACATAACAACCTATTTATATATCCAATTTGGTATCATGTAGTTGAATATTTTGGGAAATATTGCATTAAAATGTGAAACTCCCGTGCCTATTGCGTGCACTGTTGTGAATGATACTGGTAAAACTGTACCTTTAGAAACTAGTGAAACTGTACCTAAAGAAAATTGCACCTTAAATTTCTCATTCATCGGTAGTTTTGCAGAAAATCGGTTATAAAATTTCGTAGTGCAAAGGATGTTTGCGCACAATAGAGAAATGAATAGACTGCCATAAGTTGGTTTTTTTTACATAAATAGTACCTTTGAAAATGTATAGGTATCCTATTTGGCCAATAAGTGTTTTTGACATGAAAACAATACTTTCCTATAGTGAGAGAAGTATAAAAGGAACACATTTAATGAAATCAATGGTAATGTCAAACGATTCGAAGTAATTTTTTTATATATATAAAAAGGTTTCTATTAAATATACGGGGTGTCCCATCAAGACTGCTCCTTGCTCGGAGTACATAAAAAGTGACCCAAGAACCATACCTGCACGACCCATAGTTTTCAAGAAAAATGCGAAAGAAAAAATATGACATCGCATCCGGTGCACGTAAAATAAGCTTTACTTGAAACATGAACATCAGTACTGAGCATATGACATCATGTTTACATAGGAGGATGCTCAAAATAACCATTGCCAATAACGAGGCCTCCATGCGCACACTGTAAAATGGCAAATTGCATACGATCCTGCATCGTGCTTCAGCATCCACTTAGTTGCTTGCCTTCATGCTGCGCTCACTTTTGGGAACAAAAACACGATCCTAGATCATGTGCAGTGATCCATTCTACAGCGCTCGCATGCATACCTCGATATGCACAGTGATCATTTTGAGCATCTGCCTATGTAAACATGTAATATAGATGTACCGATGTTCATGTTTCCAATAAAAATTATTTTCCGTGCACCGGATTTGACATCATACTTTTTCTTTCGCATTTTTCGCAAAAACTATGGGTCATAGAGGTATGGTTCTTGGGTTATTTTTCATGTACACCGAGCGAGGATTTTCACTCTGCAGAGTTTATGCTATCTTGACGGGACACCTTGTTTATTCGTTTTTCATAGTTAGTCCTAAATTACACCATTATTATACTGGACAGTATTTAGCACTAAGCATCTTATAATTTATCCTATTCATTCAATGCAGGACAGCTGGACATAAGAAAACAATATATACCATATTTCTTCAATTTTAAGGTGCACTTTTTTCGATATAAATGTAACTAAAAACAGGGTGTGTCTTAGAACCAATGGTGTCTTGCAATTCTTTTTTTTTTACGAAGATAAGTATAACTCAGAGTCATTAGACTCTGCATGTGAGGTTCGCTCTTCTGATATTGATTCAGAAGAAAGTGATGAATAACATACCTACTGATAAATATTATTTCTGTTAATAAATTGAATTCTATTGAAATAAATGAAATTTTTAGTTTTACTTTATTTATTTATTTTTAAATCAAAGCTTTTTCTCTGTTGGTGTTACGGAAATTAAGGTGGTGTCTTACAATCTTAGAATGTACGAAATACAATACACAAATTATAAAATATTATTTAAAAATATTTTTATGTAATTTTATAATGGGATAATTAATTAAAATTAGAACAAAATTGAATTGTATATTTTAGACATTCTCTACTTTTGCAAAGTAATATTTAACTTTTTGATTTATGTAGGATTTTGTGACAAGCATCTCATTCAAGTGTTTCCTGACTATCCAGTCGCTTGCTCGCACAATTGATGGGAGTGGAAGCTGAAATTGAGCATCTGTGCTGTGATAACGATGTAGTTTATCTCTGTTTAGTGCTTAGGCATTTTAAGAAACTTTTTTTCATTTTAGTATAAATAAAAAAAGACAAGAAAATATAGTGATAAATTATTTAATTGTTATGTATTATACAGTATACTGCAAAGTGTCGTATTCTTGTATATTGTATTTTAAGAACAGACCTAAGGATTTTCATGAAATTAGGTGAACGTACCGTTATTGGATGCGAGGAGGTGATTTAACTATATTTCAACTTTGGAAAATCTTATTTACAACACCCTCCTAACCATTTAATCTCCTTTAGTAGTAAATGAGAAGTCAGTAATATCCATGTGTTTAGTTATTGGTTGTAAAATAGTTTAAAAGGAGTACAATATTCAGCTTCACCTCATTTATATAAGATAAAGGGAGTTTAGTCATTGTAAGATAGTTACAAAAATAATCCAATATTCAACTATGCCTCATTTACATAGGATCTAGATGAATTGAGATCAGTAATTAAAAATTTATCAGATATGTGTTAAAGAGCACTTTGTGGTCTAACTCAATCTGCTTAGCAAATCAGTTGCTAGCAATTGTGATATTTATATTTTAACAGTTGAAGAGAGAACTTATACTGGGACTCATGATAATGCGAAATAGTGCAATGTTTATGTTTTTAAGTAAAGTGGTATATTTTTATAAATATTTATAAAATTTTATATCTTAAACGGGCCTAAAGATGTCCTGTGAAACTAGGAATTGCTAGAATTTCAACGTTAATAAAGAGAACATGACACTGTTGGCAGAAGACTGATTGGATTCTAATCTCAAAAGCTATCCTTTGGATGAAGAAGATATGCCTACAACAGAGTTTTCCCCAGGATAAAAAAGGGCAGGGTGCTGTTATCAAGAAAAGGACACTTGTTAAAAAAAGGGGCACATTTTTTTATGTGAATAATATTTATGCTTGGAGTTTCTGTGACGAAAATGGGTATTGCAAAGTATTTGTCTGAACAAATGTTTTTTTCTTTCATTTTGCTTACTTTCACTTGAAATATCTTCGAAACCATATTAGATATACATAGTAAGCGACAAAAATATGCATTAGGAAATTTAGTTACTAAATCTATATTTATACTTTAAACAAGAAAGAGATTAATCTTGCATAAGGCATTGATTATGAAACACTTTCTAACTGAAATGCAATTTTATTTAAACATCTCTAAAATGCTATACATTCAGCAGTGATATTTTTTAAATTATCATAGTATAATAATTTATTTTACTTGGAAACTTAAAACTTCATTAAAAAAGGCAATGCTATAAAATCGCTTGCTTCTCTATCTAAGTAAATCGATGAATATTCCATTCATATCACTTATATTCCAGACTCCGGAGCTAAGTAATTTCGCTTTAAAAAATTCAGCAATTCTTATACAACTCATCTTACAATCTCTTATTTTGTTTACATTTTGAAAAACTGCTTTGCCTACAATGACTACAAGACCAAGGAAAGAGGCATGGAAAGAACCTCTGATTTTAACATGATACATAATGTTCAGCGATTAGAAGATATGTGACAACATGCAACTCAATGACGAAATAAAGTCACAACATAACCAATGTTTGGAAGAACATCGAATCTCAACCAAAACTACCGAAGAACATATTCAGCAACTGCACGACATGCGACAATGTGCAACTCAATGAACAACATAACCGCCGCTTGGAAGAACAATGACGTTGATTGTTGAATGTTACAGCGAATTTCAACCGAAACCTTCAAATATAACACCTATAGAACTCGAATATGAGAATTAAAAATAGACAAAACAGCATTTTAATTCAAATATTTTAATATACTGCAAACAACAACGACAACAAAAATACTTATTTTTTGTTGTGTTGCGATGTTCATTCATAATTTGCCTCTGATTTGATTTACATTATTAATTTTGATGATTTTGATTTAATATTACAATCTTTGAAAATAACATTTAAAATTTTAAAATTTTTTATGCACAGCAAGTTTATAACTGAATAGGGGAAACTCTGTACCTAGGGCCATTCAGCTTTATTTTAATAATTATTATTTTACATTATTACTCTTTGAGGTAAGTAGCTACATGATTTGAAATCTTAGCAACCATTTTGAATGAAAGAAGGTAAATATAGCAGTTAAGTAGAAGGAAAAGTTTTAATTTGATGGCCAAAAGTAAAATTCTTAACATTATTTTGATATTGATATTTAGAAGGTAAGTGCAAAGTTTTATTTTTATGTATAACAGTTAGTTTAACAGTTAGTCATAAACAGTTAGTTTAACAGTTAGTCATAAACAGTTAGTTTAACAGTTAGTCATAAACTAAGGGAAAAGATGGAATATTAACAAATCGGAATATTTATAGAGTTTTGGCTGTGGAAGCCATTTTATAAAAAATGGCTATGCCTTGTACCTAGAGCCATGGTCCTAGGTACAATATTATCATTTGTATAGTTTAAAAAATATTTATAAAGGGATGAAAAGATTTTTTTTATATTGTAATAATAATAGATTTATAATGCAAGTTTAGAACTTTTGTATAACATTATTTGGCTTACTGTATTAGTGTTGTTGTTGAAACCCAGACCGTCCGACCTACCAGAAAGGTGTAAGGTAACAGTTTGGACGGTCGGGAAGTGCCACCCAATTTAGACCGGAACCCAGTGGGGGAGGCATCCACAGGGACCGTACCCTCCTTCCCCTACCACCAACCTCTCGGAAGGACTTTCGGACCCACATGTTTAACGTGATCGTACTCCGCATGAACACGGCGGCAGTTTTGGCAGTGGCTGGAACCGAACCCGGGCCTACCGAGTGCAACTCCAGCGCGCTAACCAATGGGCTACCGCGCCCCGTACTGTATTAGTGTTGGTGCTTTTATTTATTCAGACTGGTTTTCGGGTATCGGGCTTATGACCAGTAAATGAAAATATATGCAATGTGATGAATATTTGAGTTCTCTAACAGATAGACCCTATTCAACTGAAAATGGTTTCAACTGTGGGAATTTGATGCTGAATAGGCCAATTAAGTGTCATCAAGTGACAAAAAAAAAAGGATACCTCTTCTGGAATTTGTCAGTCTTCTATATCAAACACTGAATCAATGCAATGTATAGCACCGAAACAAGTGTCCCATTTCCTTAAATCCAAAACTTATATTGTACAAAATGATGGGCAAAAATCTGGTAAATGTAGAATCCTTACTAATACTCTAGAGAAAGCTGAAATTGAAGCAGCAAAATTAAAGAAAATGATCGCCAAAAAGATAATTGTTAAGAGACCTACATTTAAAGCAGAGAAGTAATATATGTGAATTGAGTAAATGGAAAGGGACAGTTCTGAATGAATATGCGTTAGAAAATGATTATGGTGATGAGACATCTAAGGAATCACCACATATGATGGAAGCTTCAGTTTCTGCAAGTGATATGGATTCTGTAATAACTTATGGGAGGGATCAAATTCAAAAAGGAAACTATTGCTTGATAAAATTAGACGGGAAGAAAACAAAAAAATGTATGTTGCAGACCAACAATAAAATACCTATAACGAATGAGTAGTCCGAAAAGTTTCTACACCAGAATGCTACAACGTCTGCGATTAGCACAAATGATGTTGTTACCTGAACCCAAAGTTATTGGAGGCTCAGTATAGCTATGTTTACTACTTACTTTTGGTATCAGTTTTACAAATTACACTGTGGAATAATACAAATATTTTATTTTATTATTATTATCGTGATTTGAGTAATCAAATTTTGTTTAATTTGTATTGTTTATATATAAAAAATATTCTTTTCCAGGCGTAGACGAGTGTGCAAGAATATTAGTGTTTAGCGACGATTCTCGATTCTGTTTGTCGAATGACAGTCGCCGTGTGAGAGTCTGGAGACGACGTGGAAACAGATCCAATCCTGCTGCGAATGTTGAACGCAGTACTGCTCGACAGCGCGGCATCATGGTTTGGGGTGCTATCGGTTTCGATAGCCGGTCACTTCTGGTTCATATCAGAGGCAAATTAATGGCACGACGATATGTAAATGAGGTGCTGCGGCCAGTTGCACTGCGGCACCTTCAGCTGTAAGATAACGCATGACGGCATATGGTAACCATCAGCAGATAAGCCTTGCAAAGTATCCAGGTGCTTCCTTGGCCTCCGCTGTCTCAAGAACTGTCTCGTTCTGTCTGTCGTTTGACTGCCCTACCTCTCATATCTGTCTGCCGTTTGATTACCCTGCACCCGCCTCAAACAGAGGATGACCTGTGGAAGATTGCTGAAGGCATATAGTCATATATACCTCAGGAAACTCTCCTCACTCTATTTGAATATGTTATTTGAAGGGTTGCTGCTTGTATCACCGAAAGATGTGAACCTACTGCCTACTGATTACCCTGTCTATGCCACTAGTATATTTCATTATTCTTCTGGAATTAACATCACTTATTTATATATGCCATCTCTGTCTGCTCTTTAACTTCAAACTCTATTCGTTCTTTCATGCAGTTGCATTTTCTGTGTTGGGTAGTGTATTTCCAGTGAAAGTAAGAAAATAAAAAACACTGACTTGCACAGATGTTAAAGTTTTTTCGAAAAGAAAAGTTTAAAATACTGAAGTTTTTCTATTATATTTATATTAAGTTAATTCTATTATATTTTTACTAGAAAATGTACCCCACGATACCCGAGATTAAAAACAGACTTCTGATAAAAATTATACCGGAACTCGCAGCGAATTCCCGAAAACCAAATACAATTTTAACAGCTCACTTATAACAAAAGCAAAGTAAAATAAACTGTTGTTTGGGTGCACACACGGCTATTAAATTATTGCTCATTTTGGGCAACATCGAGTACATTTTCTAGAAAATGTGCCTGGCGTTGCTTGGGGTATGAAATTCAATCCTTTGATTAAAATCATGAACTCGCATCGATTTATCGAAAACAAAAATAACGTGTCAACAATATGCCCGCTTATAATAACACAACTATAAAAAAAAACATCTGCTCTGATTGTGGAGGGAAGGAATGAATCTCCGCGAGAATATCGCAGGTGCGTCATTTCGTTTTAACATACGAATATATATATATATATATATATATATATACATTAAATTCTTTTAATTCTATGGATTCCTTTCAAAGTTTATTTGAAAGAGAATGTTTCGATCTTTCCAATGGTGTCAAGTTCGAAAGTCTGAAATAATGTTTTTGGTCTCTAAGGAAGTCATTCGTATGAAAATAGTACTAAAACATAAATAACTAAAAAAAATTTCGAATAAAAAAACAAACAAAAAACCGCCAAGGTGCAACTTTTCGTGTTCTGAAGTAACTGTGTACCAAATTTCATGACCGTACGTCGATTAGAATTCACTCTACAGCCGAAAAAACGGACAAATCGATATCTTATTTTATTATTACAGATAGTCTGGACTATATTTCCGACAAAACATGAAAAATTATTTACATTTGCATCCACTAGGTTCGGAGATATAAACGTCCAAAACGTTTACATTTTTCGTAACTCTCCGATTTCCGCCACAGATACCCCAATCATAAATATTTTTCACATAAAAAAACCTGATGTGGATCGCACAACGATCTTCCCCTATATAGTACAATGAATTTACTTCTTTCATGCTGGGAAAATTATGTATAAGATACACGACATAATGTTTTCTATTTTGATTTATACATTTTGAGCTTTTTTGGATGACAACATATAAAACTATTTCTTACTCAATTAACTTATATTTCTCACAGTTTCAAATTGACAATTATCAATATTGATAGCATCTGCAATAAGCTGTATATTAAAATATTTAAAAAATTCATCAATATTACGAAACTTTCGTTAATGCAGAATCATTTTTGCAATTTTGACGGTAATTTCGTCAATCTGGAACGAAACAGTGTCAAGCTGGCGATATTTCTCTAAATTAAGGCCAAATTTATCGCCAAACGTTGCAGATAAATAAGGAACATCTTTTCTTATGTATTATGTATTAACTTGTTTGTGACGTCACATTGTAATGTCTCTGAATTAAAGCTCCTACATATACAGCCTGACGTAAGAGCGGCCATCTTGACTCCCAGTTGAAGCGATGGCAGTACCTGACGAAACGAAGATTAGTTTCTCTTCTTTTCCTTAGGATCTCGAGATAATTAAAGTATTCTCGACTATTTTCTTAAATGAGTGGTACAATTTTTTGAAAGCAGAAGCACCTATTTTACAGCAAAATTACGTATCGAATATCAGTCATATAACATGCGCGCGCCATTGAAATAGCACAGGCAGACGATAACTAACTGAACCGGTTGCAAACAAAATGGCGATTGTGTCAGCGGAGCCTTACTCTGAACCGTGATTTCGTAACATTGCTGTTACATCAAGTTACGTTTCAGCAATGTATTCATGTCACAGCGAAGCTACTTTGGTCATTTCCGAGGTACTTTTGTGACGTCACATTTTGATGTTTCTGCGAAGTGAATTTTTGACATTGCAGTTACATCAAATTGTGTTACTATAGTGTCGCATTCACGTGACAGTGAAGCCAGAATCTCCATTTTAGGAGTATTTTTGTGAAGTCATATTACACACGATCCATTAAGCTGCGCAGGTTCTGCTCCCAGTAGGAGCTAGCTGACTCTACTTCGAATTGTCGAGGAAAGAGCAGGTTTCAAGCATCACTATTGGCTAATTGTTAAGCTTCAAAATGCAAAACTGTTACCCAAAGTGTCTTTTCTTGTGAATGGAACAAACTAGATTCACGAGAATGATATTAACAAATTTATCGCTTAATATTACATATGAAAAATGAACATGTTTCAAAATAGCTAATACTTAAATTAATAATTTTATGAGGTTTTTTTTATTTTAACATATGCAATATCTCCAGAACGGTTTCTGCTAGAATTCTGAAGTTTGTCATTCGTTTGCTAATGAAAATGCACACAAATCATGATCATTCACGTAACATTGAAGATTCTGATAGTTTCAAAATTTAATTTGATTTCATAAAATATAATTTTGGGTGTCTTTCGCACATTTGATTACATTTAAAATCGACATAGTTCCAGTATTCACTGATTGTAATGTATTTACCAAATTTCATTCAAACCGCTCCAATCGTTCGTTAGATATCACATCCAGACACTCATGGACACAGACAGACATCACCTCAAAAACGTTTTATTCGAGTTCCGGGATGCTTGAAACCTGCTCTTCCCTCGACAATTCGAAGTAGTCAGCTAGCCCCTATAGGGAACAGAAGAACCTGTCCAGATATGACTTCGCAAAACTATACTCCTAAAATGGAGATTCTGGCTTCACTGTCACGTGAATGTGACATTGTAGTAACTCAATTTTATGTAACTGCAATGTCAAAATTTCACTTCGCAGAAACATCAGTATGTGACGTCACAAAAGTACCTTGAAAATGACCAAAATAACTTCGCTGTGACGTGAATGTCACATTGCTAAAACGTACCTTGACGTAACAGCAATGTTACGAAATCACGGTACAGAGCCATTACAATGTGACGTTACACATAGGTTGGTATGCGACGTCACAAACGACCATGAAAATGACCAAAATGACTTCGCTGTGACGTCGATGTGAAATTGCCGAGACATACTGTGACGTCCTGTAACATCCCAAATTCACAGTGTGACGTCGCAAAAGTACTCTTAGAATGAAAAAAATAACTTCGCTGTGACGTGAATGTCACATTGCAGAAATGTTACGGAATCACGGTTCAAAGACATTACAATTTGACGTCACAAACAAGTTAATATGCGACGTCACAAACGACCATGAAAATGACCAAAATGACCTCGCTGTGACGTTAATGTGAAATTGCCGAGACGTACTGTGACGTCCCGTGACGACCCAAATTCACAGTGTGACGTCACAAACGTACATTGAGGATAACCAAAGTAACTTTGCTGTGACGTGAATATCACATTGCAGAAATGTAACGGGACGTAACAGCAAAGTTACGAAATCACGGTCAAACGACATTGGAATGTGACGTCACAAACAAGTTAATATGCGACGTCACAAACGACCATGAAAATGACCAAAATGACCTCGCTGTGACGTTACTGTGAAATTGCCAAGACGTACTGTGACGTCCTGTGACGATCCAAATTCACAGTGTGACGTCACAAACGTACCCTGAGAATGAACAAAGTAACTTCGCTGTGACGTGAATATCACATTGCAGAAATGTAACGTGACATAACAGCAAAGTTGCGAAATCACGGTCAAACGACATTACAATGTGACGTCACAAAAAAGTTAATATGCGACGTCACAAACGACAATGAAAATGACCAAAATGACCTCGCTGTGACGTTACTGTGAAATTGCCAAGACGTACTGTGACGTCCCGTGACGACCCAAATTCACAGTGTGACGTCACAAACATACCCTGAGAATGAACAAAGTAACTTCGCTGTGACGTGAATATCACATTGCAGAAATGTAACGTGACGTAACAGCAAAGTTACGAAATCACGGTCAAACGACATTACAATGTGACGTCACAAACAAGTTAATATGCGACGTCACAAACGACCATGAAAATGACCAAAATGACCTCGCTGTGACGTTACTGTGAAATTGCCAAGACGTACTGTGACGTCCCGTGACGACCCAAATTCACAGTGTGACGTCACAAACGTACCCTGAGAATGAACAAAGTAACTTCGCTGTGACGTGAATATCACATTGCAGAAATGTAACGTGACGTAACAGCAAAGTTACGAAATCACGGTCAAACGACATTACAATGTGACGTCACAAACAAGTTAATATGCGACGTCACAAACGACCATGAAAATGACCAAAATGACCTCGCTGTGACGTTACTGTGAAATTGCCAAGACGTACTGTGACGTCCTGTGACGTCCCAAAGTCACAGTGTGACGTAAATCTTACGTCACTGTGAAAAAAAATGCTGTGTGGGCGGTCACTTATGGTTCATATCAGAGACAAAATGACGGCAGGAATATTTGCGAGTGATGTGCTACGGCATGTTGCTCTGCCCTATCGTTAGGGGTTGCAAAGTGCTGTTTTCTATCAAGATATTGCGCTGTCGCACGATAAACATCAGCAGACACGCTTTACAAGGTATCGATGTGCTTCCTTGTCCTCCGCTGTCTCCAGATCTCTCACCCTTCGACCATGTATGGGATGTGATTGATCGTCGTTTGACTGCCCTGCCCTCGCCTCAAGCAGAGGACCACCTGTGGATGATGCTTAAAGGCAAATGGTCATCCACCCCATAGCAAACTCTCAGCATGCTCATTGCATTTGTTCCTCGAATGGATGTTGCTTGTATCGCCACAAGATGTGGTCCTACTGCCTACTTACTGATCACTCTAACTATACCATTAATGAATTGCATTATCCTTTATTAATTATCATCATTTATTTATATATAACAACTCTGTGTATTATTTATATATAACAACTTTATCTTCACGCTCTATTTGCTCTTTCATAATGCTGTATTTTTTCTGTGTATATATATATGAGTCACTCCCGTTCTCACTTCTCTTTTCTTCTTGTCTATTGTCTATATCCTTATATAAATATATATATATATATATATATATATATATATATAATCTACTAGTGTAGGACGTTAAACATTGCATCGATCTCGTGCAGTACATAAGTGATATTGCTTATGCAGATATATTTCTTGTTTTTTAGATTCATGGACTAAGGATTTCGAAAATGAGCTGTTAATTGCAAAAGAGTCAATTAGTTTAAAAGTAAAATATTCATTTCAAACTATACTGCTGATATTAAACTCATCATAGAATGTTGCAAGCCATCCACCAAAATTGTTTTAGATTATCTAAATAATGAAGTTCACTAAATATCTGATTTGGCTGTACTTCTGCAGTTAAAAAGTTATTTAGCTGTGGAACTAAAATTGCAATTTGTCTTGGATCCTTTGAGTGGTACGGGCAAACAAGAACCCGCCATATAGAGATCGTGTAGAGAAATATATAACGACACAGACGATATCGGTTAGCTCACCAGATGCCTGTTTTGCAATAGCTGAGAATGTTATCACGTTAAAGAAATGCTGTTTAATGACAGAAATACCAAATATCTTAGTTTTATTATATCAAAATCGGAAACTAGTTGGGAAGAAATATCTATTATTTAACTCTAAATTCCTTTTTTTGATTTTCTCGTAACCAATGATAATTTCACGTTATAATTTAATTTTGATATATGTTGCCCCAAAATTTGATGATTTATCTTTGGTGGATTATGGTATGTGTGTACTTCCACTTGTCAATCGCTGTATACACACGCATTTACACCGGCTAATATCATTAAGTACACCGCATCCGTGTACTAAATTTACACGAATTAAGGCACAGACACATTAGTTACACGTGTAGTCGGGGATTTCAGTTTATGATTTCAGTATATGATATCGGGGATTTCAGTATTGAAATATACACCTCTGATTTCAATTTAAATAGAAGATACACATTGATAAAAATCACTGCAAACATTCAAATCACAGGTAGTGGGTAAAATATGTACCAACTCCCCATGATGTAAATTTACATACGATATTTTTTTTATGATTTTTCGAATGTATCATATAAGGTCTCACTCAATGGTCAACTCTCGATTAAGACAAATAGCGAGCTTTTGCATTGAAAATTCACGAAATTTTATAAGTAGTTCTACATGCTTTCATTATTTTGGACTTTTGTTTAGATGTTTTGTAAAAAATTAAATATATGTTATTTTGACTCATGCACATTTTACATATCTATAAATCTGTGTAAATACAAATCGGTATCTATACGTTGGAATAAATCCGACAAACTGAAAGTTTCTACAAGAGTCTAGAAGGAGTCACGTTTTAAATCTTTGGCAATACATGCTTTCAAATATATACGACAAGGAAGTGATTTAATTGTGTAGATAAATACAAAACGGCATAGTTTGAGAAAAAATATGATTATTATTCATTTCTTTTCATTTTCCACTACACTTTTGATGTTTCTAAACTCCAATAATATGTCATAAAATTTTTACTTTCATTGATAACCGATATATCTATTGCATATAACATGACACGACATCTCAGAAATCGGATGATGTAGCATTTACCATCTGTTTGTTGGTATAAAATCAATAAGCAACTGCATTTCAATCATATGAAATATATAATGTCGGAATGGGTGTTTTTACCATGTCAAATAAAATATATAATTATGGTTTTGCAACATATAAATATGCTGCGTCCATGTTATTTTTCGTCATTTCAAGGTCCTTTTTGTTTTGTTTGTTTTTTTACATGCATTGTAATGTTAATATGAAAGGGATGAAATATCAATTTAAAATTTTAATATTTAATTATTTTAACAAAAACTATAAAGTTATTACATTCTGTTCACTTTGCTCGTCAGACTCTGGCATTTAAAGTTTTCAAAAGTAATAAACATACTTAATTGACAAAATGTGTTTTAACATTTAACAGTTGTCACTACTGATAATTAATCAAAATCATTGCAAACGATAGTAGTTTAAAGTGTACTATTGAATTCAGGATAAAGTATGAGTCAAAATCGTCAATTTTATTTTTGTTTTCAGTATACAAATATCAACTATGTATGAACGTATTAATAGGCATGGGTCAGTATCATATATCTGATATTTTTTCTTGGCTTCTTAAAATATTTATTTTAAATGTTATTGGAAAATAAACCGATGCATTTTCATTAAATCGAAAAAGATATTTATGAATTAAGACTTACGTCGTGAATCTGTGCTGAACCGTTTTATAACGTACCAGTAAACATCACTTTTTAAAATAATAAATTGCAGTTGTAAAATTCTAATTATTTGAGATATATTAAATTATAGTTCTATGAAAACATTAAAAAATAGAACTTACACTTCTTGAACACAACAGGTATTGCACAAATGCTTTATTTGGGGCGATTAAAACCAGCATATCCTCGGTATACCAAGCGCGTTACATGACCCCACAACCAAGAGTCAGAAGGGGTCAGGCGAACGGTCTGGCCACTTCATAGGAAACGCTCGACTAATTATTTGGTTGTTGGTAAAATGCTGTCGTAGGACTTCCTGAACGGGCAATCCAATATGAGGGGGTTGCACCATCCTGCATGAATATGGGACACATGATTGCTAAAATGTTTGATAAAATGAAAGTGCCAATATGAATGTAAAATGTGATATCAATATCAAATACATGTAAAGTGCTTGTTGGTAAAATGCTGTCGTAGGACTTTCTGAACGGACAATCCAATATGAGGGGGGGTGCTCCATCCTGCATAAATATGGGACACATGATTGCTAAAATGTTTTATAAAATGAAAGTGCCAATATGAATGTAAAATGTGATATCAATATCAAATACATGTAAAGTGCATGTTGGTAAAATGCTGTCGTAGGACTTCCTGAACGGGCAATCCAATATGAGGGGGTTGCACCATCCTGCATGAATATGGGACACATTATTGCTAAAATGTTTGATAAAATGAAAGTGCCAATATGAATGTAAAATGTGATATCAATATCAAATACATGTAAAGTGCTTGTTGGTAAAATGCTGTCGTAGGACTTCCTGAACGGGCAATCCAATATGAGGGGGTTGCTCCATCCTGCATGAATATGGGACACATGATTGCTAAAATATTTGATAAAATGAAAGTGCCAATATGAATGTAAAATGTGATATCAATATCAAATACATGTAAAGTGCATGTTGGTAAAATGCTGTCGTAGGACTTCCTGAACGGCAATCCAATATGAGGGGGTTGCGCCATCCTGCATGAATATGGGACGCATGATTGCTAAAATGTTTGATAAAATGAAAGTGCCAATATGAATGTAAAATGTGATATCAATATCAAATACATGTAAAGTGCTTGTTGGTAAAATGCTGTCGTAGGACTTCCTGAACGGACAATCCAATATGAGGGGGGGTGCTCCATCCTGCAAAAATATGGGACACATGATTGCTAAAATGTTTGATAAAATGAAAGTGCCAATATGAATGTAAAATGTGATATCAATATCAAATACATGTAAAGTGCTTGTTGGTAAAATGCTGTCGTAGGACTTCCTGAACGGGCAATCCAATATGAGGGGGGTGCTCCATCCTGCATAAATATCGCATGGGACACATGATTGCTAAAATGTTTGATAAAATGAAAGTGCAAATGTGAATGTAAAATGTGATATCAATATCAAATACATGTAAAGTGCTAACATTCTGTACTTTCTATGTTTATTTTACTCCAAAAATTGACCTTACAGCGCCGTTTTGGCGCTATAAGAATGAGGTGGCGCAAGTTCGAACTTTTTTGTTTTAAATCAAAACCATATAATCTATATAGTATTTACAGCAAACTTGGTTGAGTTTGGCCCAACAGTTTTCTCACTATCAGACTCTAAACACCTCTATTTTAATTATGGCCACCTTGTACTTTAAAGATTTATGTAAATTAATATATTACGTAAAACAATACAAATTTAAATGTTATAATAGAAGATATATCCATATATACTAATTGCCATGTGCCCGTCTGCCAGGCTTTTTTTAGACACTTCACGAATAGATAGAGACTTTGCAATTTAGTACAGGGGTCGACCGTTCGATAAAAATCACTGGAAAAATCGTACTTTCAGGAAAAGTCCTGAAGAGATGGTGCTCCACACTAAAATGTTCGAAAAGTGAAATGATTGATAAAAAAGCATGCTTCGCGATAAGATAAGAAAAATACTTCAAATTTGGTGTATAGGTAAATCATTAGAAAAGAAGAAAGTGTGCAATTTCGAATTTCCAATACTTATTACTTAAGGGGCTGCCGCACACCAAAATGTTTGATTTGTCGAATAAATGAAAACCGGCTCCTTAATATTTGATAGAGGCTTGAAATTTGGCGTATGGGCTAATCATTTGATGAAAACACCCAAGATGGATATAGTTTTTCAAAAATGTTCGTTTAAGGGGTGCTCCAGAGAAAAACGTTTGAAAGGTGAATTGATAAAAATAAACATAATTTGGGATGAGATAGAGATTTCAAATTTAGTGTACGGGTAGATAGTTTGGAAGAAAGAAAGTGTACAATTTCAGTTTTCTAATATTTTCTACTTTACGGGTGCTGCATGCCGCACACCAAAACGTTCGATTTTCAGAATAAATGAGAAACTCCCCTTTTAAAATGTGATAGAGGCTTGATATCTGGTATATATGCCAATCATCTGATAGAAAACCCAAGAAGAATGGAGTTTTTCAAAATTGTTCATTTAAGGGGATGGGTACTTCACACGCAAAAACATTCGAAAAGTGAAATGATAGAAAATGAATATTTCGTGATGAGACTTCAAATTTGACCGTACGGGTAGATAGTTAGTAAGGAAGAAAGTGTGCAATTTCAGTTTTCAACATTTGCTATTGTAGTGGTGCAGCGCACTAAAAGGTTCGATTTGACAAACAAATGAAAATCACCTCCTTTACAATGTAGAAATTTGCTTAAAATTTGGTATATGAGCTAATCATTTGATAAAAAAGGAAAAAATAATATAATTTTTTAAACATTTCATTTAAGGGGTGGGTACGTAACACAGAAACCTTCAAGAGTTGAAATGATAGAAAAACACATTTCCTGATAAGATACAGACTTTACATTTGACGTAATGGTAAGAATAATCTGTACAATTTCAGTTCTCTATAATGTGACACCTTAGGGGTGTTGCACGAAATGAAACGAATAGCACTTTTTCATGTGAGATAGAGTCTTGCAATTTGGTACACAAATCGTTCAATAAAATCTTCTTGAAAATCGAGTTTTTTAAAAATATTCTGTAGAGGAGGATGCTTCATATCAAAATGGTTGAAAAGTGAATTGAGAATTCTGTATTAACTAAGATGCCGTATAGCAAGTTTTCGCTCTGTATATTGCCAACCAATATTTTGTATACATAAATCCATCTAAAAAGTATTCTGGTGAATGGTGTATGCTTTCAAAATCTAAAGCCAAACCGGCAAATTATTTGATTTGGAAACTGATTACGAGCAAAAGGATGCTCTTAATATCTTTATTTTATTTAATTGCTTGACATTTTATTTGTTCCCAATAGAATCGCCCTCTTTGTTATTATAATTAACTTGATCTGGTGTTTGTTTGATAGTGTGATTCAAATATTTGGGGAAGTAAATACTCAATCTTCTTCCGTTAAAGTGACATGAAACATGATAAGACGTTGTCTTGTGTGATACATTTTAATTATTTTTATTTTGAACATTATTTGGCTAACTCGTCTTGGACCCGATATGAGAATGTACTCCTAGGGAATAACTTGAGAATGGGAGCATCTAGAAATTCAAAATTTAGTATGCCATTACCTTTCGGGATATATTTTACTTCTTTTGGATTATGAACTTTATCGATCTAGTCTAGACCGTTTCGAGACCGAAATGAAAATGCACTAGCTTACAAGGGATAACCTAGGAACCGAAGCAGCTGGGAAGATCAAGTTTAATCTCTCGCTGTCATTTGTGGTGCATCGTTGTTGTTCATACATTTAATTTACGTACATTTCAATAAATGCATTTTCCATACATTTAGGCTACATACAAATTATAAAAGGAATTATTTTAAAAGGCAATATTTTTGACTTTCAATTGTTACAACTCCAGTTCCGTTGAGTACATTTTTTACTATAAGGTTTAGCTATAGAATGAGAAAATTTTCACCTCTGAGTTACACATGAATACTTAAATAACTTTCGATTACATTTTTTTTTACGAAAAGTATGAACGTAAAGATAAAAATCAATGTTTCAAATAATTTAAAACACGTATTTTATTCTTAAAAAAGATTCGGATTTGAATAGGTTTCGTAAATACTCTCAGTTTGATTATTTTCAGAAATGATTCTAATAAATGAAAAGCAAAAAGTAAATAAAGTGAGAAATATAATGGAGTATGACAGTGAGTAGTAAATAATGGAATATACATCATAGGTTTTTTACAATTGAAATAATTTTCTCTTGTACATATAACATGATTTTAAAATTTTTTAGCCCAAGACATCAATCATCATTAAATTTTTAATTACTTTCTCCAAAGTTTTTAAATAGCTAATTAAAATTTTCATGAAGTTATATCAGACATTTGTTATTTAAATTTTGAAAATTGTAGTAATACAAGAACTATATATTCCTTATATCTATGCGTTTCTTCGTTCCTAAGAAACAACTTTTTAATTAAATAAAATAAAATAATAGGAGTAGTACCTAATCCTAACTCTATTTGAATTCCCTATCTTTTACAATTAAAATTCATTGAATTGATATAGGTTCGTTTACTTGTATCAAAATAATTTTTAATAGCAAAATATTCAATGCATTAAAGTTAATGCATTTTTCAATGCATTAAATTTGAAGTTTTAAATAGATTTTCTTTTCATTTTCAAATATAGAACATTTTTTAACGTTGAACTTTAGTCGAAGATAAATTTTACATTATGAGAAAGGCATTTACTCTCCATAATGGGGGTTGAGGAGAAGTATTCGGAGTTATAAAGAGCAATATAAAATGAAACATAACAGACACATGCTTCGACAATATATTGTATATAAGAGACAGAGATGCAAAGAAGATAATCTAAGACTCTCTCGTGGAGACGGATTCAAAGTCCACACTTTGGAAATATAAAAAGTAGGAGAATTTCAGCCGTTCATTCAAAAATCAGGATAGAATTAGCTGGTGTATTGCCTAACTCGATTTTTCATACCAGAACCCATATATATATATATTTATGAAACAATTTGAAAAATAGTTATCGTGGATCCAAATGATTACAACTATAGCATATAACCCTTCATTTTAAAGCAATTGGAAAAATATTTTTATCGATACTATACTTGAGAATGTACTCCTTGGGGGTAACTTGCCCGCAAGCGGAGTTAATGACGTCACGAGCAAATAAAACGCTTGCAACACGGCTTTGTTTTACAACAATGATTGAAACTTTCATGTCTCGTGATCATTGAGACAAAAATAAAACTTTTTTTGCATGATTATGCCAACATTTACCCTATGCTGGTATGCTAAAATAATATGAAATTTCTAATGAATTTCGAGGTTCTCGTTCGAATTTAAAATAAATCTATGTGTTCAAGATTTTTTGATAACAAATGCGGATATAAAGTTTCATGAAAATCAATTAATATTTGCAAACTGATAGCGTGTATACAAGAAATCGACCACAGACATACATACAGACAGACGGACATCACTCCAAAAATGGTCAAAACGCGTTCAAGAGGCTTGAAATCATATAGTGGCATCAAGTTCTCGAATTCGAAAATTTTTGTGATAACATTACTCTCTCTGCACTATATTACATAGTATGAGAAAGTCAAAATTGGAAAAATCTGTATCGCTGCTCCAAACATTCACAATTACAGCACGTGACTTTCATTTTAAAGGCCTTGAAAAATATTTTAATTGGTATCAAGTTTGGCAATATCACCCCCCCAAAACTAATGACTTCACGAACAGAAAATTTATATCGCATCTATTTTTCTCTGCAATGTTTGAAACTATTATATTTCACAATCATTTAGCTATAGATAGCACTCTTTATGCATGACTAAGTCACATTTTGCTCTATGCAGGCATGTTTTGATATAAAATTTTGAATACATTTTATATTTTCGAAAATATATTTAAGTTTCCTCTCGATTTTCAAAAAGTTCTACCTAGTTCTATTTTTTCCGTTAATAACGCCAAGTACAAAATTTCGTAAAAATCTATCAATATTTATGACAGATATCCCTTGCAGAAGAAATTGACCACAGGCAGACAGGCAGGCATCACGCAACAAATAGTGAAAACAATTTCAGCAGGTCGTAAAGTATTTATTGCAAGATTAAAATTTTATTGCAAGATTTTACCTTTAAATGGTTTTGTCCCTCGTCGATATCGAATGAAATGCGGCACTTGAAGTCATGCACAATGTAGTAACTACCTTGTACAAGTATTATCTTCATTATCGCAATCACCGGCCCTTTGATACTAGTTTGATAAAAAAAAACATATTCTAAATATCGCGACGCATCCTATCAGTATGTTTTGGGATTATATAACTTTGAGACACATATTCACATTTGAAGAAATATTTCAGATTGTTGAGAAGAAAAAATATATATTTAATACATATATAAGACCATATATTTAATTTTCCAACAATTTAAAATCATACATCCAACTTAGTGATATACATAAAATTTAAAAAAATAAACTAAAATATGACATCTTGGGGATCAAAGATATTCCGTGGTTTTGAAACGTGATATGTATTTGTTAGCACATACAACAAAAATATGCTGGCAATATGTGATTCACTTCTGAAATGGAACACAAAATGATTAAAATTCACGATGCATCTCTAAAATATTTTACTTAACAAAATAAATCTTTTGCACTATTTTCACATTCCCATCACGTTTTGTTCCGGATCTATTACTTGATTTTCATTATTTCCATAAGAATTGCTTGGATTTAATTTCTATCAATCTTGCTGCAGTATCATGGAATTGCAGAAAGTTAATTAGAGTATATTTCTAACAGGGTATCGGTTTAACTGTTATGATGCTTCTTCTAAAGATCAATGGATTAAAATTGAATATATATATATATATATCCAGAAGGAAGAACAATTTAAAATAAAATAGTTAAAAAGTATTTAATAGAATAGCGCTATCAGCAGCTTACTCGAATAATATCGAAAATATGACTAAACAGAGTAATAGAAATAAGAGGAAATTGCCTTCATAGTGTCAAAAAAAGTGGCGGAAGAGCGATTGTGAATTCTTCTAATTCCCGATTACAGCTAGCTGCTAAGCCATGGTGCACTCTCGGACGTCAGCATATGAATAGGCTTGGCAATGACCCCGCAATGTCGTCATAAATTCAGACATTAAACCTGCATGAAGCATCTAAATAACTTACAATAATGAAATATAATAAAAATACGACAACAAATACATGTTATGTGACGTATGACAAACGTCCTTGGATATTTCTGTTGATTTTGCTGTCTTATAAGTTTACTATCACTTTCCATTCTGTCAATTTCATTAGTAATCATTCTATTGTTTCAATATAAGTGTTTGATAAATATATTTCTGTATATATTTATATGAATATTCGAGTTCCAACCGATAAGAAAACAGTAATCAAATTAAAAATCTTCCTTTTTATCACATATAGTAAAATATCTTGCCGTAATATCTGTTTCAATTATATTTAGATAAAGAAATTGTAAAATATCTGGATTTGGGTGCCTATTTTTAATTAAGATCAGCTGATAAAAAACTGAAATCTAGTTCTTGATTGGGGTCTTTTAATCCAGCTATCACCTCGTCCACATATCTCAAATACACGATATCATTATTGATGTGAGCGTAGGTTTCATAATGGTATAGATAAATATTTGCCAATATTGACGAGCATCCACCTTCCATTGGGATGCCTCTTGTTTGTTGATAAAAAATTTTATCATCAAACAAGAGGTATCACTATCTATGGTCTCAATCAATTTAAAATTTTCAGGCTAAAACGTAAGGTCGAATTGGTGATTGAGGTCTATTGCACCCGCAATAACATCTTCAACGTATCTCATATATTATATTAACTCGTTGTGGTGTGACTTTGACTCATACCAATGTAAGTAAGTGTCAGCCAGTATCAACGAACATCCTCCACTTATGGGAATTCCATGGATTTGTTTGTAAAAAACTTGAGCCGTTAAACAATATGTTTTCAAATATCACCCTCTTTACAATATATTTGTATATGCTAATTTCAATGTATGATTGCATTTCGTATCTCTCATTTCAAGTAGAATATCATACAGATTATTTAGATTAACATAATTATATAAGTCCTTAAAATCAAAGCTCTTATGGTAAATACGTTCAGAAATATGTTTTAATGCTGAAGTAATTATTTGCTATCAATAATAACTATACTACAATCTTGTGATAGTGTGTACAAGATGATAAAGATACTGTAATTAATACTGTTCTGGCTGAATAATTTTCAGCTTAAATCTTTCCATATACAAAAACATTTTTCAAACTTTGAGAATAATATTATATAAAAAAAATGTTATATATTTACTGGTATTTATAAAAATTATCCCGACTAAAACAAAATCGATACGATTAAGGAACACAATGTTTATTTGGTAGCGAATACATCGAAACTATGGTTACAATAAGTGATTTGGAATGCTGATATAGAACACAAAATATTAAAATTCTGGAATCATCGCTGAAGCGTTTGACTCAACAAAATAAATCCTTTAAACTATTTCCATCTTCCTATCACGTTTCGTTCAGAATGTCTCCGCTATTATCATTTCTATGACTAAAGAAATGCTTGCATTTAAATTCTAACAATAACATTGTGATATATTTGCATTTCTGAAAATGCATTCAGTATATTCCAAGTGTATTTGAATAGGATTCGTGTTTTTCTTAAGTATTTTCAATAGCTTCAAATATAAGAAAGAGCTCTGATGCGGGCCACCACATTACTTATCCTATATAACGTAATGGTTTTAATTGTTTTGCAGTAAAATACACATCTGCCATGACCACGGCACATGGATTTGAGTTCAATAATTGACTTCTGATGCTTTTCTTTCTAATGCTATGTTACTTGCTTACTATTTAGAAGGATTAACATTTACCTATATTTTGCTCACATCTAATGTTACGACATATAGCCAAGTAAAATTTAGATCCTCAGTTAATTAAATTATTAATTCTTAAACGTTCTTAATAAATAAATAGTGAAACTATATATATATATATATATATATATATATATATATATCATATGCTTTATGTGATTGTGATGCACATTTAATATAAGATGCAACGGAGTACTAGTCTGTTCCACATATGCCATCTGGCAGACTGAACATTGCAGCTTTTATATACAATTAAAAATTTTACAGAAAGTGAGTGAATTCTTATCGTTGGTTACTTGATATGGATCCACAATGGGCAGGTTTTACAGTTTTTGTTTTTGCAGCTTTGAAATCTAAATTCTCCATTGCGTATTGCTTTCATATTTGCTGCACATTGGGTTGGGTAACACTATTTATTATGTAGTATAGAAATGTACTTGTTTGAGCAGCTTAGCGCCTTTGGGTATATTTTCAGTAAATTATTTTAGGTGAGATAAAAGTTATATTGATAAGTATATATATATATATATATATACATACACTACGTGACAGTGAAAATTAGACACCACGAAGGAGTGGGCAGAAGGTGGTGAAAATTGGCAGAGAGAGACAGCAACGAACAATTAGTGATGTTTATTGCAACATGGTACACCTATACACTGAGCGATAATACTGTCTGATCAGTAGATTGTAGGACTATCGAGGGCGGCGATACAAGCAGTAACATGTGCAGGTAGAGAGTCAATGAGCATGCGGAAGATCTCCTGAAGGATGATTGCTCATTTCCTGTCAACTATTTGCCAGAGATCGTCTTCCAAACACTTTGATGGCAGCGCACGCAAGCGACTTCCAATCACGTCCCAGACGGGTTTGATTGGTGAGAGATCAGGAGATAGACTGGTGGCCAGTGGCCAGGGAAGTATTTGGATATCTTGCAGGGTGTATTGGCTGATGCGTACCGTGTGTGGTCGGGCGTTATCTTGCTGGTAAATGTAATTGGGCCCCCCTGAAAGAAGGGTAGTGTCACCGGCCACAGTACGTTATCCACGTATCGTTGGGCCGTCAATACGGACCAGTGGTAACCTGCAATCGCAGGCGATGGCGTCCCAAACCATGATGCCGTGTTGTCGTGCGGTGTGGCGTTTCACAGATGCGGCAAGCTTGGATCTGTCACCACTTCGGTGCTAGACTTGTACGGCGATTGTCATTGCTAAAACAGAAGCGTGACTCGTCTGAGAACACGACCCTGTGTTATTCCGCCGTACACGTGGCTCTATCCCGACAGTATTGCAAACGGTGACATATGTGCTGTTGGGTCAATGGCAGTCTTCTTAATGGGCGCCATGAGTGCAGGTCGCCGGCGACTAATCGGCGGCTAATGGTCCTGGTCGATATGGGAGCATAAAAGGTGTCCTGCACATTCTGCAAAACGGCGACGGAAGTGGCCTGCAGGCCCTACAAAGCTTGCTGGCAGAAGCGTCGGTCCACCCGTGCTGACGTCGGTCTGGTCGAACCAGCATACCTCAAATGTGCCACATTCCCTTGTTCCAACCATCTTTGACACAGCCGGTGCAACGTGTATGCGTGTAGGTGGCTGTCTGCTGAGATTTGACGTATGGACCAACCTGCCCTTCTGAATCCGATCACCATACCGCTCGTGAAATCGTGTGTCTGCTGGAACTGTCTCTGTTGCGGGCGGTCTAGCATTCTCTGCTACTACACCTTTCCTCTGAGACGAAAAAAATTCAAAATGAATTTCCTGGCAGACAGAACGGCGCGACTATTGCCGATTCTGCAGGTTCCTTTCCTTATATCTCACGCAACGTGCCGAGACAGCTGCGTATTTCGTATCATTTACACAATTCAGTGAGCTTCTTTTACCCTGCAATTTGCATATTTTTCTGCTAACTCCTTCTTGGTGTCTCACTTCCACTGTAACGTAGTGAAATATATATATATATATATATATATATATATATCACATACATCCTCAATAATTGGAAATTAACAATTTGCCAATATCAAGACAAATACCCAGCCCATGAAGATTTCTGGAATAACCAATAGAGATCAATATATATCTTATCCATTAGGCGATCGCCAAGTTATAACCGAATCAAATCTTCGGACAAAAAAGGAAAGAAGCCAGAATTCGATTAAATATCTATAACTGAATTCAGGGGCGTGCTGGTCCACGGGGACACAGGGACATGTCCCGATGTGCCCTATTCTCACGGCGCCTCTCGCCTCCCTGAATGTAAAATTTTCGTTCGAATTGCTTATGTAAAAAAAAAAATACCCAAAATGTATCTAAATGATACGTCAGTGCGAGACTGCGTGCTCTGAGAAATATGGCGCAGAAGACGGTACCAGTACTCACTGCCTTTCGTATTGCGGAGGTGGTGACTCTGCGACTAACCGCTCTTCCCGAAGCGCTGTTGAAACGCGAAACGAAGGAATGAACTTGTGCTAAGTTCTAACTCCGCGGCGTATTATGAAGTGTTTTATTGTAATTTTGGTTTATTCAAGGAAATTGAAAGACAAGGGGACGCCCTGAAATGGTAGAAATCTCCCTTAGGCTGTCCATCTCTTTTCATTCACGTCCTGCAGCCGTAGCATTGATGCGTATGGTAAGTTTGTGTTTTATAAATGTGTTATATTTAGTTTAATTGCTCTGTTTATAGCAAATTTTGATACCCACATGTAAAAGATAACATCACTAATTGTTTTTCGGAATTATATTTCAACAGGAAATGAGTAAATTTGCTTTTTTTCACGCTAATTTTTTTTTCCCCAAGATGAGGCAGCCTCTAAAGCGAGACTCCCAGGTTCACCAACATGCTAATTTGGCCCTGGTGAGACTAGGGTACTTTATTTCAACTGTATTTATTTTAATGCCTAAGATTAAAGGATACTTATTAACAATCAGTATGCACCAAAATTTTGTTTTTTAAATGTCAGGTTTTTTTTTTATTTGAAGGTCATTTTGTCTTGCTGTTTCCTTTTGCTTGCTTATTTTTTTATTTTTAATTACTTATTTTTTATTTTTAATGACTTATTATTTCAATGTTTTCAGAATTCCAACAGTAATGAAATAGAAGAGAAAAAAAAAGAAAGAAAAGCGGCCATGAATGTAAGAAAGATAAAAGAAATAAAATGTTGCATGAATCTGCTAAAATATGCCCCAAAGTAACAGCTTTTTTATCAAAATCCTCAGATTGTGAACAACGCCATCTCTCTTAGAAAATGAAGTATCGAGCCAAGGAACGCAATTGAATGATTCTGTTGATGAACAAAGTCTTGTAAAAGAATTCCCTGGAACGTTCTCGAATTCAGACAATGTAGAAACATCACACGAACAATTACAAGAACCAGGACTATCAACGCAAATACAAAACCGCACTCAAGTCCAAGAACTTCATTTAATACACCAACAGTAGATATTGATTACTTTAAGAAACTGGGAGAAAATGACTTGCAATTATACTTGGCGTTTCAACCAGTTCAGCCTGATGAAAAAGAAGTGCCTTTTACAGATAGAAAATCAATATTTAAAATCGAAGAAAGTAACAGTGGTAACCAAATTTTCCGAAGGCAGTGCCTATCCTACAACGGAAAAACACAACAACCGTTCTGTTTCATTGGTGTTGCATTTAACAAATCCACTTCAGTATTTTGCTCTAGATTCAGCGATTGGAAGCATGTCCATTAGAGACTACAGGAGCATGAAAACTCGAAAACTCACACACAATCTGTGAATTGTTTCATGCTAATGAAAGATAAGAAAAGTTTGCCCGATCTTCTGTTTGGGAACCAAATGGACAACAGGAAACAGGAAGTAAAAGAAAGAAGACATATAGTAGAAACAGTAGTCGATGTTTTAAAACTGATAGGTAAACAAGGTTTTCTTTTCGGGGAAAAGTAGAATCTGCTCATACTTTGGATGACGACTCAGTGAACCATGGACATTTTTTACAGATGATTCTCATGCTAAGGAAATATGATGTGATTCTAGAGAAGCATGTGAGCAGTGTAATTTCAAAAAGTAAAACAAACCTCCTCTAGAACAGAAAACCCGACGAAATTAAAAAAAGGAAGAAAATGCTAGTAGAAAGAAGAGATCAAGTTACATTTTTAAGAAACAACATGATTGTGAAAATCTTACAATACATGAACGGAGAAATAAAAAGAAAAATATATAAAGAAGTGAAATTGGCAGGGAATTTTCCATCCTAGTGGATACTACAGTAGATGTTTCAAGTTACGACCAGTGTGTTTATGTCTTATGCTACGTTAAGGGTTATGAAGTCGTAGAAAGACTGCTAGCTATAAAATGTGTGGTTTACACCACAGACGAGGATCTGTTTCAGTCATTCAGAACCGTTTTGGAAGATGCCGACATACCGATCAAGAACTGCGTTACTAACGCTTTTGATGGAGCTTCTAACATGAATGGTCATTTTAAAGGATTGACAGTAAGATTATCTGAAGTAATTCCACACTACATTCACACTTGGTACTATGCCCATGTACTGAACCTAGTTCTCACTGACACTGCCCAATGTCTCATTGTAACTATATCATTTTTTAATGTACTGCAAGAAGAAGCTCAAGTGTTTATGAAGGAGTCACTTAAAAGATTACAAAAACCCTTCTTTTAAGGTGGAAGCTATTGGCATGACCAGGTGGCGAAGCCGCAGTAATGCTACGGTCAAGATATGATATTGAAAAATCTCACCCTACCAAGGTCATCTACTTATAATTGTTCAGTGCCTTGTTTAAGATATCTAATTCTCCAGAGTTTAACTCTAAAGCTGAAGGTCTTCTCATGCAAAAAATTAAACAAAAATTTCAACATTCTAAAATTCTCTAAAATTTCAACATTTTACAGTGTCATAGATACTTTCATCAATACTATAGAAAACAGATTTCTCCAACACAAAAACTTATACCTAGATCTAGCCTGGTTTGATCCTAAGCGGTTTGGCAATAAAGAGCCCTTACCTCCTAAAGCTCTGAACAAAATAGTAAAGATTCTCCCAAGACTTGACAATGGAAAGCTTGTTGAAGAACTTACTTCATTTGCTGATGTATGGCTCCAAATAAGCAAAAAGACAATCAGTGAAGAGTATCAAGAAGAAGATTCCACAGAACGTGATTTGTCTGCTGATGACTTTGACGAAGAAGAGAATTCAACATTTCAACCTTGCAATTACAATAAGTGAAATTCTTGCTTAAAGTGTGCTTACGAAGTGCTTCTTAACTATAGCATGTACTCTCGTCAGTATAATGAACTGTTCAAAGTATATAAGCTGCTGTTGACAATCCCGATAACTCAAGTAATATGTGAAAGGGTTTTTTCCAAGTTGGAGATTATTAAAACAAGATTGAGATCTGCCTTAAGCAGTGACAACTTGGAGACATTATTATTAATGCAATCTGAAGCAGACTTATTGAACATTATAGACAGTGACACTATAATTGATAAGTTGTGTCAATTGATCTCTGAAATGAGGCGATTGCTCAGTGTTTAACCACTTAGTATGATATAGGTATCCTTTACTTTTATATTTACCATTTGTTAAATTCTGACAAGTAGCTGATATATGTTCAGTACATCAAATGAATCATGTTTATTTCAGGCGATATTAAATAAATGTGCATATTGCAATATATATTATATCAACGGAAATCTTGCTCTCAATTATTTTTTTTACCTTTATTTTTATTTAAAGCTATTTTTTTTAAATACATAATTTTAGGTTCTACTACTTAATGTTAAGTAAGACAAAATGATGTTTTAAGCACTCCCAGACCCTCCCGGTAGTTGACGCCCCCGTACCGGTCTATCCACCACCCTCTTGGGGGACCAGCACGCCCCTGACTGAATTCGATACAATGGAGTTAACAAACAAAATGAAAAGGATCTTAAACATATTTAACCTAAATTATATTATGGGTATTTAAAATAAATTCAAAGTAATTTAATTAAAAATGAAGAATATATGATTTAAAATTGGAGAGACATTAAGAATTCGATACTTAAAAAATATACACAACGTCTTGAATCCTAAAAGTATTCTAAATATTTTAAAGTTAAATACAACTTCATCTAAAAATAGAATCATGCCACTGTGATCTATACTAGAAGATTACTTAATAACAATACACGCAAATTAACAATCCATATACCTATTTATAAAATTGTTCATAACCATTAGTTACATTGAAATTAACATAAAATTAGTCCTAACCATAACTCATATCTTACCAAGCTATAATCTGCTCCTAATAAATAAAAATAACCTTACCATCTCTTATCAACATTTAAAGCTATCAATTAGAGATTTTAAAAATTCAACAGAAGAAATATATTATCTCCATCTCTTGTCAGCTATTAAAACTATCGCCTATAGATTTTACATTAAATCTAATAATTGAATATTGATTACAATTCTAAAGTACCCTGAGTTAAATATTATTACATATTTTGAAATCAAAAAATCCTGGCCTATGCACTAATTATATACAATATATATATATATATATATATATATAAATTTTTCGCGGATATAGCTTTTACTGAAATTTTCGATTTCGAGATTTTGTTGCCGGTATATGTATTAACACCACTTGAACATGTTTTGATCATTTTTAGACTGATGCCAGCCAGTTGATTTCTAGCGTACACAAATATTAATGGATTTCACGAAACTTTATATCCATCTTTGTGGACAATAATTTTAAACTAGGTAGATTTTTTTTTTAATTTGAAATTCGAGCGAAAACTTAAAAATGTAATTTTATTTTTACTTAAATTAAGAGCATAAGACAAAATTTGACGTAATTATACATAAAAGGGGTCACTTAACTCTCAGTGATCGATAAACTTAACAGCTTCAATAATTGTAGTAAAAAAAGCCGCGATACAATTTTGAGTTTGTAAGGCCATTAGTCTTCGTGGTTCGGGGGGGGGGGGACGTTACCCCCAAGGGGGTGAGAAGAACACTGGGGAGTCATTGGGGAGAACCTTAATGGAGCACATTATCAAACTTGGTATCAATCGAAAAACATTTTCAAGCCCTTGACAATGAAGGTTAACATACCATAATTGTGATCATTTGCAGCAACAATATAGATTTTTTCAAATTTTATCTCGCAAAATGTGCAAACAAAATATAATCATAAGCTACTTAAAAATGGACGTTGAGCCCCTTTTTCCAGTTATTTTTAAGATAATACCCATCGCAAAAATTAATGTATAAATTCATTTCATCTGTTAGAATTGACAGTAATTAAATAGATTTGTTTGAACTGATTTGTGTTCTTAAACTGTTTAAATTTATAGCATGAGGTTTATTAATTAGTGAAGTTCATAGCACATGCTATCAAAAGTAGATATGACATTGAAGACTTATGTCCTCATTTGCAAATATATGTTTTTAAAACAAAATAGCTTAAATCGTAGCTTTGTGCTATAGAACAATGTGCAAGTTTTCATAACTTGTATAAAATTGTCCCTCGTGAACATATTTTATGCATCTTATTGGCTATGCTTATGTTTTTCACTAGTTTTTTTGGGGAGGGGCATTATAGTGATAAGTCACACTAAGCCATTACTAATTTTCTTAACTACTTTTCGCCCATAAATATCAATGCTGTTATTGCAAACATTGTGATTTTTAGTGACAGGATCCTCAGCAACGCAAACCATAAGCATTTGTTTGTCGGTCAGTCGCTGAGAAACGGGATAAATTGTTATTTTTTGAGAAAGTAATTAAGCCAGCCATTGCGTTTTTTTGTACGTTTTTTTGGCGTATCTAATCACTGTTTAGATTTTTTGACGAATTTTCATATTTGGGCATTAATGCCAATATTTCTGTTTTTGCCAGAAATACATCTGTATTAGGAGAAAGTAGCTGACTCCGCCGCTGTTTGACAAAATTTCTCGTTTCTCTGTGCATTGTACCACAAAAACTTCTAGCATATAAAAATAAAAAAAATTAGTCCATTCGCAGAAAAATATTTGGGGATCATGCTGAAATAAACCGTTTTTCTATATTGTAGTTTAAGAAATATTTAATTCAAAATCAAAAACAAAATATCTGAGCTGCGAGTTCGAGTCCTGGATAGACTAGCACTAGCAAGATCATGATTTTTTGCAGGAAGGTACCTACATATATGTATTCATGCAGGATGGAGCCATGTTTTCTAATTTCGATGTAGTTTACGAGATATCCTATTTTTTATGCCCTTCTGAAGTGAAAAATGTTCTTTCTATAGGCACGTCCATCGAATTCCTCTGTCTCTTTCCGCAGATGCTATAGCATACAAAATATAAAATTTGAATTATTTATGAAAAAATAATGCGGTAATATAGTGAAATAAATCATTTGCCGATTTAAACTTTAGTTTGGCTAAAAATAGCTCGCTAAATGAATTCAGCAAGCGCCGGCAAGTAAGAGGCGAAGATCTATGCATACCTCGAGATTAACTGTCTCATACTGCAAATATTATAACGTACACAAATATTGAATTTGATACATTTGTATAGAAATAATAGACTAATACGGTTAAATAAACCGTTTGCTCATTTAAACCCTTTCGCGATGGTTGACGCCCCCGCGCTTCGACTTCGAACTTGCATTTAAGTACGACGGTCAGGTATCTGCTTTCAAAAAAATTTACCCTAAAGGACGGCAGCCACGTGAGCGCGTTTTCATATGGAACGGTTTCATTTGAATTTATTTGTCTACTAGATGGCGTTAAATGTCCATGCGAACAACTTCAATGTATTTTGCAGATACTTGACCTTGGTTAGAGGTGGATCCAATAAATTATTTCTCTGTCTGGAGCAGTGAAACATGGTTTTGTAATATAAACAAACAGCGCACTTCTTGCAGCATCTACAGTTTTATAATTGAGTTTCGGGTCTCGTTTTGATTTTAGCTTAATTATTTCTTTGGTGAATTATAGGAATGTAAGAGAGTATTTTTTTTAGTTTGGGTTTTAAACTTTAGCTTGGCTTGGAATAGCTCACGAAACGAGCTCTACGAGCGCAGCGAATTGGAGGCGAAACCACTCGACTCCCGGAGCGGTTTACGGGAGTTGGTGAAGCATAGCGAGTAAGGTCAGAACCCCTTAGTTTTATAAAATGTGTTAAAAATACTTCAAACGTTTGTATTTAAAAGGCAAATTACAGAAACATCTAATAACATCGGTATTTTCTATGCATCAATTTTCTTAAAAGAACTTGATTATTTAATTTACAAGCATAACTTGCTTCACTGGAACCGTAAACAGAAACTTTTCTTTCTCTGGACTCTGAATGTGTCCAAATTTCCTGAACTTTTTTCACTTATTTTACTTTTTCTACGAATTTATCCACTTTCATTCAATCAATGGATCTGAGTGGGCAGTAACTTACTGTTTGCTTGTTGTTCCGTACAGTAACCAACACTAGGATCCTTTATTTATTTTCACTATCCATTGGGGAATTTCTTTTGTTGTATCAAATCAGGAAATTGCACACTTACTAAGAAGGCATAGAATTTATTTCTTCGATTTCTTTGAATTTATCTAATATTTTTCCAAACGAAACGTAAAATCTAAAATGTGGCAGTTCTTTGAACTTTCTCTTTTATTGTTTTGATCTACTTTTGTGTGAGATGTGCGTGTATTATAAACTGCATTAGAATTTAAACCTCTGTATATTTCATTTTTATTTCGCACTTTATTCCTTTAAGAATATTATAAAGTGTATTTATTTTCGAGCAGCCCGCAGGTCAGATAAACCGATGCATAGGTTATATTTGGCAGACTTCCAGAGATGTTGAAAACGTTAAAACCATTTACATCCATAGCATATTATATACTTTCATTTACCCATCAGACAGTAATTTATTTCGATTGTTCTGGAAATCATCATGTTTCTTCTAAGGAAATAATGCTTTGAAAGTATAAACACGAATTATCAATCATGCATAAACCAATATGAAACACTTTCCAACTGAAATGCTATTTTATTCATATTTTAGGCTTCTTCAAAAATTACTATCGACAAAATTAATCTTGAAACTTCATTAAAAAATACAATGCCAGTTACATAAAATGAAATTTGTTCAAATGACATCGTTGAAAGTATAATTTGCAAAGTATTTACCATATTTTGCAGTTAATAGTACCCCACAATTATTATATTTTCTTATTGTAGAACTACACCGTTTTCTTATATCATGTTAAATTAGTTCTTCGAAATTGTTGTAATTACGCAAAATCATTTTATTTTATAAATCGTCTGTCTCTCTACGTTCTTATAAAATTCACCTTACAATCGCTTGATTTGTTTGCAGTCGGCATGATAAGAGTTTAGCGTTCAAATGGAGTTTTCTTGGTGGAATAATCAAAGTTCAGTGATCATTTAAAATCACAAATATTGTAATTGGGATATCACAGAGATCAGATATATAGATAATATTGAAAAACAAGGCGATTTTATGAAGGATGCAACAATAAATATATATGTAAACGATCTTTAAATACTACACAGGAGGGAAAATGTGGATTCGATATTTTATTTTACAATGAGTCACATGATATCGTCATGCAATATATCTGTAATTATTATTTTAATTTTTACTTAAAAACTAACCCAGCGTAATTAGCTGAATAGTTACTTACATAATTTATGTAATAATTTGAAAATTTCCTCAATTTTTCAAAGTAATTTGCGAAATTTAACACCCCTTATAAACGTTTGAAAAATTAAGTCCTTACAGGGTTTAAGTATTTTATTTATTCAACACGGCATAACTCCGAAACTAATTGGGTGATATTATTCATTCTCATTCCTAAACATTCCATAGTCTCTCTCAACAACATACGAAAATGCCATTTCGATTTAGTCAGTTTTATAGAATTTGGTGGAAGGGGAGGGAAGGTACGGTCCCTATGGATGCTGCTCTAAATGGTTTTCAATGCTAAATTTAGTGGCTCTTCCCGGCCGTCCGACCTTACACCTATAGATAGATCAAAAATGAAGAAGAAGAAGACATACTTAATCCATCACATACACTAAGACTAGGCTTAAATCAATATAAGAGGCTATGCCAATTCACATTGAGAAATGAAGTCAGTGGACCAGCTGCTCAGAAGTCCTAATACACAGACTGTTTTTATCTGTTCAGAATTTCGTACCCATTTACATGTAAATAAAGTACATAACATAACATTTTTAGTATTCCATATGATTAGAACTCGAACTTTTCAAAATTTGAGATTTGTACTGCTCTATATCCTAAACACGAACAGGAGACATCGAAATAAAAATTATGGTGGAATAGAGAACGTTGGACAATGGCAGTTTGTATTTATTATGCTTGGAACATAAAAGTACGCATTGGATATAAAATTCGATAATGTATTAAAATAACATATTTTAGACAATTTGTTCGTATTTATGGGAGTAACAAATCAGTTGATAATTAAAAACATACATTAACATAGATAACGCCTATGGTCGGAATGCCATGATGAAGTCGAAGATTTACGAAGAGTGTAAACAATTTGCACACTTATATCTACAAAACCAATAGAAAGGAAATAAAACAACGTATGCTTGTTTTGCCAGAAAAAAATGTACCATTTATGAACATACAAAAATGTTTTCAATATAATAACAATTTCAACTATCTTTTTTTTTTATTTTTTCGAAAATAAAATGTTTCAACCGACTAAGTTTCCTTTGCACGTTGCTTATTTTCAATTTAAATAATTTGTAAACTTGAAGAGATAGATATAAATGGTAAACAAGAAACATTTTCACTAAGAAATCCAGTTTCTAGGTAAGTGATATAACTTTATAAAGCTCTAACAGCACTCGTCAAAATTAAAGATCGAAAGTTTATTTTAAAAGTTTATGATTCATTTATGATTTTCTTTATTATTCTTATGATTCATTTGTATCTCTTCTTTGTTCTTCCAGAAAAAATGTACCATTTATGAACATACAAAAATGATTCCAATATAATAACAATTTCAAATATCTTTTTTTTATTTTTTCGAAAAAAAAATATTTTTAACCGACTAAGTTTCCTCTGCACTTTGCTTATTTTCAATTTAAATACCTTTTAAACTTTAAGAGATAGATAATAGTAAACAAGAAACATTTTCACTATGAAATTCAGTTTCTAGATAAGTGACATAATTTCACAAAGCTCTTATAGCACTCGTCAAAATTAGAGATCGAAAGTTTATTTCTAAAAATTCAGATATATATATATATATATATATATATATATATATATATATATATATATATATATTATATTGAACACTTTACTAGAGTTTTATTTAACAAGACATTATTCAAGAAAAATCATTTCGTGTGTAGTGAATTCCATCAACTCCCCCTATTTCATTTTTATAACATTTTATAGGTATAAGATCATTGTAAGAACAAGAACTAATAAATAATATATTATTTAGTATTGTGCCTTTGATCGTGATATAATTAGATCAAAATAATTTAGAATATGTATATATGGAGAAATCGAGTTAAGACACATTCCATATATTTCACAAATAAAATTATTTGAATAGAAAAATCCCTAACAATATGTGTATCCGTTCTTGAACTACTTGTTCACACTTTACAGACTCGCTCTCATAAACACAGACGGGCAGCATTCCAAAAGTGTTAAAATGTCATCGCGTCTTAAAACATCTATTTCTGTTTCAATCTGGAATTCGAAGATTTTAGCTAGACGTATCCATTCTCTATCTATAGAATGGGAGAATAAACGTCAGGTCATTGTATATAATAAAAAAGTGTGGTGGCTGTGATGGTAATTTTAAACTCTGATTATTTAAACTCTGATTTTTATAAATTTACATTTACTATTGTTTACTTACATCTTAAACAATATCAGAGAACAAATCTAATGTTGAAAGTTGTATTGCTTCAGAATTATTTTTATTTTTAGTTTCTCCTACTATATAATATAGCATATAACAAAAAAAGATCAATCATGCTTAAAGCATTGATTATGAAACATTTTCCAAATTCAATGCAATTTTATTTTAAATGTCTAAAATGCAATACATTCCTCGGTAATATTTTAAAACTTATCACAATAATACATTAATTTATTATATTTGGAAACTTAAACCTTCATTGAAAAAAATGATCTTTATTCAAATGACGGAATTGAAATATAAATTGCCTGGTTTAAATATATCTAAAATGCGATACATTCCACGGCGATATTTTTAAAACTATCATAATACTACGATAATTTATTATATTTGAAAACTTCATCGAAAACAACTGAAATTAATTCAAATGACGTCATAGAAAAAATAACACGCCTGGATCTCTCTATAAAAACAGCATTTCATTCATAAATTTCTACCATTCATTTCATTCATCACAATACTATAATAATTTATTTTATTTAAAAATTAAGACCTTGGAGCTACAAGTAATTAAACTGTATGCTTAAAACTTCATTGAAAAAAATCGTCCTTCTCTTTATAAAATCAATTAATATTTCATTCATATCAGCCATGCAGACTCCATGGGCTAAATTATTTTGTGTTAAAGAAATACAGCAATTCTAATACAACTATATCCATATATTTTGCTGTTTACATTTTACATAAGTGAATAATGGGCTTTGTTGTAGAAATAATCAAATTTGGATAATCATTTAAACTCAAATATGTTATATTTGCGTTGTTTCAGTATGTAGATGCACAGGATTTAAGCAAAAATAAAGTAGTTTTAGGACGGACACAACACTCAATATGAATTAAAAAGAACTTAAAAAATCACGATTTTGAAACAAGATGGATGCCATATATCATTTTCAAGTGGGTCATGTGATATTTTCATATCATGGTCACGTGATCGTTTCATATAAGAGGTGTAATTATTATTTTAATTTTTATTTAAAAAACTACTGAATATATTTCGCTGAATTTCTTTTTATATATTTTATGGAACAATTTGAATATTACCTAAAATTTTCGAAGCAATTTGTGAATTTTAAATCCGCTTAAAAAATATTTAAAAAATTAGGTCCCATAGGGCTCAATGTATTTCATTTTTTCAATCCGGGTTCAATCCAAAACTAATTGGGTGATATTATTCATTTGTATTCCCATTGGTCCTACAAACCGTCTGAACAACATACTAAAATTGCATTTTGATTATGTCATTTTTACGGCAGTTATCGTGCTAACGGACAGGCAGAGAGATAGACAGACAGAATGAACAAAGTCATAAACACTTTTCAACTTTGTTGTAAAGTGTTAAAAATGATTGTTTTCGCGAAAATTTCCGAATTCGAGATTTTATTGACAATATAATATGTTTTAAGAACTCCTATATAAAAAAGTTTTGGCTATTATTTTTAGAATGATGTCCGTCCGCGTATCTGTCTATCTATGGTTGATTTTTTTTTTGTATACGATATGGATCTGGATGGATATTAATGGATCTTAATGGATATTACGGATCTTAATCGATATTACGGATCTTAATGGATTTTAATGGATTTTCATAAAACTCTTCATCCGGCTTTACTATACAAAAATCTAGAACTAGATACGGAACGTCGTAATTTAAATATAGACGTAAATGTCGAAATTTATTCGATATTGTATTTATTTTAACATGACAGCGTATTACAAAATTGGACATAGCCATGCCTAAAATGAGTTATTTATGACTCAAAGATATTGAAACTTTATAGTTTCAATCATTGTGAAAAATTGGCGCGATACATTTTTTTTTGTTTTTGACGCTCTTAACCCTTTCGAGAGGATGGGGGGTGTTACCCCTCCAGGGGATACATTTTCATATAAGGTTTTCAATTGGAATATTATTCAAGTGCTTTAAAGTGAGGAGTAGTAACACATTATAATTGTAATCATTTGGACAAACAATACCTATTTTCAAAAATTTTGTTGGAATATTCTAATTTAAAATAAAAGATACAAATGGTTTATGGTATCGGGATGTCGAGTTGAGCCCCACTCCAGCTTTTTTTGTTTTCCGTCATGCACTCATATACGCTTTCTTTATATGCAGTCATTTAATTTTTGTAGCACAATAGAATTTATAAAATACAGTTTAAAATTATATCCAACTAGAATTTTAATTTGTCAAAGTCAGGAAAACCAAGATGCTAAAAATTAAATTGCAACTTATTAAATGGAGTTGTTATCAGCAGTGTATAGACCTTAGAATCAAAAACAGTTTTCTTGTTCAAAAATTGGCTCAGTTAGATTATGTTTTAAGGTCGATACAATAAGTGAACAAAATGTTAATCTTCTAGGATACCCACAGAGTAGCTTCGGGGAAGGGTGTGTTAGATTCTCACTCCATTTTGTCCATGATGGAGGAGAGGCCCATCATGGAGAAGACCCGTCAGGTTCTGTTCCTTGGCCAATGCTATAAGTGTACTAATAGAGGCCTTCTGGGTAAACGGAATCTTCTGGACTGTCTGAAAAGACTTATTGACCAAACCAAGGTCACCTAGAATAAACCCACACCTTGACTAAACCCACATTTATGTTACAGCTCGAGCAGAAGAATAAGAAATGTGACGCCGTTAGGTTCTGTTTTGTAGTCTGTACTATAAATACGAAAATAGGAAGCATTTCTTGAAATCTCAGGAAATCCCTATATAGCTCAAGCACTGACGAATGTAAATTACAAAATAGACAAGTAAAACTCTGAGTAGGATTAATCAATAAATAATAGTTAACTCAAGGCATTGAATGAAATATTACTATATTTAATACGTATTTCTATTTACTTATTTTATTTATAAAATAATTACAATTTTTTCTTATAAATAATTACTTACTAGCAACTAGTTTGGCTCTTACTAGCAACTTAGCAATAAATTTATAATGTACTCATATACCGTACCGTTAATCTGCAAATTTTAAAGGCTTTGACAGAAACCAAACGAAGGATAGTGGGCTCTAGAAGGAATGTTCATTGTTGCAAGGGAATTCCATGCGGCTACATAAATTCACCGTCTCAACAAAATTGTCCTCTCAAGTAAAACTTTCGGATTTTAAATAATAAGTATAACGTGAATATATAAATAAGATACAATTTCAAAATACTTCACTGTTTAATAATGGATCATATGAAAATGTTTATAGTTTTAATTTTGATACTTAAAGAAAGTCACTAAATATCAAGTTGACATTTATTTTTCAAAATGTGTATACTCTTGTTGAACTCCAGAGTTCCGTGGACCTCAAGTTGGGAATCACTGGCCTACAGTAAAAGTGTTAGTCTTATTACTTTACTTACATATATAATATAATATATGAGGAAAATATTGTGAAGATATCGAAAATTCGAATTCGAGTTTTCGACAGAAGAACACGTTTCAAGCACACATGAAATCGAATCGAACGCTTTTGAAGTGATATCTGTATTTTTGGATGGCTTTCTCTCTGTGTGTATGTGTGCATGTATGCAACCATGGTCTGTGGATGCGATATCGCTCGAACAAATGTAGCGTTTTGAAACGAAATTTTGTATGATTATTACAAGTAGTAAATACAGGAACGCTATAGACTTTATATGATATTGAATGTTCGGAGGAATTATATTTTTCTTTTATTGATTTTTTGAAAAAAAAATAAAAAACAAGGCATTCAATAATTATAAATAAATAATCATTGTAGAAGTGCTTTACACAACAAATGACTCTAAATTTTAGAACGCTAACATGAACTGTTATTGATATACTGCATTATTTTCAATTACATTTCTCAAAAAAATTTCATAGAAGTATAAAACATTCATAAAATTAAAAGTATTATCACATATAATGAATTGGTTTATAACGCAAAGGGCAGTGCATATCTTAATGAATAAACATACGTTTCGGAAATCTACTGGTTTTCACTCTTCAGTGCAAAAATATGGACCTGTGCTCTCAAATATGTATTGAAACTTACCTACGCTCTATCTTGATTCGCCTTAAATTTTATGTTGTAAAACAGTTCATTATGGACTATGCGCCTAATCGCGTGTTTTACTTATATATGTGTGGCGAAAAGATTTGGACCCAGGAGAAGACAAATGTGGTGAAAATTTTTATATATTAATGGTCATTTTTTATATATTGGCGTAGACTGATTAATTGTGTACACTTCGATGTTTATCGCGAATAATCCTCCAATTTCATCTTATAGTGAGTGTTCACTTACTTCGTTTGAAAAGTAAAACATTGGTCATGAAATATGGAATTTAACTTTAAAAATTTATAATATTTTATTTAGTAGAATCGAAGGATAAAACAATTAATACTTACAAGTAACATTTTTTTATAAATATCTCGTTTAAGCACTTTATGAGAAGGACTTAGGAGACATAGTGAAACTAGTTCAGTTAATTTCAAAACGCTAATTTTTCTTGGAAATTCTTGCTCTGGTCTTCCATTTGTTTAAATATGGAGTAGGCGCATGCATAGCGTGCATGTTAAATGCATTAGATAATACTCTATCTGGCCGTTCACTTGGAACACTTTAAAATAGTGAGCGAATTCATTCGAATTCGCATGTCATCTGGAGCATATCCACATGTCTAATATTTCTTAAGTCTAGACATATCGAAACCTTACTGGTGTGAAAGCCCCAGGCCGTCCAACTCGTCCAGAGGACTTAGAGTATCTATTGAAACCTTACTGGTATAGTTCTTTCACAAGTCTGCATATATCGACTGCGTTTATGGTCTCAAGTTACATTTATCGTTAGGCAAACTTTATTTCCATCTTGTTTGGGGGAAACATGCTTTTTTGTAGCCCCCTGACATGATTGGCCTTGCTTTGCAATATTGGTTTAGGGTCGGTCACGATTGGCTTCCAACTTATTGATGTATATTCTGTCAGTCCCAGAGCATATACTAAGCCCATTCGGATTGTGTCACTCTCCTACTTGTTGAGTTTTTTGTAAACTAGTGAATTTATGGCTCATAAATTTTTGTTCATATATAATGTCAAATTTGGTGCCTATTAGTCTGAACCTTTGTTCAGCTTCTTTCACGACATAGCGTATTACTTTTAAAAACATTGGTCTCACAATATGTACATTTTTCTTATACAATAATATGCGGCAATCTGTTTACCTTATTGTCGTGGACCAAGTTTATTTCATTCGCGAAACAAATTACTTTTTGTTATAATTTGTATTTTGACAAGAAACAATTGGCCTACACTGATTTATTTAGGAAGATATTAATTAAAGATCAGTTTGATTTTAATGAAGGTTTTACTCTGAGTATGAATAATTCTCTCTGCTTGAATTCATAAATGACCAAAAGCACCAAATTTCAATTTACTTGGTGGTTATTCAATGCCAAAATACCTTTCAAAAATGGAATTTGAACACCATTTTTTGCCCTATGAAAGACGTAAAGTCACTGCAATATGTAGGGAAAGTGGTGTACAGTTCACATCATATTTTTTTATTTTATCATCAAAATGTATGTATGAAACAAATATTTTAATTATCAGTATTAACATATTTAGCCGTTCCTTTTACATTTTGACGAATTCATATTTAAACTAAAAGCCTCTTTTTTTCAAAATCATACAACAATGTGATCAGCACAAGGATATCCGGCAAGTCACTTCGACTGAACTGCCTTATGTACAGTAATTATGGGAATAGTTTTGGGGCAACGATGGATATACATTACACAGACACACACTTTCACACACATTTAAGTAAAAATAAATTGATACCATTTTTATTAGTTATCACTAGCTGTTCTCAAGATATTAGAAATTTTACTTTTCCACAAAGGACACGATAATTTCGAAATAATCAAGTGCATTGCAAATTGTTGCTACAATTTTAATTGATAACATAAGAATTATATATAGATTATTATAAGAATTATATATAGAATTATAACAAAGAATTATATATAGATTTTAAGAAATATAGAATTAAAAGTTAGGTTCGAATTTGTGCTTGTTTTCCTTATAATATCGAAATAGTCATGGGATGGACACGTTACATTACTCTAAAAAGCGCAATGTTATTTTTATTTCTAAAAATCTAATCATGACCAGTTTATTGCATGATTTATTTAACCACCAAAAGTGGATGAATAGTTTCTAAAATAAAATAAATACGCAAATTGCGCACATAGATTCACAAACATTCGCATAATTACCTCCATGCTGTTTCCTCTAATTTTTATACATGCATCATTACTTCTCCAATTCAGTTTTGAGTACAGAGCAGTCTTACGTAATCTGATTGATTTTTTCATCTATTCTGGTTTTCGTCGAGAAGTGGTACGGTGATTACGACCACTGTCTGCTGCGTTTATCTTTTTATAAGGAAAACAGAAGAATTTTGTTGATATTGAGATTTTTTAAAAGAAAGCCGATGTATTTTGATCTTATTCTTAATGGCTCCCCCCCCTTCCCCCAACATTTTAAAGAATATAATTATTTAGTTTATATTTAAGATGGCATCTTACCGAAGTCTTACGGACAGCAAGAAATATTGTTTGACATTTAGAAGGCACACACTTTTTTACAAAGTGAAATAGACTTATTTTTTGTTAGTCAAGAGACAGACATGGTCGCCCAGAGGATATGACAAAGATGACGGGTAATGTCCTCCTCTGACTGTTCAAGGTCACAACAGCGGGCATTAAATTAGTTGATGTTGTACCTCTTATCTCTGAGACTGCCACACTGACGCAAGAGTTTGTCTAATCCCACCCCCACCTGGACAAATCCACCTATACCAAGTTTTATAAAAGCTCATGGGGAGGCAATGCTCTTCTTCTCGTAGTGTGGAAAATAGATGTATTATATTGGTTTTTTCCAAAGGTTGATATTTTAGTCTAGAATATGGGATTATCGAACTTATCTTTTGATCTTTGATGCGCAGCAATACTAGTTGGATGGATGTTTTTAATTCTACGTGGGATTGAATGTAAAACGTACCAAATATATGGATAAATGTGCACACGGCAGCAGTGAAACCATTAGGAAAGTTGGTTAACATGAACATTAATATACTTTAATATTCAACTATTTAAGTTATTTAATCATTTTGAATGAAATATGAATGAAATCAGAAACGTCTTTGTTAATATTTGAGCAAAGTTACCTGAAACATCTAACTGTAACGAAATCCTGTATATTTACCCACTTACCTCTTTTCTTTTCCCATTTGTAGTTATTGTAGTACCCCGTAAGAAAACCGATATAAGGGTCCTAATTAGTAAACACTCCCAAAGCAAGAACCGCGCTCGATTCCTTTTTGCCTGAAACTGATAGGAGATGAACAGAAAAAGCGCCTAATATAATTAGTCCACGTCAATCTACCCCACTAAATAACCTGGATCGATAAGAAAATGAACCAATGACATTTACATAAATCAGCCTTAATCTTAAAACTGAAGTAGGCACTTCAAAAGGTAACATGCACAGACAAGCAAATGTTACAATTACAATTTTGCATCCTTTCTCTATATTGCCCAACATCAAGAAACGTATTCGTCTATAAAATACGAAATATATTTTTTTATACAGTTCCACAATCCAAAAGTATACAATTATTACAAATTTTTTTATGCATTAACATGTAATTCTCAGAAAATGTTCTATTCAGTTACACGCAAAATTTACCGAGATGATAACGTTGAATATTATGACTTGAATCACTTTCCTATGTTGGCAAATCCATCATTTATGGCTAAGGATTAAGGACCGTACGCTGGTTAGCGCTGAAGCGCCGTACTTCAGCTAGCGTTGAAGAGCCTCACTCGTATATAAAACATCTTAGCATATCTGTTTTACATAAGGCAACGTTCATTTTCTTTAATGTCATATTTTTAGGATATATCATTGGTTCCCAGAAAGTCTATTACAGCTAATAATTGGTTTAGAAGAGGGACTATGGGTTTGCGCAATATGGAGTATTTGCTGATACATTGACATAACTCGCAATACAATTTGTATACAACCCCCAATTCCTAAGAAAAGACTGATGCAAATTTGAGCTGCAATATCACGGTGTATTTTAATTGTAACAGAACAGAACATTTTTGTGGTTTACATGTTCATTATTTGTGGTCTACATGTTCACATTTTAGTAACTGGAAAATCTTGGATTGAGGGACTATATAAAACGTTTGATTTCTTTTCTTAGAGAAATGCATTTTTTTTAAATTAAAAATGCTGTAATAAAAATTGTAAATTTATTTAAATAATTTTTGTAATTGGGAATATAATATATCTACGACTATCTATTTTGTATCAGGACTTTTCATTATGTATATCCTAAGTGAAATAAAAGTACACCTCATTTCAATTTCAAGGCGCTATTCGTAAATTGTATATTCAGGTCTTTGTATTGGCTTTCCAGAGGACTTTCAGGGGTTGATAAGGCTAAAATGAACTTCGTAAACCAGCAGTGGAAATTCAAATCGCTCTGCAACTGAAAATAATTTCAGATACTCTTTAAAAGGGATACGTATTTTCAATTTCCACATATAATTCAAATCCAAAGAAATGTGCCTCATTATACAGGTTATTATTGTCTTATGCTTTGTATCTTGTCATTTATTCTGCATGAAATAAAATATTTTTCAGGCAACTGATTTAAGTGTATCTAATGCATAAAATTAACAGAAAAAAATTGAGGCAACACATTTCTGTTCTTGCTCTTAAGAAATATGATGTGGGCAGCACATGACTTTCACGGCAGACTCAAATTCATTTTTTCATTTTCTTCAATAATTCATTAAATTTAGTTTATGTGGGAAAAATAACACCAAATTTGCTCATTTAATTCAAATTTTGTTTTTTTTGGTAACTGGATATAGTTTCAAAGGCGGCATAACAAATGCGAACAACTAAAATAATCCGGGAATTTTAAGTTCTAGAATAATGAAATTGGTCCTTTTTTCTACCTCGTCAAAGATTACGTATAAAACAAGCATTTAATTGATACATTTGAGCATACGTAGTTTTTTTATATTAGATTTGGCCATTTCGCAAAAAAGGGTAAGTTATTTACTTCGGAATCGTACCAAAAACTAAACAGTATTAGGGTTACACGCAAGTGATTTACCGACCAAATGTCATGAAAGTTGGTCCACTAGCTTCAGTTAGAGTGGATACATATATTGCACAGACAGACACAGACACACACACATACAGACGACAAGCTAAAAATAGATTTTTCGTATTCTAGAGGTCTCAAAACGTGTAGTTCTGTCGCAAAATTCGAGATGCGATTTTCGGCATGATACAAATACGTTCCCTATACTTTGCCATGTGTTGTAGGGAAAGTTATAATGCGTTCTGTATTCCCTTTTAAATATAATTAAATTAAGTTTTACAAATAAAAATGCATGAATATCATACATAAATCTACAACTAATATGCAATTTGTAAATTATTTTATTTGAGGCAAATTTCATTCTTTTTAGACCCAACTTTAAAAAAAATTATTTGAGATAGCTTATCTACAAACAAAAAAATCTGATATGCGCAGCAGATGATTTTCACTGCATAATATAGAATCACTGTATTTCTTTCGCATTGAAAAGCTAATGTGCAAGATCCAAAGCACAATTTTTATGGTATTGAATTGTGTCAAGTAAGTTGAAATAGACAACTTATTAGTCTAATTGAAAAAAAAACATTTACATATTCATATGCAAAAGCTTTATCAAAATGTTATTGGTATTAATTTACCGTGAAAGAAATTATTATTGGCACTCGGCATCAACATGTAAATCTATTAAAAAAAGTAGTTTCGCTCATGAATTGCAAAGACTAGATCTACCAGAAAAGTCTTAACATATATGTTGTACACTATTGTATATAGAAAGTGAATATATTTGATGATACTTATTATTTTTCTAATTATATTTACTTTTAAACTTTGAAAAATTTATTTAAAAAACTTATATTTCCAGAACGGTTCTTGATTGCGTTTAAAAGTGTGTGGTCATCTTTTTCTAATAAAAGTTGTATATGAAATAATTATTTATTCATTATTATTGAATACATTTATATTTTAGAGATTTTTTCAAATATTCATTCACACATTAGTGGATTCTTCTGAACATTCGATTGTGTTTCAAATCAGTAGGTTTGCAATTTTCAACAAATGTAAAGATCGATCCAAATTATGTTCAATATGCTCTATTCGTTCGAAAATGTCGCAATTTCGTCCATAGACTCATGAACACACATACTAGCATATATACATGCATACCAACATACATGCGTACACATACATACACACACTATAGTATACATACCCATACACATAGTATAAAAACTAACATACATACATCCTAACATACTAACATACATGCACACATACTAACAAACATGCACACACAGAGAACTTATAAAACGTTCGATTCGAGCTCAGACATGCTTAAAATATGCTTTTCTGTTGAAATTCGATTTTGAATTTTCATCCCGTCACAATATTTTCCCTATGCCTTATAATATGTATGTATGGAAAATAATAAGGGAACATCAGCTGATTTTTATGAGGGGAAACCACTTTTCCCAAATCATCTATAAACCCAAACCATTCCAAACCATATTTAAAATCCTTGAATAGCAATTTAATATCATAAACAATGAAACTCTACCCACAGGAAAATTTTACAAGCTGAAATACACACCAGAGGCCCAAGAATTCATTCTCCGGATTTCAGATCCATAGCAGCCGAATCACGAGTGCGAATGAGATCCATGAGCATGAAGCTTCATGGTCTAAACATACATACTTGTAGTAGATTAGAATAATATTTAACATGCAGCTGTCAGTCAAGCTTGTTCTCTCTCATAGTTACTTTTGGTCATATTAATTTTCATATTCATAAATATAACAAAATTTAAACCAATTTAAAATTATGCTTCCACCGTAACTAGGTAGTTTATGCTATTCCAGTTGAGCTACTGGAACATAATTGCAAGTTCTTATCATCAAATTGGACTCTGCGTTAATCATCCCTCTAATGTAAGATTGACATGGATCTTGACATTCTGACTGACTACTTCCTCCTATTTTTACTCCAGGTTAGCTTCGAGAGTGATTTTTAACCTCTCGATTTGAAATAGGGATAGTCTTACTAGGGTCAGTATAAGATCCAACATCATTGCACCTACACCTACAGGGGTAGGTGCAACCTACCCTACCTACTATGATTCACCTACAGGGTTAATTTGTTAGGGCACCATTGTAAAGAACTTTTCTGCTACAGCCGGGACTGGAACTGAGGATTCTGGTTCTGACCATACGCCGTTCTCACAATCGAGAAACTAGGATGGAATTGCAAGCTTTTATCGTTGAAGTAATATACATACTACAATATACAATATATCTTTAGTTGCAGTAATATACAAACAGAGCTAACATATTTTCATGTCTGTCACGATCAAAAATTTAAGATTTATCGGCTACTTTTGCCTAACTCGGTAACTATAAACAATTTTACATTTCAATTATTATAATTTTCACCCAAACAGGGTTATTTTCTACTACACTACTGAGATTGAAATGGTGTTTTCAGTTATTGTGATGCCAGAAAGAGTATGAATTCCAATTAAGGACATACAGTCGTAGAAAGTGGATGTGCTATTTGCGATTGTACTCATCAGTGGACGGACCCACCAAACATACAATCGACACGACGGTCTAACTACATAAAAGCACCATATACTGTTAATGTTTAAAACATGGGTCACATGAAACTACTGCTCAGAAGGAGCTGCTAAGAGAGATGCCCAAGTCCAGCAAGCATATTTCTCGTCATGATATGCAATGTGCTCACAAATTGTCCAATGTTGGGATGTGGATTTTCAATTACCAGTTGTTGACCAACAGCAAAGTGGGTGGAGCTGATGACACTCGCTTAAAAATATGAGAGATTAAGAAGAGACGAGGTGACAGATTGATACAAGGTAGAGGAGATGATAAGAAGGTGCAAGAAAAGAATAACAGTAAGAAATGACTGTATAAGCTCCAAAGCCCAGCACAAATAAAATATTGTTAGTAGCATTGGGACTTGAAAATTGAGACAAGCAATAGTGTCAACAATGTGCAAAAATGAGAGTGTCAACAACAATATTAAGTATTGCACGTGCGTAATCTATCGTAAAGAGGTGAAAAGTTAACTTTTTGTCAATTACAAAATTTAAGTATAACTGTGGTCTGGCATCACTTATTTCCAAAATCTCTATTATTACTTAACTACGAATATATTATATTGAGAAATTTAAGTGCAAATTATAACTAGCTAAAATATAATTATGAATAATTATTGATCTCTTCAGTAATTAAATTCTTTTACTCTCCAGTTAGGATGAGTAGAGCATAAGTATTCATAGAGTTCTATATGCCGCAGCAGACAATGGACAATAGGAGGCTTTAATTATTACACAGAAACAATGCAAAGTGAAGATTAATACGGTTTTGAGATTGACATTCAAAATGAATGACCTTTATATTAGTTAATAATAAATCAACCAAGACATCAATTTGTCACATTAGCACGGCAGTTAATTTAAAAGGCAAAGCCAAATATACTGTGAAAATATATACCCAACTTTTTGGTAAGATGCAAAAATTCAGCAGCACCGTAAAATGAAGAAAATTTCCCTGAAGCAAAAACTTATCTTATTAAATGAAGAGTATTACGAGAATGTTTTATCGGTCGATGCATCTCTCAAAGACAACTGACTTAGATTAATTTTGCGCGTTACTGTCCTTTTATGCAATCAATAACAACTTTGAATAGGAGCTACAATTTAAAAAATCTGATGTGGGCAACACATGACTTTCCTTATATTGATTACTACAATGAATTTACTACTTTTACAATAAAATAAAAGGTTTTCTTATAATAGATATTTATATTCTTTCCAAGATATTGAATTGTCGTTAATTAATCGTCATTTTCATTGATTTAGTGCCATTTTAATCCATTTGGCGAAATTTTCGTTAATTTGGCAACATTTAAAAAGTTGCCAAGTTGGCGACATTCCGCCAAATTCGGAACCAATATCTCGCCAAACGTTATGGACGGAGAAATGAGTTGTTCTTATAGCATATAAATAACTATTGGCGTTTAAATACAAAATAATTACTCAAAGTATCTTTCCTCGTGAATGGAACGAACTAGATCCACGAGAATGTTGTCACCCAATTTATCGCATGATATTACATATGAAAAGGGAACATGTTTCTCAACAGTTAATATATTTTTTTAATATATGGGATTTTTTGAAAAATTTATTTAAAAAATGTGCAATATCTGGAGAACGGCTCATGCTAGCGTTCTAAAGTTTATGTCAATCAGTTTCTAAGGAAAACTACATAAGAAATGTCTATTTGCGTAATTTTATTAAGGGTTTTGATTTTTCAATGATTTTTTAAAAAATTCACTCGAAAATTTAGGGGGTTCTGAACATTCGATTACTTTTAAAAACAATAGGCTTCCAGTATTCACGGATTGTGATTTTTGTACCAAATTTCATTCGAATCGATCTATATGTTCGTGAGATATCGTCTCCACAGACTCACTGATACAAACACACACATACTTTCACATACACACACACACACACACACACACACAGAGACATCAGCTCAAAAATGTTTGATTCGTGAACAAGGATGCTTGAAATGTGCTCTCCCGTCGAAAACTCGAATTCGAATTTTCGACCCAGTCACAATACATTCCTTATACATTATGTATGTAAGGAAAGTAAAAATAATCCACATTGTACGAACACATATACATGCAGGAGCATCACTGAATGGACTAGGGGTTCGAAATCAGCTCCCATGGCCACATGTATCAATAACTCTAATAATTACTTTTTAGTTTTCTTACAATTTATTTTCTGTAAGTTAGGGAAGGTGGAATCCTTCAGCATAGGTTAGCATTACCATGGATTCACACGTGAAGTGAAATTATTGTAATAAGCAATACATAATACGATCAAATGCATAAAATTAATTTTGATTTTAAATAAAATTAGAAACAAGTACCCTGACACATATTTTCAGACGGAATTCAATTTAGTTATATTAAAATGAATTATATTTTATTACCGAACCATTCCACGAAAAAGATACATGTTATATATACTTTTGTTAAGATTTGCAGAAAAGATTTTGCAAACCATTTAAAATCAAAGATTTTTTTAATTCTTAAAGAAAAACGGTCGTCTGCCGAAAAGAACATATGCACTAAAAAAAATTAAGAATTTTGTGAGCACGAGTTATAAAAGAAAATATTTGGACATGTATACATACATAATTGCACACGATTTAATAGTTTAGATCTGAGCCGTTCTTTTTCACTATATATGAAAATATATCATAATATCTTTGTAACTTCATAAAACCATTATTTTTATACCGAAAATATAAATATAACATGAAATACAACGACAATAAAACACAACTTTAATATAATCAGTTTCTCAGGATTTAAAACCTCTTTCCAAATTGAAAACGTACTGGAAACTTCAGAAATAGTCTTTTTTGTTATTTTATTTATATGTTTTTTGTAAATTTCTATTACAACAGTTTCCGAAATTCATTACCGCATTTCTGTTCCCGAAAACATCATAAAACTCCTAATACAAATACCTGAAAATCCGATGCTATAACAGAACTTTGAATTATAAATAAAATGTGTTTTTATCAAGTGATTTCATCTATATATAGAATTAAAGCTGATCATTCATTTGAAAATAAATAAGCAGATTTATTTCAAGAGATATGCAATGATAATTCTTTGCTTAAAAATGGTTAGGTATAACGTACTCAAAATATCTGCTGTGAACAAACAGCATATGATGTTTAATATCTCATTCTATGTAATATAATATAGAAAAATTATTATTATTACGAACATTTTCGAATTCGAAAGTTTGATGCTAATATATGTTTTAAGGACTCCTGAACACATTTTGACAATTTCTGATGTACTGTCCATCCATCTGTCTATCTCTTTGTCCATATGCATGCATGTCTGTCCTCGTTATATTGTGTGTACGATAGCGGGCACAAATGTTAATGGATTTTCATGAAACTTTATATCCGGGTTTGTTATTAACAAGACAGATCAATCATGCTTAAAGCATTGATTATGAAACACTTTCCAACTTCAATACAATTTCATTTAAACATGTCTAAAATGCAATACATTCCTCGGTAATATTTTAAAACTTATCACAATACTACATTAATTTATTATATTTGAAAACTTAAACCTTCATCGAAAAAAATGAACTTCATTCAAATGACGGCATTGAAATATAAATTGCCTGGTTTAAACATCTCTAAAATGCGATACATTCCTCGGTAATAATTTTAGAATTGTCACCTTATACTACGATAATTTATTATATTTGAAAACTCCATCGAAAACAACAGAAATTCATTCAAATGACGTCATAGAAAAAATAACAAGCCTGCCTCTCTCCATAAAAGCAGCATTTCATTCATAAATAATTTCCCATTCATGTCATTCATCACAATACTATAATAATGTATTTTATTCAAAAACATAAGACCATGGAGCTGCAAGTAATAAAACTCTATGCTTAAAACTTCATTGAAAAAAATCGTCCTTCTCTTTGTAAAATCAATGAATATTTCATTCATATCAGCTATGCAGACTCCATGAACTAAATGATTTTGTGTTAAAGAAATACACCAATTCTAATACAACTCATTCTACATATTTTGCTGTTTACATTTTACATAGGTGAAAAATAGGCTTCGTTGTAGAAATAATCAAATTTGGATGAGCATTTAAACTCAAATATATTGTCATTGCGTTGTTTCAGTATGTAGATGCACAGAATTTAAGCAAAAATAAAGTAGTTTTAGGACGGATACAACACTCAATATGAATGAAAAAGAACTTTAAAGATCACGATTTTGAGACAAGATGGATGTAATAAAACTTCAAAATATCATTTTGAAGTTGGTCATGTGACCTTTTCTTATCATGGTCACGTGATCTCTTCATATAAGATGTGTTATTATTATTTTAATTTTTATTTTAAAAACTACTGAATATATTTCGCTTAATTTTTTTTTATATATTTTATGGAACAATTTGAATATTACCTAAAATTTTCGAAGCAATTTGTGAATTTTAAATCTGCTTAAAAAATGTTTGAAAAATTAGGTCCCATAGGGCTCAATGTATTTCATTTTTTCAACCCGGGTTCAATCCAAAACTAATTGGGTGATATTATTCATTTATATTCATTTATATTGAACAGCATACTAAAATTTCATTTTGATTAAGTCATTTTTATGGCAGTTATCGTGCTAACGGACAGACAGACAGATAGACAGACAGACAGAATGAACAAAGTCATAAACACTCTTCAACTTTGTTCTAAAGTGTCAAAAATATAGAACTAGATAGAATTTAATTTAAATTAAAGCAGAAACTTCGAAATTTATTTAAAATTTTATAATTGTTTTAATATGGCAGCATAGGACAAATTTGACATACGCTCAATGATCATGAATCTTAATTGTTTCAACCATTGCTGTAATAAATATCCAAGATACACATTTTTTTGTTCGTCGCGTCATTAGTTCCCTCTGGGGGAATGTAAGTTACACCCTCCGGGGGGGGGTATATGGTTAAGTATGGTATAAATCGAAAAAATCTCTACCCCCTTCAAAGTGAAGGGTGACACGCTATATATATTGTAAAATTAAAAAAAAAATAATTTATGTTATGAAAAATCAAGTTGAGCTTCACCCCTGTTGATATTCTTTTCAAGTCAGCTATATCCAATTTATTTTTCCGCGGAATTAATGCTATATTTTGTTCTTTTATGTTTTTTAATCAAATTGCAGAAAGGTCCACAGTTCTTCGTGCAGAAAAACCTGTCATTTGTAAGTAAGCAAAACAAGAATTCTTCTTCATGACTGGGCAATAATTGACAAAATCAATTCATTAACGACTATAAAATCCTTCCAAGTGTAACAACTTATGATTTATCTAATAAAATTATTAGCATGAAGGATGGCTCTGGATTATTTTAAAGAAATATGAATGCAAGATAGTGAACTGAATTTTCATTGAGCTAGATATTGTCATGCTACTAAATGGAGAATAGTTTTACTGAGAACTTTTTAAAATATAGGGCTCATTGCTCATGGCTAATTTAAATTTTTGGGTTTTTGTTTGTATAACTGGATCATTAAATTTAGATATATGTACTTCTTATATTTACGTACAAATTCATATTACTGACAATGTACTTACTTTTTTCTTGCAGTTTTAAATGGTTAATAAATAAATCACTGGACATTATGCACAATTAATAATGAACTAGTTTACAACATGAAATGTAGCTCCTGTAAATTAATATAAATAAGTATGCAAATATCGGAAAACAAGATTCATACGTACGTTTTGGAAATTAACAGTAGTAATATTAAAAGGTCGGATGTAGTCGGGAAACAGGGTTGTCTCAGAGGAGGGAAGATGAGGTCAGTTGTTCCCAACCATGGAGAATGCCTCTATACGAGTCGGCTTTGTTCGAACCTATTCTGACTCGCCTTTGTTTTCCCTACACTTCCCATGCTCTCTTATTCCTCATCCTCTTTCCCTTTCTGTTCATCTTCTTCTACCATCCCCTCAAGTCCAAATCGCATCTTCTTCTTTGGGGCTAATGCCCCCATGTCGTTTCTCTAGTTTGGACCGAATGATCTTTCGGCTATTACATAATAGTTTGGGGAACGCCTAATGAGCAACAAAGGTTGCAAGTGTTAAGATGTTTATGCCATACCTTTTTCCCCTATCAATTAATATATTTGTATTATTGTACTATATGAATGTTTTCGTTTTTGAAGAAACGATGTCTTGTTTTACAAGAAATATTTGTCTCTCCAAAAGAGATCCAGCTGATCAACAAGTGCTGCTTCAGCAAGAAGAAAAGTTTTATATGTCGGCGTTATGCTATGACCTCGAATGTAACTTTCGAATAGGTCTCATATCTCTCTCATTTCTGGTTTTAAACAATTCAATAAGTTTCGGGTCAAAGCTTCGTGTTTTCCGTCATCGAGTTGGTTTTCTAGTTTTACAAATAATTATTTTATTTGTTAACTAATTTAATTTATTATCTTAGCCCTTTTCATCTTTTAGCCTATTGCCATTTGTTAATCAATGCTCAAGCTTTATTAGAGTTATTAACCCTATTAGTAGCTCTCTACTAGGAGCTCTGTGTTAGTAGCTCTCTACTAGTAGCTCTGCGTTAGTAGCTCTAGTAGTATCAGAATATATTATATTTTGCCTGCTGGTTTGTAAGTCTTACCTTAGCTCTAGAGTATGCACAATAACTCGCATTCTCTCATGCCCACTTTATCCATTGCCACCTCAGTGATTAAGTTCGACTAATGAAGCCTTATTAAGCCCTCTATTCCTTGTTCTTATATTTTATCGCCTATCCTCATTTTGTTTTTCCTTTTTATTTCTTACCCGGCCGTTTAGGTTATTTCTGCCAGCCCAACCTAAGCTTAATACACCATTGATATATTATTTTTCTCTCCCTCGATTATCTCAGTCTGGTAGTGCAGGTCCGGTAGTCTCAGTCTGGTTACGACAGCGCCTCTTTAATTTATATACTGCTTTCTCATAGATATGTAGATGTAGAAATTCGAAATCTTCAGTCAAAATTCAAAATCTAACATTGTTGGATATTAGTCGTCCTTGATTATTACCCTCTACTTTCGAAGTCACTGCATTCGATATTCTGACGGTTCCATTCCGTTGTTTGGTGTGCCATTCAAAACCTATATGGGTTTAGCCCTTTTTGCAACATAGCTTTAATTAGGGTTTTCCCCAGTGAACATGTTGTTTTGCAGGAGCGGTGTAGCTCTGTGCTCCCGCATCACAGTCTATACCTTCGAAGGGTGATATGTACGGTTTTTTTTCTTGTGATTCAATTTATACATAGCGTTTCTTCAATACCTTAGCAGGACTTTGACACATATAGCACTAGTTCTACTCGTAGATCTCAGCTCTGCTGGGTCGTCTTGTGGACGAAATTCAGTGGTGTGAGTTTCTCCTGTAAACCGAGAAGTAGGCCAGGTCCACACCGCTGTCTTTCAGTAAATACAATCAACTCTAGTTATCTAGTTAATGTTGTGTCATTGACTCCATATTTCTTCAAGGTACGGTATGATTTTTTTTTTTTTGCTTTGAGTGCATATTATCTGCTTTTTATTTTATGTTAGCTTTTCATGTTCATATATCATTGTTTTTTTATATTTCTATTTTTCTTATTTTATACCACTAGATGGCGCCACATTATTGGGATGTCGTTTAGCCATTTCAGTTTGGTCCTTGCATCCTTTCGCTTATTTGGGCATGCAGCTCCAGTTCTTTTGAAATAAAGAAGGGAATCCTGCTATTTTCCAAACTGTACGTATGTTTTTTTTATCTTGCTTTGCGCTTCATTTTACGTTATAAACCACAGCATTACTAGATGGTTAAGTAAAAATAACAGAAAGTTTCAATCACCCTTTTACACTAGTTAAAAACTTTATTTAATTGTTGAAATATTGTAAATACCTATGGAAACATTTCCATTTTGTTTTATGAAAATGTGAGACTTTCACAATAAATGCCATAAATGACATATATTGCATTTTTGGTAATTTTATTCTTCTAGGTATGAAAAATCCGAGTTATATTTTACTGTGGACAGCAGATTTAGTTCACTCCAAATAATATAAATAAAACAAATATAAATAAATCAGCAATAAAAAGCAGAAATTTAATAATACCTGTTTTCTAGTATATGAAATGTCTCTCAAAACAGGGGAAATACTAAACATACCATACTCGCAATTTCTTGTTATTTTCACTTATATGATTTTGTAGATTTCTATTATTCCCACCAGTTCTTTAAATTCCTTGTCATTTTTTTTCTATTTCTTAAAACCCTTAATACTGATACAAATACATAAATATATGATTAAAGAACAACGTCGTGAAATATAAATAAGCAATAAGCTTTAAGGTTATCTATGTTGATGTTGATGTTGAGACCCAGACCGTCCGACCTACCAGAAAGGTGTAAGGTAACTGTATGGACGGCCGGGAAGTGCCACCCAATTTAGACCGGAACCCAGTGGGGGAGGCATCCACAGGGACCGTACCCTCCTTCCCCTACCACCAACCTCTCGGAAGGACTTACGGACCCACATGTTTAACGTGATCGTACTCCGCATGAACACGGCGGCATTTGTGGCAGCGTGCAAATCTAGCGCGCAAACCACGGGGATACCGCACCCGAGATGGCCAACAGCACGCGGCGTTCCGAGGTGGTCACCCACCAAGTACTAACCGCGCCCGATGCTGCTTCACTTCGGTGATCTAACGAGAACCGGTGTTTTCAGCACGGTACGGCCGTTGGCCCAAGGTTATCTATGTAGCATTTTAGGTGGGGGAAAGTATAAAACTGAACGAATAGGTTTGTTTTAAGAAATACATGTAAAAAAAAATGTCCCTGTTTAAAGGCGCAAAATTATGATATCCTACAAATATCTTCTGTGATATACTTCAAATATCTGATTTTTTTTTAATAGAATAATAAATTTTAATTAAAAGCTTGCATAAGTTCTATGAATAAAACAAGCGTGTATCAGAGTGTATATATGCCTGCTTTATTCAAGTATATATTGCAATATTGTGTCTTACGAGCAGCAGTTTGATTCATTGTAACTTATATTTAGTTTCATATTCCTCCTTTTTATATTCAGTTTTTTTTTATAACCGACTATTTTTCCCTAAAATACTATTTTGCAATATTTATTATAATGATGATGGGTCTCGAGCCAGGTTCGAACTTGAGAATATGATTCTACAAGACCGACATTATAAGTTTGAACCAAAAGCTATTTTCTGGTCAGAACTTATAATTTGGGTACTAATTCATAGCATTTTCGATCGATGCTTTGCAGAAGCAAAGTTGGCTGCTACCAAAGTGTCATCAAGACATAACAGTGAGGGGAATACAAAGTTATAGCACAAGAAACCGGTACCTTGCCGTTCTATCTGGGAAGCCTGCTACTGATGTCATCAAGACATAAAGAGGAAGGGTATCCCAATTGGCACGAAACAAATACATTTGTGAAATTGTGTTTGAAAATTATAAAATTATTTGTTCTGTTTGAAATTAAAAATACTTCATTTTAATTTATACTATCCAGTTTGTATTAATCATAGCGCTGTTTTTAGCACTTTACTATATAATGGAAAAGTGTTTATGACTTTGTTCATTCTGTCTGTCTGTCTGTCTGTCCGTTAGCACGATAACTGCCGTAAAAATGACCTTATCAAAATGAAATTTTAGTATGTTGTTCAGACAGTCTATGGAACTATGGGAATATAAATGAAAAATATCACCCAATTAGTTTTGGATTGAACCCGGGTTGAAAAAAGGAAATACATGGAACCCTATGGGACCTAATTTTTCAAACATTTTTTAAGCGAATTTAAAATTCACAAATTCCTTCGAAAGTTTTATGAAATATTCAAATTATCCCTTAAACATATAAAAATATTTCAGCAAAATATATTCAGTAGTTTTTTAAATAAAAATTAAAATAATAATTACACCCTTTATATGGACAGATCACGTGACCCTTACATGAAGATATCACGTGACCCAATTCAAAATAAAATATGGCATCCATCTTGTATCAAAATCGTGATTTTTAAAGTTCTTTTTAATTCATATTTTGCGTTGTATCCGTCCAAAAACCGCTTTATTTTTGCTTAAATTCTGTGCGTCAATGTTCTGAAACAAAGCAATTACAATATATTTGAGTTCAAATGATCATCCAACTTTGATTATTTCTACAACGAAGCGTACTTTTTTTTCACTTATGGAAAAGGTAAACACCAAAATACGTAGAATGAGTTGTATTAGATTGCTGCATTTCTTTAATGCAAAATTATTTATCCCATGGAGTCTGCAATATAGCTCATATGAATGAAACAATCATTGATTTTACAGAGAAGCAGACGATTTTTTGATGAAGTTTTGAGCATAGAGTTAAATTACTTGTATCTCCATGGTTTTAAGTTTTCAATAAAATTAATTATTATATTATTGTGATGAATGAAATGAATGGAAAAATATTCATAAATGAAATGCCGCTTTTATTTAAAGAGCCAAGCGCTTTATAATTCGATGACTTCCTTTGAAAAAGTTTATTAGTTTTCCATGAAGTTTTCAAATATAATAAATTATTGTAGTATTGCAATAATTTTAAAAACATTACCGAGGAATGTATCGCATTTTTAGAGATGTTTAAACCAGGCAATTTATATTTCAAAGCCGTCATTTGAATGAAGTTATTTTTTTTTTCGGTGAAGTTTTATGTTTTCAAATATAGTACATTAATGTATTATTGCGATAACTTTAAAAATATTACCGAGGAATGTATCGCATTTTTAGAGATGTTTAAGCCAGGCAATTTATATTTCAATGCCGTCATTTGAATGAAGTTCATTTTTTTTTCGGTGAAGTTTTAAGTTTTCAAATATAGTACATTAATGTATTACTGTGATAATTTAAAAAATATTACCGAGGAATGTATCGCATTTTTAGAGATGTTTAGACCAGGCAATTTATATTTCAATGCCGTCATTTGGATGACGTTCATTTTTTTTTTTTTTGGTGAAGTTTTAAGTTTTCAAATATAGTACATTAATGTATTATTGTGATAATTTTAAAAATATTACCGAGGAATGGATCGCATTTTAGAGATGTTTAAATTAAATTACATTGAAGTTGGAAAATGTTTCATATTCAATGCTTTACGCATGACTGATCTTTCTTGTTTTTATCTGTGATAAGTGTTCTGATATTACGATGTTTGAAATTGAGATGTTTTTAGTTTGTCTGGTTATTTTGTTTTATTGAAGAACTAACTTATGCAGTCGTATTAGGGCGTAGCGGTCAATGGACCCATACAACGGTCAGTATGTGCCAGTTCAACGGTATAAAGCGTATTTATATGTTAATTTAGGATTCATTACGTTGGTGTGGTGGCAACTGTCGCTCGCGTTCTCGCGCAACAATTGATGTCTTTTAAAAAATTTAAGGAACTAATGAATACAATTAATCATTATTTTAAATACCAAACAAAGCCGTATGTATTTTCTAGTTACTGTATATATGTAAATAAATTCATTGATGTTGAAATACGGAGCACATAATTGGTTGTATCTCGGGCCTTTTTTGAATTTCTTACGGGTATTTCAGGTTTTAAACACAAGTTTGGTTCAAGCTTATAAGTGTATATTGGAAGCGCATACGCTTAATCGTGCTTTAGACAAATATTATTAGGTTATTATACGAAATCAAAAGTCAGATTTATAGCAAGTTAACATCTAGCTGGAGCCAACGGCTCTACCGTGCTTAAAACACCGGTTCCCGTTAGATCACCGAAGTTAAGCAGCATCGGGCGCGGATAGTACTTGGGTGGATGACCACCCGGGAACGTCGTGTGCTGTTGGTTCATTTAAGTCGACGTGGTGGCCGAACGGTCAAGGCGAGCGTTTAAAGCGATCGATCGGCCGCCACGTTGTGGGTTCGAGTCCCAAATAAGACATGGATGTTGTGTGTTGTCGGCGCAGTGTGTTCCGCCCCCCTCTGGTGCGCCTGGCGCAACGCCCCAGGACTGCAAAATGGTTCACGATTTCGGTCGTACATAGGGCAAAAACGACGTAAGTCGACGTAGAGTCTAGTGCTAGAGTAGTCTAGTGCTAGAGTCTAGTGCCTGGCCATTGGGGAAAAAAAAAGAACATCTAGCTTGATCTGAAGCATGTGGTTTCACTTTTCAAGTGATAAATAACAAGTTATTTCATCTAACCAAAGCTGCTTGCTTTAGATTATTATATGAATTTATAACTTAATATAAACTATTGAACGGAACTATATATTAAAATTGGATCTCTTTTACTGTTTCCAGTTGTTTTGATATTACTTTCATTATATACATAATGAATAAGGAAAGTATTGTGACGGGGTCGAAAATTCGATTTCGTGTTTTCGACGGGAGAACACGTTTCAAGCATCCCTGATCACGAGTCGAACATTTTTAGGTGATGTCTGTGTGTGTGTGTGAAAGTAAGTGTGTGTGTGTCAATGAGTCTGTGGAGACGATATCTCACGAACAAATGAGCGATTCGAATGAAATTTGGTACAAAAATCATAATCTGTAAATACTGGAAGCCTATTGTTTTAAAACACAATCGAAAGCTCTGAACCCCCCTAAATTTTGAGTGAAATTTTGAAAAATTCATCAAAAATCAAAACATTTAATAAAGTTACGCAATTAGACATTTCTTATGTAATTTTCCCTTAGAAAACGATTGAAATAAACTTCAGAACGCTAATATGAACCGTTCCCGAGATATTGTATATTTTTCAAATACATTTCTCAAAAAATCCCATAAATTACAAAAAAATATTAACTGTTGAGCAACATGTTCACTTTCCTATGTAACACAATGCGATAAATTTGGTGACATCTTTCTCGTGGATCTAACTCGTTCCATTTAAGAGAACATATACTTTGAGTAATACTTTTTATTTGAACGCCAATAGTCATTTATCTGCTGTAAGATTAACTTTTTTCTCCATCCATAACGCTTGGCGAGATTTAGCGGAATGTCGCCAACTTGGCGACATTTTTAAATATCGCCAAATTAACGAAAATCTCGCCAAATGGATAAAAATGACGCTAAATCAGTGACTAATTGATGAAAATTCAATACCTTGGAAAGAGTATAAGTATCAACTATAAGAATAACATTTTTTTAATCCTAAAAGTAGTAAATTCATTGCATTACATAAGGAAAGTCATTTTCTGCCCACATCAGATTTTTTTTATAAGAGATACATATCTTCAGCTTTGTAAAGAATTACCTTGCATGGGTTTCGCAATCTGTATCATGAGAATACAACAAAATTAATATCAGGATAAATAGGAAAATTTATTTTAATAACCATGCTTCAAATAAAAATTTCTGGATTGATATGATTCGGGTATCAAGAGTTATTTTCCATTCGAGAGTTTCGTAGAAATGGGGCATACTTACAAATTATTAAAGCATGACCTTTAAGGTTTTTTTCCGGAAATACTTATTTTTAGATAAGTATTGAGAATTGAATGAAATACGAATGTAATCCTTTTGAGATAATCGTTTTCCTCTGAAATAGGATTTATGGGATTATAGTACTAAATATAGTTTTTCGAAATCGTTCGTAATGGTGCATGTACAATCCATGAACAGATATTTAACTAATTAATACTTTATGAAATGGGTCAAATTCGACCTACAATGTTTCAGTTATTAAATATCATTATTATAACAACATATATGCAGCTAAATCTTAGCGAAATCTAGTTTAATAGCATTCTACAAAATCGAAAACATGAATGGTAATTATTTTATGAAAGATTCGTTTATTACAACTTGAAATTAGTAAAGAATATTAATCGTTCTACAGGAACTGTATAAAACACTTTATCTAATAACAATGACATTTTAGAAGCGAATAGAAGTGTTAAATATGTTTTATGTGCAGACCAGTGGCAGTAAGTATTGAAACTTATGTGATGATTGAAACAATGTTGTTAAAGCTAAATGCAAACTTAAATCAAAAATAAGTTTTCGTAATACTTGGTTGTGTGTTTCAGACAACTGCATGCTAAAATCAAAAATACGTCTTTGTGTTTCATGTTTCACAGTACTTGCCTGCATGTTTCCTCCAACAGCATGCTTAAATCAAAAATCTGATGTGGGCAGCACATGACTTTCCTTATATAACGCAACGAATTTACTAATTTTACAACAAAGAAATAGGTTATTCTTATAATAGATACTTATATTTTTTATTTTATTTATTATATTTCGAAGATATTGAATTTTGGTCAATTAGTCGTCATTTTTATCTATTTGGCGAGATTTTCATTAATTTGGCAACATTTAAAAAGTCGCCAAGTTGGCGACATGCAGCCAAATTCGTCGCCAAAATCTCGCCAAACGTTATGGACGGAGAAATAAGTTATTCTTACAGCAGATAAATGATTATTGGCGTTCAAATACAAAAGTATTACTCAAAGCATCTTTTCTCATGAATGGAACGAGCTAGCTCCACGAGAATGATGTCGCCACATTTATGGCATGGTATTACATATGAAAAGTGAACATGTTTCTCAACAGTTAATATATTTTTTTTTATTTATGGGATTTTTTGATAAATTTGTTTGAAAAATGTGCAATATCTCGAGAACGGTTTATGCTAGCGTTCTAAAGTTTATGTCAATCACTTTCTAAGGAAAAATTACATTAGGCATGCCTATTTGAGTTATTTTATTAAAGGTTTTGATGTTCTAATGATTTTTTTCAAAATTTCACTCGAAAATTTAGGAGCGTTCTGGACATTCGATTGCGTCTAAAAACAATAGGCTTCCAGTATTCACGGATTTTGATTTTTGTACCAAATTTCATTCGAATCGCTCTATTCGCTCGTGAGGAATCGTCTCCACAGATACACTGACACATACACACACACATTCTTTCACACACATACAGACATCACCTCAAAAATGTTTGATTCGTGATCAGGGATGCTTGAAACGTGCTCTCCCGTCGAAAACTCGAATTCGAATTTTCGACCCCATCACAATACTTTCCTTACACATTATTTATATAAGGAAAGTAAAAATACGCCTGCGTGTTTCATGCGTCAATGATAATTTCGACTCAGATTAAACTGATAAGTCAAATGTACCAACTGAAAAGCATTTGACTATGTCAATATAAATATTATAGTGGATTTTGTGTTTAAAATTATACTTGAATGGTAAACTTTTTAAATAATTATGTAATGAATTTCAAAATCGTACTTGTTTTGAAATTCAAATAAAATAAACAATACACACACTTATGTAAACTCACATATTTTTCAATATGAAATTGCCATTTCAGTCTACAGATGATAATATAAATTTGTCAGACAATGATCAATCACCAATACATTAGTTGAACAAAAGGGCAGACAAGTTTGAGGCAAAAATCAATATAATTCGGACATTTTCGTGATTGTAAGCAGGGGTACATGTAGGGGAATACCAGGTTGTGAGCAAATGGAGTCACCAGGAATCGCTAGATATGAAAACAGCACCGGTATTGAATCACAGACCAAGCATAACAACCAACGAAGAGCGCTTTGTGCATTAGCGAATGAGCAGGACGGGGTGAACTGACCACTCTAAAATATTTTTTTCTGAAATAAATATAGAGAATATCAACAATATTATATCAAGAATTGAAATTCGGTTTAATGTAAAATTGCAAAAATGGAAAGTAACAGAAGACTTCAAGAAATTAGTGTTTAATCTTATCAGGGAATTAGTGAACATTTTATGGTTGAACAATTTCTTTATTTACAAATAATTTGTATAATCTCTATTTCTAATAAATGTTAGAGTTACCCGTAAAACCCAGAAATGTAATATTATATTATTAAAATTAAAATTATACTAAAAAGCCATTGCCGTATACTCAGTAAATTGGTGGCCGCGATAACCCACCAATGATTTGAAAGCAGGGTTCTACGCTACTGGTAATTGCTGTAGATCTAAAATAAGGCATCAAACTTACTACAAAATGTATAAAAGATTTTCCTTAAAATTATGTTATTAAAATTAATTTTATATGATAATGTACGTACAAAATGGTATAATTAATGAAATACGAAAAAATATTATATAATAACATCTTAATATCCTACAGCAGATGTCAGAGATAGCACTAATTAAATGGATAATGTAATACCAGATACCGATTATTATGATTGTTGAAATTGCCTTTACTAAAGGTATAAATTATATAAGATATTTTTAAACTACTAGGGGGTTCTGCCCCTGCTTGCTAAGCTTCGTCAACTCCATTCGGGAGCCTCCTACTTGCTGCGCTCACAGTGCTCACTTTATACCTACATCTCCTAAAAATTCTACTTTCAAAAATCTCTTTTACTATCCCTACCTATTTTCCATAGGAGGTCAAAGTAAGGATTTTTCGTAGCACAGGGAATCCAAAAACATAATTTCTTGATCCTGAGCTAGTTCTGCGAGCTATTTTATGTGAAACTATATTAATAATAAAAATCGTAAATATTATCATTTGTCATTGGGTCATTTGTCCAGATAATTTTCTGACCTTCTTACTATTTTTCTTACCTTTCAACTATTTTGAATTTGATTTGTCGTCATCGAAGCAAATTTGTGTAGATCCATCTTCTCGTCTTTATCTTAATTACTCGACAACCACCCGTAATCTATCCACTACTTTATGAGCATTAACCGCATACCTAACGAGATATTTGTTCCTGATTGAGAACATTTATAGAAAATTTTGTTTTACATTTATTTGTTCATTTTTCAGACTTTACGTAATAATTTTTTTAATTCAATCATTTCTTGAGCCGATCTAATTTTAAAACTAGTTTTCATCGGCAAGAATATAATATATTATTACTTTCTTTATATACAATAATATATAAGGAAATTATTGTGACGGAGTCGAAAATTCGAACTCGAGTTTTCGACGGGAGAGCATATTTCAAGCATCCCTGATCACGAATCGAACATTAGTGAAGTGATGTCTGTGTATGTGTGCGTGTGCGTGAAAGTATGTGTGTGTGTGTATCAGTGAGTCTGCGGAGACGTTAATTGACAAACGAATGAAACGCTTCAAACGAAATTTGGCATGCCAATTACAATCCATAAACACTGGAAGCCTATTGTTTTTATTCGCATTCGAATGTTCAGAACCCCTATAAATTTTCGAGTGAAATTTTAAAAAAATCGTCAAAAAATCAAAACCTCTAATAAAGTTACACCAATAAACATTTCTTATGTAATTTTTCCTTAGAAAACGATTGACATAAATTTTAGAACGCTAACATGAACCGTTCTCGAGATATTGCACATTTTTCAAAATAATTATCAAAAAGTCATATAAAATAAAAAAAAAATTCCTATTGAGAAACATGTCCACTTTTCATATGTAATACCATGCGATAAATTGGGTGACATCATTCTCGTGGATCTAGCGCGTCCCATTCATGAAAAAACATACTTTGAGTATTACTTTTGTATTTGAACGTCAATAGTCATTTATCTGCTGTAAGAATAACTTATATCTCCGTTCGTAACACTTGGCGAGATTTTGACGACGAATTTGGTGGAATATCGCCAACATGGAGACGGTTTTACATATTGTTATATTAACGAAAAACTCGCCAAATGGATAAAAATGACTCTAAATAAATGAAAATGACTACTCATTGACGAAAAATCATTATCTTGGAAAGAATATAAATATCTACTATAAAAATTATCTATTTTCTTTTTACTGAAAAGTAGTAAATTCAATGCATTATATAAGAAAAGTCATGTGCTGTCCACATCAGATTTTTTTTATTGTAAACAGACGATTTTAAGCACTGCAGATATTCTTTAAATTTTTTAATGTGGAAACCACAGAGTTTGAAAAGTGAAGATAATTACTTGATATAAATGCGTAATGACATTCTATAGATCAGATTTATGAATGTCTGTTACAAATAAATCTCTTCTATTTTAATGAATTTTTAAATTTTAAATTATATTTTTACTTTCCCTATATTACTTTCCTTACATGCAGTAGGAAAAATTATATTCTTACTTTCCCCATATATGGGGAAATTACCATTATTCGAAAATTTAAATTCGAGTTTTCGATTCAAGAGCCCTTTTCAAGCATTTCAGAACTCGAATCGAACGTTTCTGAGATTATATATATGTATATATATATATATATATATATATATGCATATATATATGTGTGTGTGTGTGTATGAGCCTGTGAATGCAATATCTCACGAAGGAATAAAACATTTTGAACGAAATTTCGTACCATAATATAATTAATGAGTACTGGCACACTAATGATTTTAAATGCAATCGAATGTTCGGATGTTCGGAAGACCATTAAAATTTCGAATGAAACTAGAAAAAAATATCAAATTTTATAACCTTTAATAAATGGGGTTGCCTGTTGCTCAAATTATTATAAAACAACCCACGCATTCTCATTAAATATCACACAATATTTTATCATTGTCAGGCATTAGAGTCTGCATCATCACCAATTTAGGTCATAATAAAAAGATTTTAAGCATAAAGGTTTTTGTTCGTTGCCTTCAAGGCGTAATCGAATCATCACACCTATGAATAATTATTTATCTAATTTTATGATCCATTATTGTGTAATCATATCTATAATAAAAATTTTCAAGAATATATAAACTAGCTTCTATCCACTGTTTAATATTAAATATATTCATAGGGGTTCACCGAAAAATTTTATTTACCTCATTGAACTTTGTTCATTTTAAATTGTTGTTAAAGTTATACTATTTTTATCATGTCTTATCTTAACACAAAAATTTTGTCGTGACATCCAATTACAGCCGAGGTAATATATGGACGACAGAAAATTAATCCATTTATGTCTGCGTCAAATGATACTTAAAACTTAATGGTCAGTTTTTAATGTACTGCTGCGATGTTCGTGTCAAGAAAGTTCTGTAATTGGATAGAAACATTAATAAATTTATAGCTAGTTGTAAAAAAGAAGAAATGTGGGACAAATATTGTTTGCCCCATAAAGAAAAGAGATGGCGAAGTTTTTCCCATAAAACTAAAAAGTACCATACTGCTGGAAAAACAAGTAAACTTAAAACTAGTCAATTAAAGGTGTAAAAGTGAATAAAATAAAATATGTCTTATCTATACGTACACAAGATATTTATAATTATTAAAAGTCAATTTTAACAGCATTAAAATCGAGATTTAGACATATTACATTCAAGCTATTTGTGATTTTTAGGATTTGTACTCCTATTATCATAAATCAGACGAATAAGGACACTATACGGCTAATTGGTACACATTAAAATTTTGCATTCGTTACTAATTTCCCCGTAGTGAAAGAGAAGGAGCGCCTACGCACCAACATCCACAAGACCCTCCATGGTATCCCATGGCGTAGGGGAGGAGATTTGCAGCTTCACTTTTATACAGGCTCCCCAAAGGGCGGAAGTCTGACTTGGCCTCGGCATGGCAACATCCATGCCCACTGGCGGGATTCGATCCAGCGATCAGGCGGAAACGCATGCCCCTGACCGCTCGACCACGGGGCCGGCGGGATTAGTTCTGCTCCTTATCGGGCCTATGCCTGCGGCGCTGCTGTAGCTCGTGACGTCATAAAGTACATCCCACAATTTGCAACTTACAGCATGTGTTTGAAAGTATGATTGCGTAAATATTGACAAAGATACAGATGTACCCTAATAAGATTAGCTATATCGTTAATATTTTTATTATCTAGGTAATAATAATAATGCATGGTGTTGTTAATTTCTAATATTTAAGGGAAAATGTAATCAATTTGTCCACTTTTTTCAAGATACTTAAAGTGATGCACATGCAGTATAGGTCTAACGAACGTATCACCGAAAGGGTTCTTTTAAGTGTATTTTTAAAATCTAGAACATGATTAGAAGTGATCTAGAACTAGATTCATGGATGTCAAGATTTTAGGTAGTGTAATTTTTTCAAATCCAACGTCAAATTCGTCCGTTGAACGAGTATTTTTGCTACGTAAGAAGCTGATGGAAATCGCTGAACAATGAATGTAAATTCAGAGAAACAATTTCAGAATACAAAAGCTGTAAATTTGGAAATACAAAATGAAGTAGAAAATGAAAATTTTATCATTTTTAACTTTTCAAAGGTATAAATAAACATACCTTAATGGAATAAGTAGAATGCAAATACATGTTTTTTTATTTATGCATTAGCATAATGAAATTTTTCTTAGTAAGATTTGTTGTTGTCAATATAAACAATTGTTCGATTTATATATGTAGAGTTAGACATTTTTGCGGATTGTTGTTGCACCCCTCTAAAATTTTTGGTACTATCCCCCCCCCCCCAAATTCATGGATTATACACCCTCAAATATTTTGGTGTAAGTAATTAAAAAAGTAAATGTGCAGAAAATTTCATGTACGTGTTTTGATTTTTTATTAGTGAGTCAAAAAGGAATCATTGACCTGCAATTTGTAAATGGTCTATGGGCAATTGTCGTAGCAAAAGGCAAGATTAAAATTAAGAATGTTATTGCTACAGTACTATCAATTAATGAATAATGTAACTTTATACTTTCAATCATCTCAATGACCTCCAAAGAGACTGGAAACCATTGATTTTATTTATTTTATGCACATGTGTATTAAATATAAAAATGTAAAATACACAAATCATTTTTTTTTTTTTTTACATTCCTTTTTTAATTACAAAAAAAAAATCTGAATTTCATAATTTTTTTTTTGGAAAAACTGAAATTCATATTGGCTCCGAAAACTTTTCGTGGATTATTTAGCTTATTATTGTTTCATTAAAATGCAGATGACAACACTCAGCAAACTTAAAGTGTTAAAAGTAGAATTTTCAAAACTTCACATCACAGGTAAAAATCGTCTGTCAATAAGTAACGTCTAAAATTATTTTCGCTGAAAAAAAAAACAGGTAAGATTTAAGCTATTAAAATAAGTTTGGTAAAATAGTTTGGTAAAATCGTCTGTCAATAAGTAACGTCTAAAATTATTTTCGTTGAAAAAAAAACAGGTAAGATTTAAGCTATTAAAATAAGTTTGGTAAAATAGTTTGTCATTGTAATACAGTATTATATTTGATATTTAATCAATTTATTCAAATTTATTAAATTATTTCTGTTGTAAAAAAGCGTATAACCCGAAAGCGATTTTTTAGTTTTTTTAAAATTATTACTATTTGAGACTACTGTCTTTTCCTGTCATTCACGCTAATCTCTACACTTCATTTAACCAAAACAGGGATTTCAATTTAATCTGAAAGTGCACAATAACAAAAAATAAATATTTTTATATCACAACCCTGCTGTCAATTACAAATATAACTTCCGGAATAGTCTTCATAATAGGCGTGATCACTTATTGACGGTTAAAATATAAATCTAATGTCTGTATTATTATGTATGTATATTATTATTAAGTATGTATGCATATTATTATTATGTATGCATATTATTATTAAGTATATATATTATTAAGTATGTATGTATATTACTATTAAGTATGTATTATTATTAATTATATATATATATATTATTAAGTATGTATGTATATTACTATTAAATAAGTATTAATATTATATTAATTAATAGTATTAAATAATTATTAATAGTATATTAATTATTAAGTATTATTACTATTAAGTATGTATGTATATTAGGATATATGTTATGTAAATCTGACAGTTAAAACTTTTGAAAGACCTTATTACAAAAATGTTTTAGGAGAACTATGTAATTAGAAATTTAATTAACTCTGCCCAAAAGCATTATTATATATATATAAGAGGTCATAATGTGTTTCTGTGCATTAGGTTATTTAAGAACAAAAACCAGATTTCTCAAGTAAATGAATTTTATGAAAAAATAAAATTCAAAAGGTTAAAACCTGGCATTGAATCTTTTAGCAGAAAGGAAAAAAAACCTCGTAACTACGGAAATATTCTATATTTTTTTACTTTACAATCTTATTTATATTCCTTCTTTATATATAATTTGTTTTCGTTATATTTATTCAATTAAATCATTTTTACTTAAGAACTGGAGCAAAGTGTAAACGCCGTGGATGGGATGTAAGTTGTGACGTCACGAAACCTGCATCTAGGCCCGATAAGAAGAAGAAATCCCGCCGGCCCCGTCGACCACCGGATCGGCAAAATTTTGCGTAAATGCATGGACTATGTGTACCATGGGGGTATACGTATCATTATTTTGCTCTGAAGAAAGTAATATCATTGCATTGTGCAGGTAAAGACATGTGCTACCCATATAAAATGTTTCATGATGATAAAAGGATTTCTTCTCTGAAGACAATCCACATGTTAGAGCCGCACATTCTTTTAAAATTACTTTCTTTCATATTATTACTAAAGTAGCATTCAAAAATTGTATCAACGTGTTAGCTGCTTCCAAACATTTTTTTCAGAGCTTTTGCTTTCTTGGTACTTCTTATTGATTCACAGTTGCATTTAGTCTTTATCTTACTTTCTGCCCCTATGTACCTAGACACAGAAAGAAAAAAAAAGGTACAGAAATTCATACGGTTGCTTTTGGTGAGTTTGTGAAATGAAGCGGAAATATTGTAGCTGCCGTTTCAAAGAATCACGTTCATTTCGCTTGTTTTGATTGTTATATGCAGTTTATTCTTAAATACGGAATTTTTGCTTTAATTTACTCTCTAGAATTTTTTCTTTACTATGTATTTTAGATAAAAAAAAAGTATTGCTTTCACGAAAATTTTCCAATTCGAGATTTTGATGTCAATATATGATTTAAGATACCCTGACCACGTTTTGGCTATTTTCGGAGTGATGTCCCTCCGTCTGCCTGTCTAACTGACGTCTGCGGTTGCTGTTTTGTGTACACGTTAGCAACCACAAATATTAATGGATTTACACAAAACTCTATATCCGGCATTGTTGTCAAAAAATCTAGAAAGCAGATGGAAAGTTTTTCTTAATCCCGACAAAAGTTTTGAAATTTATTCGTATTGCATATTTTTTTAACATGTCAGCATAGGATAAAATTTGATATAATCATGTATAAAATGGTTTATTTGTGGTTCAAAGGTCACCAGTCTTAATAGTTTCAAAGAATGTTGTGAAAAATAGCCGCGATTTAATTTAATTTGTTCGTGACGTCATCAGTCCGCTTACCGATTAAGTAATCCTCCAAGGTGTACATTATCAAGTATGTTAATAACGGAAAGATTTTTCTTCAAGCCATTTAAACTGAAGGATGATATGTTATAGTTGTAATTATTTAGACCCACAATACCGATTATTCAAATATTTTCTTTTAAAATTTAAAAGAGAAAATGAATTCTGGAATGTGAAAGTTGAATTCAGCCACACTTCAATTAATTTAAATGTTGTTGTTCTTCTACAGTGAACGATAACTCCAATGCGTAATTTAACAGGATTTAAATGATATGCTTATGTCTGAGTACTATTAATAGATTTGTAAATTTACTTTTGCACTCAAAAATATTTCTTTACACACAAAAATTTACAATTTAAAACTTATTGATAAGAGCTTTAGTCAGATTTGGCCTTTGAAAACCAGTGTAAAAGTGAGTTCGTTCTCTGCATCATTTGCATGTCCTTTACTATTCATTTTTCTTTGAAGATTACAATAAGACGTCAAAATATCCTTTTCGTCTTTCAAAATGCCACATACTGTTCTCTGTTGAGACCCAGACGTCCGACCTACCAGAAAGGTGTAAGGTAATTGTTTGGACTGCTGGGTACTGTTTGTTGTTGTTGTTGTTGTTGAAACCCAGACCGTCCGACCTACCATAAAGGTGTAAGGTAACAGTGGTACTGTTCGTTGTGTAATTTCTAATGCAGATGCAGTTATTATTTGGTTGCACGGAGAATATATCTTGAGCAAAATTCTCTTTTCAAGCAAACTAAGTGTTTTCACTTTTTAACGCATGATGTTTCCACTAGCAAAACTTATAATGACTCATTATGTTCTAGGAATCCTATCTGAGCAGCTAAATAAAAACACTGTTTATCAGTCAGTTTTCTTAACAGGCAAATAAAACAAAAGTGTTAAAACATATATTTTATCTATAAAACTTATTTTTAAAAGCAGCGAGTTTATTTATCAAACCGAAAATTTCCATACGTTAAATCAAAGTTTGTCTTTGTTTCTGTTGCTTTGTTTCTTATATACGGCTATTTTCTATAACCACTGATTTTTGAAAACGGTGGTGACTACAAGCAATCTGAATTTAATTTGTTTAGTTTCATTTAATACGTAATTGGCCACTGTGCTACAGTGTCCTTAAAAGGTGTTTACAAATTTTTTTTGATATGTTCTAGGAATCTTATCTGAGCAGCTAACTAAAAACACTGTTTATCAGTCAGTTTTCTTAACAGACAAATAAAACAAAAGTGTTAAAACATATATTTTATCTATAAAAGTGATTTTTAAAAGCGGCGAGTTTATTCATCAAACCGAAAATTTTCATGCGTTAAATCAAAGTTTGTCTTTTCTTTTGTTGTTTTGTTTCTTATATACGGCTATTTTCTATATCCACTGATTTTTGAAAACGGTGGTGATTACAAGCAATCTGAATTTAATTTGTTTAGTTTCATTTAATACGTAATTGGTCACTGTGCTACAATGTTCTTAAAAGGTGTTTACAAATTTTTGTTAATATATAGCAAGGCGACAAGAAGACACCAGACTACGATAAGAAGGTGGCAAACTTTATAATATGAGTGGACAACAATTCATGACATCACGGCACATGATGATTGTGAACGCAAGGCGGTGAAGGTGGCCGACCGATGAGGTATTGACTCCGCGGGCTATAAGATACTATCCAATCCCAGAAGCCTGTCAGGCTCCTCACAGATGTCTGTGTGCTAATGGGCAGCCAGAGAGGAACTAGCAGATAACCGTGCTCAACAGATGGAAGGATGAGAAGATTCATTACGTTTATTACGTAATAGATGTATCGTTGTAGAAACTTGCAAGATAATTAATAAGTGTATTTAAAATGTAATAATATGTGGTAATGCCATGGGAAAAGGATATATTCTTTTGTAATACAATGTTTTACATTTTCACATTTTTAGACCAATTAGGTGCAATAAAAAATATATTTCTTTCCTCACATATGATAAAATATTAAGCTATGCTATGACTGATATGCATCAGTTACAGTTGCATGAACTGCTGATACAGTTCGTGTATGTTATCATCTGATGGCAATACATATAGTGTTGAACAATTTGTCAAGGAATATTTTTGCGTAAAAGAGCCAAGATAATTATATTTATAATTATATAACAGGAGATATAGTATATATGAATCTAAGTCACTGAAAGATAACCTGTATCACATGAACCACCTTCCAGCAGAATACATTGTTAATTAGTAACACCGATCGACAACCTGTACAACGTCGAATATTAGTTGTTGTTGTTGTTGTTGAGACCCAGACCGTCCGACCTACCAGAAAGGCGAATATTAGTTGTGGATTAAATCTCAAGAATAATATGTAAACATAATAATTATAATAGAAATTACACTTGAGTAAAAATACGTCCCTTCATTGTGCAAGTTGAAATGTTTTATTTAATATATGTTAATCAATTTACTTTCAGTATAATCGGACGACACGCAACGGTTGGTTTTGCGACATAAACAGTGTACTGATTTTCGACCGCGACAAGTAAGACAAGAAAGATCAATCATGTGTAAAGCATTGATTATGAAACGCTTTCAAACTTCAATGCAATTTTATTTAAACATCTCTAAAATGCAATACATTCCTCGGTAATATTTTAAAACTTATCACATTACTACATTAATTTATTATATTTGAAAACTTAAACCTTCATCGAAAAAAATGAACTTCATTCAAATGACGGCATTGAAATATAAATTGCTTGGTTTAAACATCTATAAAATGTGATGCATTCCTCGGTAATAATTTTAGAATTGTCATAATACCACGATAATTTATTATATTTTGAAACTTCATCGAAAACAACTGAAATTCATTCAAATGACGTCATAGAAAAAATAACACGCCTGGTTCTCTCTATAAAAGCAACATTTCATTCATAAATAATTTCCCATTCATGTCATTCATCACAATACTATAATAATTTATTTTATTTAAAAATTAAGACCATGGAGCTACAAGTAATTAAACTCAATGCTTAAAACTTCATCGAAAAAAATCGTCCATCTCTTTATAAAATCAGTGAATATTTCATTCATATGCAGACTCCTTGGACTAAATGATTTTGTGTTAAAGAAATACAGCAATTCTAATACAACTCATTCTAAATATTTCGCTGTTTACATTTTACATAGGTAAAAAATAGGCTTCGTTGCAGAAATAATCAAATTCGGATGAGAATTTAAACTCGAATATATTGTAATTGCGTTGTTTCAGTATGTAGATGCACAGAATTTAAGCAAAAATAAAGTAGTTTTAGGACGGATACAACAATCAATATGAATTAAAACGAACTTTAAAAATCACGATTTTGAGACAAGATGGATGCCATATATCATTTTGAAGTGGGTCACGTGATCATTTCATATCATGGTCACGTGATCGCTTCTCATAAGAGTTGTTATTATTATTTTAATTTTTATTTAAAAAACTACTGAATATATTTCGCTGATTTTTTTTTTTATATATTTTATGGAACAATTTGAATATTACCTAAAATTTTCGAAGCAATTTGTGAATTTTAAATCCGCTTAAAAAATGTTTGAAAAATTAGGTCCCGTAGGGTTCAATATATTTGATTTTTTCAATCCGGGTTCAATCCAAAGCTAATTAGGTGATATTATTCATTTATATTCCCATAGGTTCTACAGACAGTCTGAACAACATACTAAAATTTCATTTTGATTAAGTCATTTTTACGGCAGTTATCGTGCTGACAGACAGACAGACAGACAGATAGACAGACAGACAGAATGAACAAAGTCATAAACACTTTTCAACTTTGTTGTAAAATGTTAAAAATAATTAACGTCACATTCATTACAATCTGAACAACGCCAGTGGTCTCAAATTTTTCCACCGTTTTAAGTAGTCTAAAACATAACTCTTCAAAATTTTGTCCTTGAAATAGAGTTAATATTTAGAATATTTTGAAATTTTTATATTTTATTGCATGCAAGACAATCTGTTTTAGCACAAATCAAGTTAAATAAATATTATATTTAAATAAAAATCTCCTTAATACTTAATTTATGAAATATTGAATTTTCATTATTTCCATTTTTATTGCATTAAATAGATAATTGAGTAAAAAGAAACATTTTGAATTTAATTTTTTTAACAATATAAGCAACATATTTATCATTTTTCTAGATAAAGCGAATATAGTTCAATTAAAGTATAATTATATATCATTCTTCTACTCTTTAAGGGTAGATAATGATAATTGTAGTAACTTGGAGATTTTAATAACTCGTTCAAGAAATATCATGCGTGAAAGAACAGAAAACCGTGTTCCGAGATAAACTCAGTCCAATTTTCAAAGTAAAAATAAAAGCAACGGTTTTATTGTTTCATTTTATTAAAAATATGTCACTGCAAAATAAAAATACGAAAATGCAATATCAATCAATTCCAATATCAATCTTTGTGGAATTTATTAGGATACAAAATCTTAATTAGAAAGCTGTTTCTTTGAAATTTAAATGCGTACTGTCCCTTTAAGTAAAAACCATCAGAACCTTGTTTACTGTTAATGTTCCTTGATGCAATTTACGAACCTTTACAAAGAAGCTTCAATAAACACATTAGGCAATAACATTATTTGCTGCATTGCATAATGGTAAAACGATAATTTGATGAATTTTGTTTCTCTTGAAGCTGTCGAAACAATTTAAGCCTCTTAGAGCAAATTCACACCCCCTTTGTCCGAAATAAATTACATTGTGATATTATTTCTTTCAAAGACTCTCGCGTCAACTATCTACAAAGCAATCACATGTGACAGAGCTTAGAATCTTAAGTTATTTTGAAAGCTTTATGTTACATCTCCAATTCAATTAATTAGCAGCAAATAAATTTATATGCGACTAATTATATATCAATACACTTATTGAATGGTTATAGCTAGGATTTGTAGAAACATAGCATAGAAACAATATTTCTATAAACGAAAATGTAAATTACATGTATTTTAGAAATATATAAAATATTAAATTTATCCAATAAGATCTAGATTACATACAATTGAAAACATACGCACTACTGTATGTTCCTATCAGTCACTCTGATGTAGTTTTTGTAGTCAGTAACACTATCATATCATTATCATGAAATGCATATTTCGATGTAATTAAAAAAAATAAGGAGGAAGGTATTGCTCTATAGACTTGGTTTAAAGATTGTTAGAATTTACTTTCTTGACTTTTCCAATGATATTAAGATGGTAATTCTTACGAGCATTTTTTACAGTGCATCCCCCCCCCCTCATTGAGTTCCTTTGAAACAGAATAAAGCTATTGCTGGATTATAAATGAGGCATGTGAGCTATAAGTTGAAGGGAACAGGCATTCCAGAGACCCTGATTAAATAAATTTGCCGTAAATTGTTCTGTAACAATCACGTGTAAACAATCACGTGGCAGCATCTTGGATCTCATGGAGACTCCTGGCGTGACTTCTGGCGCCATCTCATGTAGACTCCTGGCGTGATTCCTGACGCCATCTTACAGAAGGTACATTTTTTAAAATGCATATATAATTTTTAGAAAGCTAAAGGGTTGGAAATAATAGAGCAAAGGATGCTCCGTGATCATTCAGAGTCACCAATATGGCGAGAATATGAAATCACCAACTTGACAGAGCCCGAGATTGATCCCGAGGCAAAAGCGTTGAAGGCCAATATCACATCACTGAGCTAAAGACATCTCCAGCTCAAGGTATTTAATATTGCCTTATGAGCTCTCTCTGCAATACCATTATTATTTTCTGAATATTATGTCGTCTTTCATTTGGTCATCCATATCTGCCTGATGACAAAGATGTCGGTCCCCTTGGAAAACATTTAAGAAGTATATCTAATTACCACCCGATATTTATGAAACAATAAATAGCACTGGTAAGAATGGCAATTACATGCACTGAAATGGTGCAATGTAACTTCTATGCACTAAAATATCTCAAGAAATCAAGTTACAAGAAGGAAGAAAAAATAAAGAAAACATCCTTTGTAACAGACTTCAAATTAAGTGGTTAAATTTTGTGGATCAAAAGCAATTCATAATAATGTACAAGAAAACATTAAATGGAGATATTGATATACATACCCTGAATCTGAAACCCATTCGTGCAGGAACAGTCCTAATACAGTTGAAAAATCTCCATAGTCTACTTCTATATTTCAAAGAAGGGAGAGTAGGTGAATGAAAAGTTGAATATGATCTAATTTTTTAATTATTCCTTGTCTTTTCAGTCATACATCGTGTCTATTTCAATGATTTAAAAATAGAAACATATCAACACGAAGACGAACAATACAACTAAATGTGTATTCTATAAATGTGTTACCACTGGGGCACAGATATTTATGTATTAAACAAAAAGTATGTATACTTCAAAATGAAATTCAACGCATTCTGTTTAAAATATTACTCATGTATACCTCCACTGTTGTCATGGATTTGTACTTTCTCATATTATGTAATATAGAATAAATGAATTATCGTTTACACGAAAATTTTCGAATTCGAGATTCTGATGCCAATATATTTTCTAAGACTTCCTAAACAAGTTTTGACTATCTTGGAAGTGATTTCTTTCTGTGTGCATGTCTGATACAATGTTTTATATACACGATATAACAGCCATAAATATTAAAGGATTTTAACAAAACTTTATACCTTGCTTTGTTATTAAAAAATATAAAACAAGGTAGAAAATTTTAAAATTAGAGAGAGAACTTCAAAATTGATTCGAAATTTTATATTTTTTAACATAGCAGCGTAGGACAGATTCGGTTCTATATAGCTCAAAGATCACAAGACTTAATAGTTTCAATCACGAGGCTTAATAGTTTCAATCACGAGACATGATAGTTTCAATCACGAGACTTAATAGTTTCAATTACGAGTCTTAGTAGTTTCAATCACGAGACTTAATAGTTTAACTGTTGTGAAAAATAATTACAATAACAATGTATTTTGTTTGTGACGTCATTTGACCCCCCCTCCCGGGAGGTACATTGTGCAGTATGGTATCAATCGTAAATTTTTTTCAAGTCCTTTAAAGTGAAGGGTTATACGATAATTGTAATCATTTAGATCAACGATCCCGAATTTTCAAATTGTTTTCTTGTAAAATTTAAAAATAAAATTAATTTTGTTATGAGAAAGTCGAGTTGAGACTCATTCCAGTTAATTAAATAGTGGAACACCTTCTTTTGGCTTCTTTTATTTGCCATGTAATCCACTCCATTTTTGTGTACTCTCAAATTATAGACATAAAACTAAATTTCTGCCAACTAAATAAGAACCATTAATTTTTAATCTTACAATTCCTGAATGCTCTTTATTTATTTAATTTAAAACCTGATATCCTAAAATGAATTAAGATGAACTTGTAATAATAATAAAATCACGTCTTCTTCTATAGTAAGTTATTGTATTCTCTCTCATCAATAATATTACGCTTTCTGGTCTAAGTACATTATTATTGATATTTAAATGAACGATATCCACAACGAATATTGATATTCAACTGAACTACATATGAATGTAATTCATTTCAAACTGCAATTTTATACTTAGCATTGAATTATAAATATGTATCTGGCGTAGATATTTCAGTTTTACTAAAATTTTTACGTTAACGTTTCAAAAAATAAATTACTTTTTTCAAGGTGATATTTTTGATACATTTTCTTTTTGAGTTTTTATATATCATTAAGAAAATATAAGCCTGGATTTCCTAACATCTTGAACACCTCGACGGCTGAAAATAGCTTTTTAATTTGGATACCTAAAACTATTCGTGTTTTCATCCCTAAAATAATTCAGATATTTTTTCAATCAGCATAAAATATATTTTAGAATACTGCAGATAGCTTATCAAACGTATGATATCGTAAAACATGCAGGTTCGGAGTTCCAAATATTTTTGAAGTCCGGTTTTGCCCAAAACACGACTTTTATACTGTGGCGATTGTGCGTCGCCGGGCCCCGAACCAGGGACCTGATGCATCGTAGACCGATATTATAATCACTGAGCAAAAGCTAGCTCCTCCTCTGTTCTTATAATTCGGATTTGGCTCGTGTGGCATCTTTGATAGATGTCTTTGCTGCCGCACACTCCCCTCGCTGATGAGGAGGCCGAGAGGCGTGTCGCCTCGGCGTGACGTCAGGGCCGGGAGGCGTGTTGCCTCGGCGTGACGGGCAGTCGTGGTCAACCAGGAAGGGAGTGTCAAGGCTTCTGACTCCTTGTGGTGCTGCCATCTCGTGCTGAGAGGCGAAGTCGTTGGAGAAGGTTGCGTCTTTCAAACGTCCAGTCATCATTGTGGCGATTGTGCGTCGCCGGGCCCCGAACCAGGGACCTTATGCTTCGTAGACCGACATTATAATCACTGAGCAAAAGCTAGCTCCTCCTCTGTTCTTATAATTCGGATTTGGCTCGTGTGGCATCTTTGATAGATGTCTTTGCTGCCGCAATACCTTCAGTAAAAATTATCCTCATAACTGTTAGTGTTTGAAAAATATTACGTTCTAAAACCATGTTAATTAGCATTTAAAAATTATTTCCAATAAAACACCGATATATACAATTTTGTGTCAATATTAACATTCTACTGGTGATCAATCTTTAAAGTAAAGGCATATGTCTGTCTATGTCGTCTGTAGCGAAACATCTAAACGACCATGAATTTTGGTTCACAGGTACTTCAGGACGTGGACGTATTGTCCACGGCGATACTTTTAGAAATTCGAATTATTCTATGAGTAATTTCTTGTTTTAGCATAATTTTGAACAATTTTCACACAAATCGGCTTCTTACAGACCGAAATTATTTTTACAGAGTTTCTATCTTAACACCATCTGACAGATCAAGAAATTATCTTTCAAATAAACTTTGAATGGAAGCCACACCACTCATAAACGAATGACCGTGCCTTTTTAAAATATATATACTTTTCGGGAGTTTAAGACATCTTTTATTTTTATACTGTAAATTAAAATGATAGATTGATCTTCATAAATTACCAGATGTTTCTTTGAATATCATACACTGCTCTAATCGGACAATTCTGTTTCTGCTGAATTATGTGAAACCTCATAAATTTTCAGAAGAATTTTAACAGCGCAAGAGACGAGAGATAAGCGGGTTTATACCCATTTCTAGAACCCCTGACCTCTACTTTTAAGTAGAGGTCACTGCTTTGAACACACCTCGAGACGGGGTCAAGACGGAGTTTAGAAACCTTAGGGGCAAGAGTTTTTATTTCTGACGTCATTAACGAAACTGACGGCATCTGTTTAGGGAATTTTTTGAATTACAAGTTGGTGAAAATCGAAAATATTATCAAAGTTTGCAAGAATTTTCATTTTTAAGACGTGCTGTTTTTCTATGGAAGGAGCTTAAGTATCCTGTGTAAAGAAACCGAAAGAGCTTTTATAAGGTGTATCAAAAATATTATTTAGTGTTTCTCAAACGAACTCATTAAGGGCGTATCTAAAACGCTTATGCACGCGTAGAGGGCGAAAAAGACGTACTTAGGGCGTAATCCACAGTCGTGTAAGTGCGTAGCATTCTATGTAATTAGCGCTAGGATTTAGGCGTATTATATACCCAATCAGCGGTCTAAGGTGGGATGAGGTACAAGTGTGTACTTGAGCAGAGGGCGGATAAGCAGTTCGGAAACCTTAATGAATTAATTCACTTAATCTATGCTTTAAATTCCGAACAACACTGGGTACATTTTATAGTTTTACATATAGTTGATACATTTATTTACAGATTGAATAATCGAAATACTAACTGTGTTTAAAATTGCAAAACATGTCCGTTTGGAAATTAATTACCTCTTCACAATGTCACAGCCATCTAAGTCTTAAGAGTGCCATTTCACTTATCTTAAAGAATTCCCTTTGCTGTATCATTACAGTTATTAAAACACAAGGCGAATCTCTTATTGACAAGAAAATCACAAGGGAGGCCGTTAAACTTATGTTGAATCCGTAGAAGCTTTCGAGCGTCGCTCTGATTCAATTAATTAGCAGACAAGAAACATCTATGATAGATATATTGTGTTTGTTTGAAATGTTAATTGATAAGAGACCCTGAAGGAAATATTTCAACAGTTTTTTTAAATATTATATATAAAGTTTGAGATTTTGACTAAATACACGTTTTAAGACATCCTTAATACGGAATTGTAGATCTTACCAAGAAAAAGTGTTTTTCTACACTCAACTGACATATTCTTGATTTTGATGGTTTTGCCAAAAATTATCGCTGAAGCACCTATGTCTTGGGTTCTGCTAGAGCTGAAATGGTGACTGATTTAGGGAAATCATCAAATCCCAGAGGATAATGAGAAAGGGAATGTATTTCTCCAAGGATTTCTGCTTATGGGTTTTTCCATTTCAGGTTCAAAAAATGTTTATTAACTTCATATATTGTTTAAGATTCGCTATAGATAGAGGATAACAGATATGGATTTACCCTCAAATCCTAGTTGATGTAGGGTTAATTGCTAGGAATTTTCACTTCGAGTTCCTATTTTTCGTCCGGTTTATTATTTCATCTTAATATTTCATCTTAATACAGCAATACAGTTAATATTTCATCTTAATACAGCTATTGGAACTGGCTCTAGATATAACTTAGGAAATTAATGTCATGGATTCAGCGTTAAATTCCGGAGTGGGTAAGATGACTTACCAAGGATAGCTTCTACCGGATCTGGAGATAAAACTTCAAAAATTTATATTTTTGTTGAAACATCAATTCTACGGAATCTGCTATAGAGATAGCAGATATGAATTCAGCACCAAATTTTTACTGTGTAGGAGGGTAAATTTGAGGTTTCTACTTATGTTTAAAAAAGTACTTAAAAACATTTAATTATCAAACAAACATAAAGCTATATATAAAGCTTGAAAGAAGACTGATAAGAGTTCAGCATTAAATTCCGGAGCTGGGAAGATTCTCTAAAGATTACCACTTCAATTTTTTCACTTCGGTACCAAAATGTTTCCTTGAATCATTTATTTTTCAGGATTGGATATAGATAGAGTTTAGATGGTGGCTGATACAGATTTAACATCGAATTGTAAAGGAGGTAAGGATGTTCAACAGGAGGTAAGATATTTACCTCTTCGGTTTTGAGATGTCTTATTTAATTTTTACGAAATATGCATGGACGTATAAATGCATAATAGTTCTTTAAAATAGTTTTTGTATTAAAATGTATAACTGTTCTTTAAAAATAAAGTGCACGCAACATTTGGCACCATATGAGGGCTTCTTTATAAATTTCTTGTTATTTTTACAGAGAAACAAAGGAAAAATAAATGTTATCCATTTATCTGTATTACCTTCGCAAACAAAATATCGAGAGATCCTCCTGAGAATATAGAGGTACGTTTGTATTTTTATCCAAGGATTTTTTTCTAACAGCAATACACTGCTAAAATAATAGGGGAAATCTGTTATAGAACATTATGATATTTTCAAAAACATACTGTTAGTAAATATTTTTTTAAATATATTATTAATTAAAAAATAATTTGACTATTGTTTTCATTATGTAATATTTCTTTCCATCTCGTAAAATTATGATGCAGATTTTGCGATTTTGGGAATAAATAATATCGTCATTTTTTAATAATATTGCCAAATGGGCGAATTTTGAAAATAGGCAAAAATAAACCTGAAATCGATAATTTAGCAAACTACGTTTTCTATTTACTTTCAGAAAAACATTTCAAGGGGTGCAAAAAGTGGTAGGACAGCCAAGTGGTTAGTGCGAGTGGATTGCACTCGGACGACTCGAGTTCGATTCCCGGCTCTGGCCAAACTGTCTCCGTGTTCACACAACGTACAGGCACGTTAAATATGTGGGCCCGTAAGTCCTTTCGAAAGGTTGGTGGTAGTGGAAGAATGGTACGATCCCTGTGGATATCGTCCCCACTGGGTTCTGGTCTACATTGGCTGGCACTACACTGCCGTCCAAATAAATACCTTACACTTTCGGGTAAGTCGGACAGTCTGGGTCAAATAAGAAATGATTTATAATGATATTCGATGCCCAGAGAGAAAAAAAATACTAATTGTGAATACGTAACAATAAGTTAGAAATGCTTAGCAATATGTCTATATAAATAAAATAAAAAATCCATCTGTTTTTGCATGTTTGCTTCATCATCATGGTGAACGGCTGCACCTAAATTTATGAAATTTTAGCGGGTAACCTTGGTAGGATCCCACATAACATTCAGGTATCCGACTGTCCTTCTGACTGTTTACCTGTATGTCCTACTAAATGTTTCATCACATTGAACGTAACCTAAACGATATATGAGCCTCCAAGCAAACGGGATCCGATCGTTATGGGTCTGCAAACTAAATGCAATCGCTCTTTCAGCCTCTTTACAGTAATTAATTCAAAATCCTATAACATGATCTCCGATTGTTATCTACTATGCTACCTCTAATAGTATAAAGCTATATACATATATAAGTTGCAGCTGTACTGGTATATATGAATGGATCAATATTGTGAAAAATCATTTGAATGATTAAATTGCTTGTATCTATTAAAATCTATGATAAAACCAAATGCATGGAAATAACCCCAAAGACATATTTTGAATTGCCAGTTTATCAATTTTAAATTCACCATGAATGGCATCACGTTGAAAGTATGCCGCTGTCTCGATAATACATTTAATTATGAATGGCATTTAAAACCATACTCTCTGAGTAAGATTATACTTCAAACATTTAAAGAGAGGTCCAATGGATATGGTCGGTTGACCTGAGGAACTCCTGGTATAGAGAATATACGTGATCTGCGGATTTATGGATTTGCGTCATTCAAAGGATAATCTCGCGAAGCTTTCCAGATTGAAGAAATTTTACTTTGTATTCAAAATGCAATAGTGAGGATACTGCTTCTCCAGAACATATTGCCTCTTGCATCGTTACACGTATATTGAGGTAACCCGATGTTGTTTTAAGACATTTTCACTGATATGGTGTCACCGGCCCGGGTGGGGTTCCGGTCTAGATTTTCAAAAGTTAGATCTAGGAGGGCACAATATATATAATTTTGAATTTTTGTTTGTTAAATTTGAATTGAGTACATGAAAATATTGAGTTTATTTCGGCTATATGTAAAGATTGATGATGAATGCAAAACGTTTTAATCTTTATTCTTCGTGCAAAAATTTCACAAATCGATTTTTATCCCATTTGAATACAAATAGTTTCGGGCCAGGTAAGGTTCGGGTTCCACATTTGTAAATTTTTTTCTGACTTGCGCAAGATTTAAGCACTGGCGTTGTTGGGCTTGGCCGGGTGAAAATCTGAAATTTTGGCCAGCTCCGCAACTATGAAAAGTGAATGACATAAAACGATCCCTTTCTTTTGGAAAGAAGATGTGTCTTAAATCAAGACGTGAGTTGGGTAACCGCAGTCAACGAGTAGAAAAATTGATGATATTTCTTTTATGGCTTGAGTGGAATCGATAATCTTAATTTTTATGAGTTCATTTAAAAATCCTCTAAAATAAAATAATGTATGAAATAAAAAGTAATTGTTAAAATGCAAAGATATGCATTTGTGCTAAGATAAAACTTTTTGCTAAAATACAGAGTTCTGCTAATCCTCGTTCTATGCAGTGAAATTAGCAATAATAAGAAAGTAATAATTAATTAAAAAAATAACCAAAATTTGTAAATTTCGATTTATTGAAAAAAATAATAAATATGAAGAAAATGTTCTAGGGATTTGACTCGAGTACTGTTGCATTGACTGTTGCGAGTACTGCGAGTACTGTTGCGTTCTTCGGTATTTCTGAAGGTGCGAATATGGAAATACTGTGATAAAATTTTTCAGTCGCTGAAAATTCAATTTGTGTGAAACCGAATTATAATAAATTGAAATCGTGCCAAAACATAAAATATCTAATAAAACTGAAAATTAAATAAAGATTGTCGATGCGCGTCGTCTCAAGTCATCCTGATGTATATGCGTACCAAATTCCATAGACATATAATGATTAGTTCTTTTTTTTGCAGAATTGTAAACTTTATATTTTTCAGGTAACTATAGTACCATGTAAATCGCGTTAATGTCAGATGTTGAAAACGCTCTTTTAAAATTTTAGAATGTATCTCTAGGAGGCAGAACTTGCTTGGGGCCGCTGATCCCCTTGGCGGGGAATAGATTCGAACTCGGAACCTGTAGTATGCTGATCACGTAATATGACGTTAGGCCCAAAAGAATTCTTCGGGCCCGCAAAAATATTCGGGAATGTCTTTTATACTAGTGGGTGACGCAGCTCCGCCCCCCCTTCCATGTAAGAACGTAAATAAGATATCTACGGATGAGAAGCTTGGTCGAATTTCACTGAGGAGGGGGGAGGCAGCTGGAAAAATTCCACCCCGTCCCCAAGTTGAAACTCAGTCGTGGTCTAAGTAGCCGGGAGACGTGTTATACCTCATATGTGTGACTACAGTCGTAGTCAACCAGGAGAGGAGGAGGAATTTGAAGCGTGCGTCATCTGTAGTGCTACCAGTTCGTGAGAGAGGTGAGATCGTTGGACAGAGAGAAGGTTCTGTGCTCGTTTTTCATCCGTGGCCATCAAATTCAGGGAGCCGCTCTTCCCCTATGGTGGAGAATATAATCGATCTCGTAACTTTTAGATTGTTGATCCCATACTATGTCGTAAGGCCCAAAATAAGTCTTCTGGCCCGAAGGAACAATCGGAAATTTCTTACGTAGCATTGAGTGACACAATACAGCCCCTCCCCAAACTTGTTACATTTGTCATATTAACTTTAAAAACATTAATGTAATATCCGAGATGTACATCATTTTTTTTATTAATGTAAAGCGATCGGAATAAAATCATATTTACTACATATTACATTTGTACAATTTATCTATATTAAATGAACATAGTACTATTTTTGCATGAAATAACATAGAAGGAACTAATCAGTCAAAAGACAATGTTTTGCTAAAATACACTGTATAAATTGTTCAGAAGGACTGTAATCCTTTTAGCTGTATTTGCTTTACAAATTATCGATATTTGAAGAATGAGGAGTAAGAGAAAATTGAGTAATATATATGTTTGCAGCTTCATTTAGTAGGTATTATATATTTAGTATTATTAGAGATAGATAAAATAAATCAAATTATTCTTTTTTTAATAAAATGTACTTTCTTCTCTTACATAAATTGTGTTTTATTTTTATCTGGATTTTATGCAACGACGATATGTATTTAAAATGATAAGCAAAGTACGTTTAAAATCGTTACACCAAATGGAATTAGAAAGTTCTATAAATAATGTCCTTTTATAGGTTCCCGCCATCTTCAATCAGGTACTTTATTATACTCATTTTTTCTTTTATTTATTATAGACGCAGACTATTTTGTTTCATTTTTAATCATGTAAGTTATCTGGGTGACGTGAAGAGATTTTTCTTTAAGACCTGTAAAGTATTTTAACTATAAAAGTATTATTACTTTGAATGCGTAAAAATATACAAAAGAACTTATTATTGTAGTTTTAATTACTGAATTAAGCCACGTGGCGCTTTAATATAGCAGTTCTGAAGCAATGAAATACTGCAAGCATGAATTAAACTTAATCTAAACTCCGAACCGGGTAATAAATCATGGCTACAAAAGCTTTATGACAGTATTTTGAAAATTTTGATTATAACTAGGGTTGCGCCTATTAATAGTTAGTTGAATTAATTAATCGATGAATCTTTTTTTTCACGATTGAAAATTTTTGGCCAAACAGTCTATTCGAGTAATGTAAATAAAATTAGATTTAAATTTTAGATTCAGATTTTGAGATCTACTACAACAGTATTCCTTCAATGAAAAATACTTACATAGAATTAAAAGTATTTAAAAAATAATTCATTTTTCAGTTTGTAAAATGTTTTAATGTGAAGATAATCTTGCCTAGTTATTAGAAATAGTATTTTACTTGTGTTATCAGGTAGTATTCGGCCTCTTTTATCACGCAAAAAGTCACAACCAATCAGAATAAGCCACACGGTTGGCCATGCTTTACTTTTATAGTGAATGCACCTCTAGATGATGGCATATTGGTTGCTTGAAACTAAAATCACCGTTATTGAAATTCATGAAATCCTGCTCTCATTTCAGACTTATTACTCATGGATCGATTTTATGCACATAGTTCTCTTTAGCACAGAGGAATGTGTGCGAAATACAATTACAACAAAGGTAACAAGCAATCTTTCTATCTGACTAAATATCTGTGTTGATCGGGAAAGTTCCTTATGCCATGCAGCTGGCTTAATATTCGAAGAAAAATGAGTTCAAGATAAAATGGTCAGATTCATAATCACAGATCATATATATATATGGACCGCTTCTCATCCGATCCATGTATGAAGGTATATACATTAGACGCGTGTTTTCTAACTTTGAGAACAATCTTTTCAGGCTGGTTTTGTGGCAGTATTAATGTCTAATGCTATCTGATTTATTAACGATGCAAATGTCTTTAGATGACATTTGCATCGTTGTAATGTCTAATGTCTTGTGTAAATAAATTTTAGAGAATTTCTGATTTGAGCCACACAGCTTTCCGATACACCTTTTAAAGTATCCCCACTATATAATTTTACATCGGTAGTATTTGGTCAATTACTAATTAAGTCATTTTATCTATTTAAAAGGAGTTTATCAGTAATTACTGATGAAAAATGCTTAAAACTGAATCTTTAAAAGAAAGACTATTATGAGTCACATGTCGTTTCTATGAGCCTCACAAGATACTATTGCCAGTCGGGGTTTTTTTCTAGTACATAACACAATGCAACCACTGTGTGAAAAAATAAATAAAATTAAATATCCTCACATTTCTTTGAATTCTTTGAAAGATATAGAAAACTTAGAAATGTAAACCCATTAAAAGATGGAGGGAGTTGCGAAAAATTACCTTCCATCTTCCATCCATAAAGTTGCAAAATATTTTCACCCATACGCCTGCAACGGTGTCTCTGCTAATTTCCACAGACACGTGCAAGCTATATATATATATATATATATATATATATAAATTCCCAAAAAGGACAAATAGCAATGTACTCGTACAGATTCTAGATGTGTGACAGAAGTACCGGCCGGGGGGAGTTGCGACCCCCAGCACTCCGGTTAAAGCTTTTTCCGCCATGGCAAACGCTCCCGGTAACCGATACTCCCTACACGATTTCCTTCATGACCCTTTATAAATCCGTAAAAATACATACATATACAATTTCAATGACATGTAAAATCTAAAAGTTTACTTTTCTACTCTAAAACTATCCATGAAGCATTCTATAAAAATATAACAAATAATTTAAAATACAAAATACTTAAGACTAATGAAATCCCAGTCTGAGAGGATATTTTTAAAAATTGGATATAAGACCCATAAACCGCATTATTTCCATATAAAAACCTGTGTGTAAAATTTCCTCACAATTAGTCATGTAATCCTTTTAAACCCTTTCTATTCAAAACTAATGTTTGAAATACTAGTCAGAGTGTCTGTATTTTTAAATATGGACTCAAGACCTATTGGCAACTCCATCGCCATATATATACTAATGTTTGAAATCATTTCACTCATGGTTAATTATTACTTTAAAAACTATATATTCAAGACTATTGAAATCTATGTTATTATTATTAAAATCCTTTTTGGATACCAAAACCTATTGGCTTCTTTATCACCATAAAAATCCTAATGTTTGAATTTACTTCACTTGTGATAGTTTAATGCTCATAAATCGATATATTCAAGTCCAAAGACATTCCAGTCAGAGAGTTATTTTTAAATATTGGATACAAGACATTTAAACAATATTATCACCTTATAAATATATAGACACATAAATACGCCATAGTCCAAACTCTACGCAATACACCTTCCCATGGAACAACACATAACTCTTTGATTTTATACCACTTTCACGTATGACTAAAGTAAATATTAAAAGTTCGTCCGATATTTCAGAAAACCCTTATAATCACGAACTTACAATCTGGATAACGCTTATAATGTTTCCACATAAAAATAGCCCTAGCTATAAAATTCCGGTGTATAGCCATATTGAGCTATCTGATTTATGATCCTCAATTTGGCATAAAAACAAGCATGAGGCTCCTGATTGCCTATTTTGATTTGTGAATCGTTTGAGTAAATCATTTTCGGATAACTAGATGTATACATATATAAAAAAAATTATAATAAAACAAAAAAAGACAAAAATTGAAAATACAAATATAATATATTAAGTATTTATTTGTACAAAAAAAGTAATAGATATTGTAAAAAGTATGGGATCGGCTTCTCCTGGAGTGATGATATATCGAATTTATAGGTTATAAGGTGGATGAGTTAGAAGATAAATTGTTGTAGTTACGATGATATTTGGATTGGAAGAGGTAAAGCTTTGGGGAGATACCGGAAGTGGTTAGATTATCATTGGCTTTGGCCGGGTTTGAATTTATTTTCGAACCGGTAGGTGTTTCTTCTTAAACTTTTTTATGAAATGTACAATAATAAGTATTTAGCGACTGGCAACTTCGGGGTCTCTACCACGATTGCTCGGTCGTCAGATGAAAGGGGCGTAGGACGACCGTCATCCAGTTACCCTCTTGTGAATTCTATTAAAAACTACTTTAACGTTATTCATCCAGGAGTTGCCGTACCTAAAAATAACGTGGTTGCTTTGAATGTGCCTGTTTCTAATGTTATACAGTTTGATTCCAATATGGAATGTCCGGGCTCTACGTATCACACTTATTATAAAAACTTTGGAAAATTTAAATACAGTAAATGTAGTTCAACAAAATGTATGTTGTGTCCTAAAGCAAACATGATACAGATTTCCAATGTTGGAAAATATAAGAGATTCTGTAAAACATATAATTGCGTGTACTCTATCACATGCGATATATGTGGAAAAGAGTATATAGGCCAAACTAAGAACTGCCTTAATATCAGAATAAATCTGCACCGTAGCATGATATATAAATGTATTAAAAATTCGGATAGTGAGGTGTCTTTGGAAATAAGACACTTTGCTAATCACGGAGTTGAAGCAATGAAGGTTACTATTTTGGATATTGTGGTGGATACAAATTTAAGATTATGGTGGGAAAATACACATATAGCACAACATAGATCGATTTATCCGTATGGTCTCAATACTGTTATGTACGGAAATAATTATAACAAGGAATATTATTCAAGCGTAAGGACGGACAGTATGGTGAAGCGGGACTTGGAAAGGTCCAGTCGTAAACAACGAGGAGGATGTAGGGGAAAAGTGTGCTTAAAAAAAACAGTGGATAAAATTGATAGGGTTTTGCGAGATATAGATGTTGGAAAAGATGTTCCCGAGACATGGCTAAAGAATATGGCTTGCGGAATTAGATTGAAGTTTGTTAACAGAGTTTGGTGTCATTACAGAAAAATATATGTAGAATGTACTGAAAGCGATCGGTCCGGATCCTTGTGTATAATGTTGGATTACATCAAATTTAGAGCCAGGATACATGGAATAGTTTTAGAGGATACTAGCCGAATACCCGTTGAAAATCAACGGTCTCGCAATAAGCAACCTTTGAATAAAGGTAAATTTTTTAATAATTCGCGTTTCATATTTATTCGACAAATCGATTCGACTAAATTTGCTGATTTCTTCCTTTCGAATTATCTACCCGTACAACACATTAAAGTCTATCTCATCCCGATGCACTCCTATATTATTATTTCTCCTTTGGAACTTTTTTCTATGAAGTACATCCATAAATGAACATTTTTGAAAAACTCTGTTTGTCTTGTGTTTTTTATCAGATGATTGGCCCAAATACCAAATATCAAGCCTCTATCACATTTAAAAGGAAGCGTGCCTCATTTATTAGGAAAATCGAACATATTAGTGTGCGCACCCCTTAAAGTAGCAAATATTGGAAATATAAAATTTCACACTCTCTTCCTTTTAAACTATCTACTCGAATATCAAATTTGAAGTCGCTATCCTATCGAGAAGCATGTTTTTCTATCACTTCACCTTTCGAACGTTTTTCTGTGTAGCACCCCGTTAAAGAACATTTTTGTCAAACTGTACTCATCTTTGGTTTTTTTTGTCAAATGGTTAGCCCATATACTAAATTTGAAGTCTCTATCACATTGTAAAGGAGGCGATTTTCATTTGTTCGGTAAATCGAACATTTTAGTGAGCGGAACCCCCTACAATAACAAATGTTGGAAAATTGAAATTGCACACTTTCTTCCTTTCCAACTTTTTACCCGTACACTAAATTTGAAGTCTCTATCTCATCGCGAAGCATACTTTTCTAGCATTTCATCTTTCGAATGCTTTTGTGTGGAGTACCCTTAATTATACATTTTTGAAAAACTCTATTCTTTATGTGAATTCTGTCAGATTATTTTCCCATATATCAAATATCAAGCCTCTATCACGTTTTAAAACGGGCGTGTCTCCTTTATTCCGAAAATCGAACATTTTGGCGTGTGGCACCCCCTAAAGTAGAAAATATTGGTAAACTGAAATTTTACACTTTCTTCCTTTCAAACTATCTACCCTTATACCAAATTTGATATCTCTATCTCAATCCGAAGCGTGGTTTTTTATCAATTCACTTTTCGAACGTTTTACTCTGAAGCACCCCCTTAAACGAACATTTTTGAAAAACTATATTTGTCTTGGGTGTTTCCATCAAATGATTAGCCCATATACCGAATTTCAAGCCTCTATCAAATTTTAAAGGAGCGTTTTCTCATTTATTCTGCAAATCGAATATTTTGGTGTGCGGCACCCCCTTAGGTAGAAAATATTGGAAATCTGAAATTGCACGCTTTTTTCCTTTTGAACGATTTACCAATACACCAAATTTGAAGTCTCTACCTCATCGCAAAGCATTCTTTCCTATCATTTCACTTTTCGAACGTTTTAGTGTGCGGCACCCCCCTTAAGTAGAAAATATTGGAAATCTGAAATTGCACACTTTCTTCCTTTCGAACGATTTACCCATACACTAAATTTGAGGTCTCTACCTCATCGCAAAGCATTCTTTCCTATCATTTCACTTTTCGAACGTTTTGGTGTGCTGCACCCCCCCCCCCTTAAGTAGAAAATATTGGAAATCTGAAAATGCACACTTTCTTCCTTTCGAGTGATTTATCCATACACCAAATTTGAAGTCTCTATCTCATGGCAAAGCATGCTTTCCTATCATTTCTCTTTTCGAAAGTTTTAGTGTACGGCACCCCCTTAAGTAGAAAATATTGGAAATCTGAAATTGCACACTTTCTTCCTTTCGAACGATTTACCCATACACCAAATTTAAAGTCTCTACCTCATCGCAAAGCATTCTTTCATATCATTTGACTTTTCGAACGTTTTGGTGTGGGGCACCCCCCCTTAAGTAGAAAATATTAGAAATCTGAAATTGCACACTTTCTTCCTTTCGAACGATTTACCCATACACTAAATTTGAAGTCTCTACCTCATCGCAAAGCATTCTTTCATATCATTTCACTTTTCGAACGTTTTGGTGTGGGGCACCCCCCCTTAAGTAGAAAATATTGGAAATCTGAAATTGCACACTTTCTTCCTTTCGAACGATTTACCCATACACCAAATTTGAAGTCTCTACCTCATCGCAAAGCATTCTTTCATATCATTTCACTTTTCGAACGTTTTAGTGTGCGGCACCCCCCTTAAGTAGAAAATATTGGAAATCTGAAATTGCACACTTTCTTCCTTTCGAACGATTTACCCATACACTAAATTTGAGGTCTCAACCTCATCGCAAAGCATTCTTTCCTATCATTTCACTTTTCGAACGTTTTGGTGTGCTGCACCCCCCCCCCCCCCTTAAGTAGAAAATATTGGAAATCTGAAATTGCACACTTTCTTCCTTTCGAGTGATTTATCCATACACCAAATTTGAAGTCTCTACCTCATCGCAAAGCATTCTTTCATATCATTTCACTTTTCGAACGTTTTGGTGTGGGGCACCCCCCCTTAAGTAGAAAATATTGGAAATCTGAAATTGCACACTTTCTTCCTTTCGAACGATTTACCCATACACCAAATTTGAAGTCTCTACCTCATCGCAAAGCATTCTTTCATATCATTTCACTTTTCGAACGTTTTGGTGTGGGGCACCCCCCCTTAAGTAGAAAATATTGGAAATCTGAAATTGCACACTTTCTTCCTTTCGAGTGATTTACCCATATACCAAATTTGAAGTCTCTATCTCATCGCAAAGCATGCTTTCCCGTCATTTCACTTTTCGAACGTTTTGGTGTAGGACACCCCCTCTATAGAACGTTTTCGAAAAATTCGATTTTTCCAGGGGGTTTTATCGAACGACCGAGCCGTGTACCAAATTGCAAGTCTCTATCTATTCGGGAAGTGCCTAAAAAAAGCGTGACAGACAGACAGACAGACGGACAGACAGACAGACGGACAGACAGACGGACACTTGGCAATTAGTATATATAGATTAAAATAAAAAAACATATTGACGAATATCTTATATTGAAATATATTAATAAACGATACGATCTTATTCTTTTTAATAGAATTTTAAGACTAATGGCTCATACTTTACCAGTTAGGGACCTGAGGTTAAAAGTGGCTTTCAAATATGATAAACCATTGGGGAGAAGGTTTTTTAATTATAATTTTATTGGTAGTAATTTACATACAGAGAGTTGTGTAGGTTGCAAATGTAATACATCGATATACAGAGACGTACATCATGGACATATTGTAACAGGAGATCTGGGTATAATAAAATCGAATATTAAAAAATACTTTGAATTGGGTACTAAATACCGATTTAAGAGTGACGTTTCCATTAAACGAGCAATGGAAATTGATATTACACATTATATTCAAAAAGCGGCAGTAAAATTCAGTTTGCCAACTGAGACATTTGAAGAATGGAAGGTCTTAGTGATAAATGAGTGCATTTCATGGTATCGCAGGAACGTACGGTGTAATACAAAAGGAAGTGAGCTTAAATATAATTAAAAAGAGCTGGATGAAATACAAAGTATGTATGTAATTACGTACGTAGACAAGGTAACGTCGAATTTTGCAATGACTTGTAAATGGTACTATGTTAGTTTATTAAGACAAGCATACGAAGATCATAGTATGTACTCGTTATTGAATCAAACTCAGTTGGAAATCAGTAACCGGATAAAAGCTTTGTACAAAAAATCTGGCATATGTGTGGGAAAAATTAGATATCCCTATTTAACGTTAATACCTAAGCTACATAAAAATCCAGTTAAATTCCGACCAGTAACCATCGGTTTTAAAACTTATTTAACAAGGGCCAATAAATTATTATTGGAACATTTAAAATTGGTATTACGGAAACTATATGACCAGGGTAGCTATTTTATAAAAAAACAGCCTCGAAGTAGTTAAGAAACTGAAAGAATTGCCAAACATCGGTATATACAGGAGTTATGACTTTGCTGACCTTTTCAATAATATAGACATTAAGGATCTATATAGCATCCTAATAGAATCATACCATAGATGTGATTTGCAGCTATATATAGCAATTGGAAAGTACAAGGCTTTGGTGGAGTTGGTTTTATTCGAGACAGTTTTATACAATGGACAAAACTTTTATAAACAAATTAAGGGTATCCCAATGGGGGGTAACTGTTCGTCAATTATGGCAGATAGTTACCTAGATAGATATGAAAGGGGAACACATCTTTTAAATGAGATGTTATTCCTACGTTACGTGGATGATATCCTATGCGGATTTGAGGATAGTGGTTATACAATGAAGTTTGACTTTTATCCTCCATGTTTAACTTTAATAGAAACACCATGCAATGAGGATGAAAGTCTGGGGTTTTTTAGATCTCACTATAATGAAGCCTGCCACTATACAATGTTATCGTATTTACGATAAACGTAACACCTTTAATTTTGATATCAAATATTTGACGTCATGGACAACTAGTCTACACCGTAACATATTCAGAAATCTGATAGTAAATCAAATGAAACGACATAAGTTGTTGAATTTTACTAACAACGATAGATAAAAGTGTGATTGCCGTTTTCTGGAGGAGCCTATCAAGGAGGGTTATCCTCCCGCTTTTCTGATAAGATTGGTTTCCAATTATAATGGTTTAACTGCAGCCGTAACCAGGAAGATATATTTTGGAATGATAACAACATACGACTTTTCGGATATCGCCTAATGGCGGGAATTGTAATACGCAGAGGGTGACGTGTTTTTATGCCAAATTGAGGATCATAAATCAGATAGCTCAATATGGCTATACACCGGAATTTTATAGCTAGGGCTATTTTTATGTGGAAACATTATAAGCGTTATCCAGATTGTAAGTTCGTGATTATAAGGGTTTTCTGAAATATCGGACGAACTTTTAATATTTACTTTAGTCATACGTGAAAGTGGTATGAAATCAAAGAGTTATGTGTTGTTCCATGGGAAGGTGTATTGCGTAGAGTTTGGACTATGGCGTATTTATGTGTCTATATATTTATAAGGTGATAATATTGTTTAAATGTCTTGTATCCAATATTTAAAAATAACTCTCTGACTGGAATGTCTTTGGACTTGAATATATCGATTTATGAGCATTAAACTATCACAAGTGAAGTAAATTCAAACATTAGGATTTTTATGTTGATAAAGAAGCCAATAGGTTTTGGTATCCAAAAAGGATTTTAATAATAATAACATGGATTTCAATAGTCTTGAATATATAGTTTTTAAAGTAATAATTAACCATGAGTGAAATGATTTCAAACATTAGTATATATATGGCGATGGAGTTGCCAATAGGTCTTGAGTCCATATTTAAAAATACAGACACTCTGACTAGTATTTCAAACATTAGTTTTGAATAGAAAGGGTTTAAAAGGATTACATGACTAATTGTGAGGAAATTTTACACACAGGTTTTTATATGGAAATAATGCGGTTTATGGGTCTTATATCCAATTTTTAAAAATATCCTCTCAGACTGGGATTTCATTAGTCTTAAGTATTTTGTATTTTAAATTATTTGTTATATTTTTATAGAATGCTTCATGGATAGTTTTAGAGTAGAAAAGTAAACTTTTAGATTTTACATGTTATTGAAATTGTATATGTATGTATTTTTACGGATTTATAAAGGGTCATGAAGGAAATCGTGTAGGGAGTATCGGTTACCGGGAGCGTTTGCCATGGCGGAAAAAGCTTTAACCGGAGTGCTGGGGGTCGCAACTCCCCCCGGCCGGTACTTCTGTCACACATCTAGAATCTGTATGAGTACATTGCTACTTGTCCTTTTTGGGAATTTATGTAGGAATACACATGTAAATATTGCAGCATAGCGCTTTAGAAGATGTATTATAAATTATTTTTTGCTTTTAGCTTTTTAATCTGTTCACTAAAATCGAAAATAAATTTTTCAAGTTTTATAATGTATATATATATATATATATATATGTTCTCCCCTGGACTCGGTTGCAGAACGGCAATGTTCCGCGAACCGTCCAGCTCCCTAAATTTGGAATACAGAACATTAAATAAAATATTTTCTCTATACAACCGGGATTCTCAAAGAAACTAAATTTAATTAGCAACGTAGTTTCTTCGAGTTGCTGAATTTTCGCTATTTTGCAACAATATCTTTGTTTCTGCGATGTTTTATGAATTTCGTGACATCTTCAAAAAGTTGCCGAGGTTGCAATATTTTGCCATGTGGGACAGATGAATCATTACCCTATTGATTATAGATCTATGACAGACAGAAACTATACGATATATGCGATGGACCCTATATACGCTAGACCACCAAATTCGTTTAATTTTGAATAAAGAACATTAAATAAATAATTTCCTCAATGCAAAATATATCAGCAAAGGAATTTAATTTTACTAAGAGTGTATATTTCCAGAATTACTGAAATTTTGACCATTTAGGCGTTTTGTAGTCGATTTGGCGATGTTTTAGAAATATTTCGACATATTTCAAAAGTCTTCGAGGTTGCCACTTTGTCGCCATGTGGGACATATTAGCAGATTACCTACTAAATATAGATATAACATAGATAGACATTATACGATAGATATATTCGACCCCAGATATGTTAGACTCCATAAGATAGATACAGTTGACCCTAGATGTGATTCACTCTGTTAAAACATAATAATTATACCTATGCATTAATTAATTATTTTGAATTCCAATCCATTCTTAAAATTTTAATTCAAAATTCTATTTATCTTTTGATTGCGCATTTTGTCAATTTAGGTTTATTTTCGCTAATTTAGCGTCATTTTAATTGAATTAGTAACATTTTAAATAGTCGTCAAAATTATCGCCAAGCGTTCCAGATGGAAAGATAAATAGATCGATAGATAAACCTGGGTCCAGGACCAGATTAAAGTATGGACATTATGAACTATAACCCAGGTGTCTCCGCCAGCTGGAGGGCCTCCAAAGATTAAGTGAAAAGCCATTTCATTTATGAATGCTGAAATAAATTATACGTTGTATGTGCTGTGGAAGCTGCATTAAAGCATCTTTAATATTTGGTATTATACAAAAATTTTACAATGTTTTTCATGATTCAACTCAAAGTTGGCCAGTAATTCTTCAGTGCTTCGAAGCTGAAAGTGGAAGCAAATGCCTATTGGTATTTAATATTACATTTCATTAGATATTGCAGATCATTGAGCAGATATTAGAGATTATTGAGCATTAGATATTACATGGTCTGCAAGGGTCAATTCCTTACAGCCAGCGCAGCTTTAATCGTTGCCAGTGCCCCTAGACTAAAATAAATTCTACCACCCTCTCATACAAGTTTAGAATAAAAAAGGTGCATTGCGCACGAAAGAGGAACACGTAGAGCTTCGCGGACCCTTTGCCGTTACCTACTTTGGCAACAGTCAGAGACGTCTCTGCCATCAGTACTTGTAGACAAGGCGATCTCAAAAGTAACATATCAGGCCTCAGAGTACCTGTAGTCCATAGGTCTACAGAATTCTAATCCAGCTCTGCCTGGGTTAATATAGTATTAATTATAAGAATATACCTGATATCGTTTTTCGCACTATTTTAAGAGTTAAAATCTCTGGAGATAATATGTTGATCTATATAAGATATGTAATAGCTAACTTAAAAGTAAAACTTTTATGTATCCAAAATATATACCAATTCGATTTATCTACAGAAAGTCATCCCACTTCAGGATTTAGTGAAAATATCACTGAAGAAAAAATTTGTATCTAAAGATAAACTGGGCATAAGATATTTCGTATACGTTGCTAGGAGTAACTATAGTTTTTTACTCAATATTTGCTTGACAAACAAATGGTATTAAGGACTGTCGATATGAAAAATCTATATGGTCTTAGTTTGTTTTAGCAAGATATTTTCCTATGTAGTTTTAAAACTTATCTATGTAAAAGGTGGAGGAGTTCTCACATAATCTAAGTAACAAAAATATGCATTACATTTTTATTTTAATATTTTATATCAACGATATAAAGAACCAAAGACATAGCATTTGTTATAAAAAACAATAAATGTCCATAATTTATAAAAATATTAATTAGATGGCACTGAAAATTTATATTCATAACTTAAAAGAAACACTTACAAGGTGTTTCTAAACTAAATGTTTTTTGGTCCAAATTTACATATGTATAGTATTTGAAAAGCAAATTTCTAGAATGGAAACTTTGATGCCAATACTTAGATATGATGGATATATTGGCAATTTAATTTCAGGACTAATCCATATTGAGAAGCCATAGGTAGTAGAAGTTAGAGAACAGAAAATATCACAATCGGATCGAAATAAAAATAGTACTTAACATAAACTATAAAATGCATTAAATAACTAATAGTTATGTTCCAGTATTATGTTATATCTAGTCAAAGTCTGTATCAAAGTAATTAACCTAATCAAAATTCATACAATCATAGCAGTACTAAAATCAAATGAACTAAATTTTGTATTTAAAGATGAAAAATTAAGTTGCCATTGACCATCTGGATTTTCATTTCTAGAACAAAAATGGGAAAATCTGTTTAAAATGTACCGCTTATTACAATCGAAGTTTAATTCTTAATATGAAAATGCAAAAATGATGTTTGCTGGATTTAATATGAAATTTAGAATATAAGTGATAAATTGATACTGAATCTTATTTCATACTAATTGTAAAAAATATAATTAGAATGAATTACTAATTTATTCTAATCGTTTAGTAAAAAAATTGAAAGACTGAATTCACAGAATTGTAAATATCCTCCTGGTTAAAGCTAATTATTACTATTTAATTAGAAACCTTATAAAGACTACCGTGCCCGTTTTTTTTACAAAACTCTGTGTTGGTTATGGAACTTCGACTCTGTATTTCTTACTCATAAAAAAAAAATCCATCGATATATAATATTTATCAAAAGTGCCTTAAAATAATTACAAATTTTATTTCGGCATTCAGGGTGTGAATTATACATTATATATGCTTAAACATTTTCGAACGTAATGCACCTCTCATCAGAGGCATATGCCAGTGGTACAAGGGCATTCGAATTATAGGACAAGACTTGTGAAATGCCATATGAATCTGATGACGGGTGTTTTACCCTCGAAAGCACTCAAGCGAATATAATATTATTTATTTCATGCTGAAATAAAGTTTTAACGTATTTTACACATATATATACGTATATTTTAACCCCAATCATGTCGGCATTCCTCTGTGTGATATATATATCTGGTTGTGTTGTTGTTGTTGAGACCCAGACCGTCCGACCTATCAGAAAGGTGTAAGGTAACTGTATGGACGGCCGAGAAGTGCCACCCAATTTAGACCGGAACCCAGTGGGGGAGGCATCCACAGGGACCGTACCCTCCTTCCCCTACCACCAACCTCTCGGAAGGACTTACGGACCCACATGTTTAACGTGATCGTACTCCGCATGAACACGGCGGCATTTGCGGTAGCGTGCAAATCTAGCGCGCAAACCACGGGGATACCGCACCCGAGATGGCCAACAGCACGCGGTGTTCCGACGTGGTCATCCACCAAGTACTAACCGCGCCCGAAGCTGCTTGACTTCGGTGATCTAACGAGAACCGGTGTTTTCAGCACGGTACGGCCGTTGGCCGGTTGTGTTGGAGCGTAAAACTTGCATCTATCCATTGAACTAGCGATCTAAGTTGTTTAGATTTCTCTTTAGGGGACCTTGAATCTTACTAATTCAACATCAGTAGTGTGTATCTTAAGATACACCGACCCACCCGAATATATACAGTAGATAGAGTGCCTCCACGACAGCAAACCAGCTCAGGGCACGACACGGCCACCCACGGCCAGTGTCTCAAGGACACCACCAGCAGGAGGACGGCCAGATTTCCAGACGGGACCCCCGCCAATCACAGTCAACAACACGGTTCGCACCAAAGTCGAGCAAAAACCGAACCAACAAAACCCGACGCAGACCACCAAGCCAGTCTGTCGAGACTCATCCTCTCCTAACCACTTTATCAGACAAATTATACAAAATCACTGCCTAACTTGTCAAGAAAAAGGAATACAAGGTATCACATAATACAGCAGAACATAAACAGCATGCACCATACATCCACAAAAGCAAGAGAGTATCAAATAAATACAGTGAAAATACACATGCATACATAATGAAAGTAGTGGAATACAAAAAGGACACATTAAAAAATTTCAATAATAAAAGGTCCAAAAACAAAGAGATAACCAAGTAAACCAGGGTTACCCATAGTTTACTTTAGAGGAAGCAAATTTCAATTCTTTAATGTAAACATTACAATCACTTGCAGTACATCTATGATCAGTATTGTAAGCCGTTTTAAACTTCGTATTATGCCTAATACAATTCATACACACCGTCTTCTTTGTACATTCTATCGCCTTGTGACCCTCTTCACCACAGTTTACACAGACCTAGTTATTTGGGCAGTACTTACTAATATGTCCGTAGAATCGACACTTGTAACACACATTCGCTTTCAGAAATTCCTTACAATCCACCCTGGTCCATTTCACATTCACTTTTCCTCATTTGGTCAACACACCAAATGACACAGGATCCAAGGAGATTACCCAATGATTGCCTCTCTTACCCTTGAAATGAGATCTAACAGTAAATTCCGTAATACAAGTCGTCCCTTCATTCTGAGAAACTGTTTTCTCTCTAAGTTTTATCCTCAGTAATGTTCTCTTCAACATTATACAATTTTATTTTAGGGTTTTTCTTCGTTGGTTTTCTAACTTTAAAACACTTTAACTCATCTTGGTCCGTGAATTCTTTGGTGAGCCGATCAATATCCTCCTATCTTCCAGTTTCCACAATAATTCCACCTTTCGCTATCTTCCTAACTCCCCTTACACTAATGTCCAGTTTATGGGGATTCACCAAGTTCTGCACTTCAGACTTCGCTTTATCTGAACTCTGCTCAGAAGTTGGATGGATGGTCAGCACATGAGTAGTACGCTTCTTGCTCTTGGACCCTCCACATTTCTCTCTCTTTTCCACCGCTTGTGCCTATGAAACAGATTTTTCTGTTACACTTAATTGTCCCATATGGACTGCAATCAATGTTTGTTGCTCAACCATAACTGTCAAAATTAGAGCCAGCTGGTCTCTAATTTTCGTTTGAACAGGAACTGTAACTTTCAGCTTTCCCACTTCATTCACAATGTCATTACGACAGGCAACAAACCTTGTCATATAACCACCAATATTAGTCATTGGATCAACCTTCTGAGCAGCAATTATGTCTGCTTCGTCCGTCATTCCTCCTTACCCTACTGATGGATAAGCCAAAAAACTGATCAGGAGCAATTGATGTTGTCCTCTCTTGACATGGTCTTCGGTTGGCTTTCGACCCCGAATTTCTCAAGGCAGCCCCTCCCCTCTACGCCAAAGCACCTACCTGGACCAGGCTTAATTTCACCTTCTCCTCTTAGACAGCAAATTCACTTGATATATATAATAATGGCTTTTTATCTATAACTCAACTGTAAATTAGGTAAGCATATAATAGCATATAATAGAGCTGTCAAAAATTTTTTCGATATATCTTCACTGATCCCCGGGGGGGGGGTATCAGTAGTGTGTATAAATAACTGATTATACTAACTTTATTATAATAAGCGAATTTCATCAATTTTGTTTCAATAGAAATGAGACCACAATAATTTAGCACAAGTAGTTCTTCAACCTGATTCTTATACAGATTTTTAATGCGCCAAGTTGTTTCAATCTACTATAGACTCCACTAATGTAGCACCTGAGGTATTCAATTTGAAGCTCACATATAACGTAGTCATGGCAACAAGCATCACTGATCGGTGTATAACGGTATAACTCAATGGCCAACTCAACATATTTATATTATAAGTTTGTAAAAAAAGTTGGCAATAGGAATAACACAAGTCGTGCGGCGATCACATTGCAAAAGTGGCGGATGTTTTGATGCGAAGTAAAAGAATGAAATGAAGTTGCTTTCTGAGGTGTTACATTATTATTGTAATTTTATTTGTTTTAAGTATACAATATCAGTAGTGGGATAGTTAAATTATATTCGAGTGTATTTCTGTTTTATAAACGTGTATTTTTAAGATGTGTTATTTTTACCCGATCCCGCAAAGATGAATTACGCCGTATTGCTGAGGAACCAAACGAACTAGAATGTATTAATACTTCGACTATGAATCTATTTGAAATGCCAGAAAATAAACCAGTCAATTCCAGAAATTTTTCTCGAAAACAGTCGCAGACAGTTAATGATTATACCATACCGACTGAATTCTGCGAAATGACTAGAGAAAATACCAGCTCACAAGATAAAATGAAATCAAATTACGATGCTCAACAGTGTTATAGGTGATAAGATTATAAATATTCAGTATGTGATGTTGTTGTTGTATGACGGTTACCTGAATAGATTTGTTTAGTACATAAATTCAAGTAAATTATGGAAGATGACTTGTTATTGTTAAAGTATTACATTCAGATACATAAAAAGTTACTGATTTTCGAAAATCCGATCAAGGGCGTAAAAGATAACAAAAATATACTATTACTGCCCACGCTTCAAAGATGAAACTTTTTCATCTTATCAACTGAGACAGTTTAGCACACGGTAATGATGATAACGATGATACAGGTGAGACAGTTTAGCACACGATAATGATGGTGATGATGATATGAGGTCATGTGAAACTATTGACGACGATGGAGATAACAATGATGATGATAGCAGTCAACAAAATGTGAATTATGGACATCCAAAGAGGAAAAATTGATTTTTCTATCCTTATGACTTATTACTTAGAGGTGGGTTGCTTAAAGAGAGCTTAGCACAGCGACCAGAGATCTGTTGTACATTTTTACTAACCTTAAGACTATGTATTTTGAAATTATAAACTATGCTTAATTGTGAATGGTGGAATGTAACAGAATAACTTAATGGCCAAGTCAACATATTTATATTATACGTTTGTAAAAAATGTTCGCAATCGGAATTACACAAGCAGTATGGCCTCCGGTCGTCCAATTTGTTGCTCTAAGTCCTCTGGACGAGCCGGACGGCCTGGGGCTTTCACAAGCAGTATGGCCCTTCCCGGTCGTCCACTTTGCTACTCAAGTCCTCTGGACGAGTCGGACGGCCTGGGTTTCCACAAGCAGTATGGCAGCCCGGTGGTTTGAGCGCGTTATTTTCACGCTGCCACAACTGCCGTCGTGTTCATGCGGAGTACGATCACGTTAAACACGTGGGTTCGTAAGTCCTTCCGAGAGGTTGGTGGTAGGGGAAGGAGGGTACGGTCCCTATGGATGCCTCCCCCACTGGGTTCCGGTCTAAATAGGGTGGCACTTCCCGGCTGTCCAAACAGTTACCTTACACTTTTCTGATAGGTCGGACGGTCTGGGTCTCAACAACAACAAACAGTATGGCGGCGTGTTTACAAATAACGAAGATTACAAATTTTTGATGGGACCGGAGAAGTCTGAATCTTTTATCCAAAACTGTGAGGAGGGAATAAATAAATAAACAATGATAATCGCATAACTCCCCTATGGTTGTTTCCAAAGTTAGGATTATAGTTCCACTACAGATAACATCCACACACCGGTTTTGTGCTCGCTTATAATTCGATCGTCCTCGTGTAATAACAAAACCATAAAACTTACTATGTTTCCAAAATTTCAAATATAAAAAGACTAACATCTAACTCTCCTGCCATTATATATTTTTTTCATGTTTTATGTTCTTAATCTTCATGGTATATGAAACCAGCTGTGTGACAGGAAATAACTTACTGGTAGTTTCTTATAGATTAGCAAAAGTGACACACACATATTTAACACCGGCATTCCAAATTGTTGCTTAAGTCCTCAGAATGAATCGGACGGTCTGTGTCTTCAACACATATTTAACAGTAGAACGACGGAAGAGGTCATTTTGACCGCATAATTACTTTGAGAACAGATTCCTCCAAAACGGCTAATCCCAGAAAATTTAAATTTTACGACTTTTCTTATTTTCTTAAAGTTATTGAAAACGCAGAAGAAAATTATTCTAGGTTTTATAATAAGAGAACAAATCAACGATCTTCCTGGAATGATGGCAGCGGTCAAAGTAGTTATACGGTCCAAATGACTGCTTCCGTCTTTCAAAGTTAATTTTCCTCCTGTCATGCATAAAATTAAATATTCTATTGCAAAGAGCGCGTGTAAAACATAAAATCTGCCCTTTAATGGTATTATAATCATCAATAGCGATACAAAAGCATTTTGTGATTTGAAGAAAGTTAACTTCAAGCTTGTTGACACATTTGCTTACAAATTATAGATACACTTTTGTCTTGAGATATTATACGTTATAATATTTATTTGGTGAATGCATTAACTATTTAATACATTTGTATTTTAGATGACATTTGGGGAAATAATTTCAAAAAGCTGTTACTAGAATCGTTTGAAGGTTGAAACATAAAAATACTCCAAAATTTCGTGGAAGTATTACCCGAAAATTAAAACTTTGCAGGGAAATATTTGCTAAGAAATTGATGTAGCAGGCACGTATTTTTACTATTAAGAGAATAAAATACACTCAGTGACATTCTGTAGATTTGAAAGCAATTTAATTTAAAATAAATTTTGCTAAATATCCCATGATAGTAAATCTCACAATTTTCTTATTTATCTACATTGACATACAATCTTCCGTCTGATTTTCAGATGAAATAACGCTGAAGAAAGTAATCTGTCTATCTAAAGACAAACTTCTGCTGAAACACTCAATATAAGTTGATCAGAAGGACGATAATCCTTTTAGCAGTATTTGTTTTACAAACTATCGATACATGGAGAATTAAGGAAAGTAAAAGAAAAAAAAAATGTGCCTAATGCATACATTCGTAGTTTGCTTTCACAAGGAGTTTAACAGTTAAGGTGTAAATGATAAATATGTAAATTATTTTTTTAATGGCTGGTTATTACGAAGTATAAAAAAATTAATTTTCAATGTTATAAACATTTTCTAACATATACGTATATATATATATATATATATATATATATATATATATATATATACATATACATATATATATATATATATATATATATATATATATATATACATATACATATATATATATATATATATATATATATATATATATATACATATACATATATATATATGTATTTATGTATATATATATATATATATATATATATATATATATATATATATATATATATACTATGTATGTGTTGTTGCTCATAATATTTTGTCCGTAAACTTCACAGATCTCACGATGAATATCGATCGGTTTTACGCCTTTAGCACTAAGAAATCGTATAACAGCCCGTACTTCACAATCGGCGGGACTCACGATTGTCGGAGGCATCTTAAACACTCAGTAAACAACGTATACAATGAAGAATCAGACTGTAATGGCGTCAGTGCGTAGACAAGAGATGTAGGTAACCAGCGCGCATGCGCGGAACGCCGACCGTAGCGCTGCGGCGGCGGAATCGCAAAACGGTACTTACATAAAAAACATGCCTCGTATATAAATATATATATATTTTTATATATATATATATATACTCGTACTATGTATGTGTATACAGGGTGTCCCAAACAAATTGAAACACGCTTTAATTCTTTAACTATTGGAGATAAGTAGGCAATGTAGATTGCAAAAATGTTGAAAGTAAAGTAGCAAATAAGACTACATTAATGAAATAGTTCTCCCTTTAAATTTCTAAAAGTTAAACATTTTAAATTTTCATATGACACCCTTAGACAAATTAGTGCAATCAGAAAAATGTTATTTGTAATGCAACAAGATCATTAAAAAAACTCATATCTGTATATTTAAAATCAACTAAATTATGATAAAGGAAGAAATCTGACTTATGCCACTTTTCTGTACCATATGAAAGGCTGTTTCATCAGTGAAAACAGGGATCATAAACAAATTGACTATGGAAATTGTTTAGATCGAAAATACGTTAATAATATGTGTCAACATATTTTTATCACAAATGCATCTAATTAAAGCGCTACACAGATAGAGATCGTATGAAGCAGTAGTACTCACTACGCGGTTGGCTATCCTATATGTATTATCATCCAGTTTTATCTTTTTCGTGATATGTTGTCACAAATTTAGATTTATAATTTGATATATGGTCTCCATTCACAATGTTCAATTTTCAATTAAATATAACTCGTTCAATTTTAAAGATACAGATATGCGGTTTTTTAATGATCTTGTTGCATTAAAAATAAAAGTTTTCTGATTGACCAAATATGTCTAAGGGGATCGAATAAGAATTTAAAAAGTGTAACTTTTTGAAAATTAATGGGAGAACTATTTCATTAACGTAGTCTTATTTCCTACTTTACTTTCAATATTTTTGGGGAACCCTGTATATATATATATATATATTGTTTAACTTCTAACAGTTAAACAATTCGTATAATTCACTTTAACCTGCTTTGAGAAAACTGCTTTTGTCAGTAACCATAATTCACTGTAACCTGTTCTGAGATGATTGGTAATACACATGCTTTTCCAGAAGTACCATAGTACTAGGGGTAGATATATTTTCATCTTATTTTCATTATATTCTTTTGATATTACTTTATAATACTTTGCATCCTCATTTAAATAATTAGCCACAAGCTGGTGTAACAGAATATTTTATATTCATGTTTGATTTTTGTGTATTTGATCCACTTTGTATATTCTTCTACGTCGGGCCATTTACATTATTTCTGTAATACATTTTACAGTTGTGTAAACAGAAACGTAGAATCAGCATTAATGAAACATGTATGGCCCTTGATAACGTACATGGTTTCAGAAATGCTTTTCATATTCATTTTATTCCTTTTATATTCACTAGATTCCATTTATTCAATTTCCAAACTTCTTGCATAGCTCATCGTGCTACACTAGGCTTCTGATTTGCAAAAACCTTCAGTTTACAAGCAAATTTCTTTGGTATTTCTCGGGTATATATATATTACAAGTAATCATAAAAATCTTCAAATATATATATATATATATATATATATATATATATAGATATATATATATATATATATATATAAATATGTGTGTGTATATATATATATTGTATATACTACTTGGCAGTGAAAAAGAGACAAGAAGGAGTGGGTTGAAAGTGATAAAAATCGGCAAAAATAGAGAGACAGTAACGAATAATAAGTTATGTTTATTGCAACACGATACATATATATACTGAACGATAACACAGTCTGATCAGTAGATTGTAGAACTACCGCGGGCAGCTATACAGGCAGCAATACTTCTAGGTGCAGAATCCATGAGCGTGCGGATGTTGTCCTGAGGGATGATCCTCATGACTTGACGAACAGCACTACTTCTTCTCGAGTGTTAACGCAGCACCGAAACACGTCTAAGGACTTTTAAGATTCGAAGGTATCTGCTGCGCAGAGGAATGCGTGCAAGTGCAGAGGAACGTGGGCAAGCAAAGGAATGCGTGCAAGCAGAGGAATGAGTGCAAGCAGAGGAATGTGTGCAAGCATTCCTTTGCGGAGGATACCGTTGACCCTGAACCATCGACGCCTCAGGTTACAATGGGCGGAGGGCTACAGTCCATTTCGTGCGAATCAGCACCAGATTGTGTTTACGGACCAGTTCTTATACAACATGTACTACAATGATGGCCACATACGCATTAGATGATATTGTGGTGAGTGCCATTTCCTGCATGCGTTTTAGAGCATCATACGGCAAGAGCGTTAAGTACGATGGTATGGAAAGCCCTTGGATGTCATAGGTGATCCCGGCTGCTACGCATTACGTGTACGCTTAATATAAACCACAACATCTGGGAGATTTTGGAAACCGAAGCTGTGCCCTTCCTTCAGAACACTCATAGAGCTATATTCCAACAAGACAACGCCAGACCACATGTTGTCCGGAATGCCCAAGCCTTATTCACGGCATACACTGTTTCTTCCTTGGTTTGCCCTTTCGCCAGACATGTCATAGATTGAACACGGATGAGGTATAGTCACTCGGCAACAAGATCATTACTTTTCTCCAGTCACCATCAACAAAATGCGGACTCGGACCGAAGAAGCTTAGCACGCAATAATCTAGGAACTAATCTAAACTATTTTTGATTCGATGCCGATTCTTTTTGATTCGATTTTAGAAGTACTGTCGCTAGGTACGGCTTCACAAAATAATGATTTTGTACCAGCAATGTAGTTGTACTGGTCTGAAACGGTAATCATTTATTTGCATCGCCAATAGTAATATGAGGTATACTTCTTCCCTAATCTGACCGTTTCTTCTTGGTGTTTCAATTTTCATAAACATAAGTATATATATATGTATATATATATATATAAATATTTTCAAAATGAAAAGAGAGATGGATGGATGCATCGTACCAAAATATGGCTGGGGGGGGGGGGGTTGAGACCCCCTCACCCCGGTTAAGCAAGCTTTATGTCGCGACAACACTCCCTGAGAGCCGGTACATTGCAAAATAGAATACGAAAGTATTCTATACGAATGTATTCAAAATAGAATGAATACTTTCGTATACTATTTTGCAATGTACCGGTTCTCCGGGAGTGTTGTCGCACAAAGCTTGCTTTACCGGGGTGAGGGGGGTCACAACCCCCCGGCCATCTTTTGGTACAATGCATCCATCCATCCCTCTTTTCATTTTGGAAATATTTTTAATCCTCTTTTGAGTTCAGCTTTGCGCCTTTTAAGTGTGATTTCTGATAAAATTTAAATATTATATTTTACGGTATTTTCATATTATATATATATATATATATATGTGTGTGTGTGTGTGTGTGTATGTATACTTATGTTTCAATTTTCATAAACATAAGTATATATATATATATATACAGGGTGAGTCGGAATTGTTTTAACAAAAGCAGAGGGGTGATAGTACCCCACCAGACGAGCAATAATTACCATGGAACTTAGGGTCGCATTTTACGCTGAGAGGCAGAAAAGAGGCACGTCGAACCGCGTCGAGCATGACGCAGTCAGCGCCTCAGACGTCATTGTGTACCTGCCTACGTAGTATCTCCTAGCCAGACACGAACGCAGTTACCGTATGCAAATGTCCAGGGAGCAGAATCAGCATAACTGGCTTCTAGTAGGTTCCGGCGATATCCAATTAGAGCACACTTTGCCCTTTAAAAACCGGCACAACTTCAACGCTGCAAGTTATTCCCACTGAACTTTTTCTTCTGGGGCCCACATGAAATCTTTTGTGTACGAGACGCCTGTGGACTCGGAGGAAGATCTCGTCGCGCACATCGTTGTTGCCGCAGACCGAATTAACACAACACCCGGAATCTTCGAGAGAGTGCGTCAGTCATTCCTTCGCCGGTGTGAACGTTGCAACGACACGCGTGGTCGCTACTTTGAGCACTTGCTGTGAGTTTGTCGCTGCACAATAAATCTGTTTGTGCAACGTTTGGTATCGTTAATTCGCTTTCCCAACACTGGTGTATTCGCAGGTTCGTATTCTAATTTTATGTTCCATGGTAATTATTGCTCGTCTGGTGGGGTACTCTCACCCCTCTGCTTTTGTAAAAACAATTGCGACTCACCCTGTATATGTATATATATATATATATATATATATATATATATATATATATAATATATATATATATATATATATATATATATATATATATATATATATATATATATATATACAGTGTGGCCAAAATAACACTTGTCCAGAAAAGTCTTCTAATGATCTCCTTGCTGTTTAGATTACGTTTTCACGAAATTCCAAAAAACTTTTCTGGGCCAGTTTTACTTTGGCCACCTTATATATATAATATTAAATGTGAGAATCTTTAAAATGTTAAAGCAAAATATATGCATATATATTAAAAGTAATTTGTTTTTTAATTATACAATGCATTCGCAATTAAAATTCCGAATAATTTGAGTTTTTTTAAATAAATAAATTGTAATATTTACTCAAAATGTTTTTTTTCTCTGAAGTTCTTATTGTTGGAAATGCAATTATAAGTTTTGTCTCACATAGAAAGTAGTTTTTTTTCTTCTCACATTTCATGTGGTTATTAAAATCATATCTAATTTCCGCTACAATATTTTTTTATGTAATGTTTTTAAGTTTGATGTAGTATTTTCGATCATTGCATAAAATAATGGAGAACGCAATTACAAAGTTAGGTGATATTTTCAAATCCAATTTTGTAACATGAGAAAAACTTTTTATTGAAAAATGTTTAATGAAAATTTGAAAAAAAAATGTAAGAAACTTATATCGGTGTACGACTGAAAGCGTAAAAAAGTATATTTTGTATGATGAACATGCTTATAAATAGTATTATCGGATTTAAAAAACTCTTTCAAAATAAAAATTGTAACTTTTGTATAAGAAAGTTGCCATCACAATTAATATAACACCACAAGCAATTTAACTTTATTTATTTCCATAAAATAGGTAAAAGACTTTAAACGAATTTTAACCTATACGTGTTATTTTCTTATCCACTTTGTGAAATTTAAATTCTTTAGGGTGACTTGCATTCAAAAATTTGATTATGTGTTTCTTATTGTTCTCGTGTTATATATCATATAACGGGGTGTATAACGTTAAAGGAAATATTCCCTTTCGTCCACCGAATGCATTCTTTAAATACAAATGCAAATCCCACTCCTGATCAATGATATTAAGTACTATAAGACTTATAAGATCTCTATTACTCTATGATTCATTAAAACCTCTATTACTACACAACTCATAAAATAGGTATCAATCTATGATTCCTCTTTCATGTATCAAACATACACAATTTCTAAAAATAATTATATACACATCTAGCGAAACGTAATAACTATCTAACAAAATACTTCATGGAAAAAACCTCCCCGCCAAGTACCTAAAACGAAACATCCTTCCAAAAAGATGTAATATCTCAAAATGGTTTACGTCAAGTTTCTGCTGATCTGGAGCTGTACTACCAGGTCCAATTACCCAGTTCCCCTGAATATAACATCTTCACAGATAATCACACCTAGATTTGGTGGAAAACGCTTGAAAAATTTCAATTTTTTTCTATTGTGTGATTTACTAAGAGAAAAAATTTCTTTTAGTAAATAGACACCGGACACAAAATCAAATGTGCTTTTAAATGTAGGCATAGCTGATCAGTCTTAAAAGCCGAACTCTGATAAAAACCACCTCTTGTTTCAAATCCACAATTTATGTTGCTACACCAGAAACAACATTTACACATTTATCTGGATATTGGGTAAAAGTACTAAATTACTAAATCCAGGCGAAGCTGAGTACTCATTGCTGAGGAAAGTTTGTAAAATGTTTCTGATGCGTGAGTTGCTAATGGTGGTTCCGTGATTACATACTCTTTACACGAAATCAGATATGTGTTATCATTTGCCATAAAATTCCGTTCTGACAAATACAGCTTAGGGATTCGACGTTGCCTTTATGCTTTGAGAATCCGACGAAGTTGCAATTATCTAACAAAATCACGATCAAGAAAATCTTTAAGGGGTGGGACAGCCTAGTGGTTAGCGCGCAGGGATTGATCGCAGTCGGCCGACCCGAGTTCGATTTCCGGCTCTGTTCAAACTATTGTTGTGTTTATGCTGGATACGGCGACGTTAAATATGTGAGTCCATAAGTTTTTTCGAGATGTTGGTGGTAGGGTAAGGAGGGTACGGTCGCTGTGGATGCCTTCCCTCACTGGATTCCCGTGCCACTTCCCGGGTCTAAACATATACCTAACACTTTCGAGTAGGTCGGACGGTCTGGGTTGAAGTGGAAGATAACCTCTAGAATTTACATAGAATCCATTTCTGCGAATTACTGTATGGATAACTTTTCTTTTTTGTTTCAAATACTGTAGTAAATACACTGAATAAGTTATAAAAATAACACATCACTCAATAAGTCTCCAGTCTGACACATATATGGCAAAACTGTTGACAGACCCATATGATTTCTGGATAGTACCAACCTTCAAACGACACGTGTCAAAATTTCATGACATTCTGACTATTAGTTTATAGGTTACAGTGGTTTTAGTGACTCCAGTTTTGTAATTTTCGAAACAATGGATAAACAAAATTTCGTGTGTTGATTAAACATTAGTTTTTGATGGGAAAAAATACTGTAATAAATTTAAGCATGCGTAAGTTGCTTTCGAAGTGGGTGCCGCGTTTGCTCACACCAGACCCAAAACAACAATGCGTCGACGATTCAGAGAGCTGTTTGGAGCTCTTCAAGCGAGACAAGAAGGATTTCTTGCGTCGGAATATGACAATGGATGAAACATGGATTCATTACTACACACCTGAATCAAAAATATCGATTTCGATTCAAAAATTTGGGTCAAATGAAGAAGTGATTGCCGAAACTGAGGCTTATTTTGAGAGCAAAGACAATTCGTTCTACAAAAGAGGCATCGAAAAGTTAGAAGAGCGTTGGAATGAATGTATCACTCTTGAAGGACAGTATGTTGATAAAGTCGCATTTCTAAAAATTATTTGTTTTTCTTAGTTAGACCGGATATTTATTGAGTCATGTAGTAAGTCACAAATTTCTTGTAGCGTCCTTAATAGTAGGGTTGCATTTGATGTCAAACCACATTGATTCAAATATTAAAAACTATTATCACGTTTGTGAACTGCTAGTTATGATGTCAAAGTTTAACTTTCCTGGTTGAAGTAACTATGACGTAGCAATGACTCTTCAGTTCCGGTTGAATATAGTAATGCAAGCTACACATAACCTCAAGAGACATGTGTAAAAATTATCTCTGAAAATCATTAGCAGACTCTGAATTTGAAGTTAGAGACAGATTCATCAGAGCTCAAATTTTAGGCACATCAGCTGTGCCCATATTTGAAATCACAACTGATTTTATGTCTATTGTCCAATTACTAAGAGAACATGTACCACAAGATAAATCGAAAAATAGAAAAAAAATTAGAAATTTTTTGAAGAAAATGAAAATATGTAAAATGCTTTTAGAAATAACTTAATTACGTTCCTTATATACATAATGTATAAGGAAAGTATTGTGACGGGGTCGAAAATTCGAATTCGAGTTTTCGACGGGAGAGCACGTTTCAAGCATCCCTGATCACGAATCAAACATTTTTGAAGTGATGTCTGTGTGTGTGTGAAAGTATGTGTGGGTGTGTGGGTGTGTCAGTGAGCCTGTGGAGACGATAACTGACGAAAGAATGAACCGATTTGAAATAAATTTGGTACAAAAATCAGAATCCATAAATACTGAAAGCCTATTGTTTTTATACATAATCGAATTTACAAAAGCCCCTAAATTTTCGAGTAAAATTTTGAAAAAATCGTCAAAAAATCAAAACCGCTAATAAAGTTACGCAAATAGACAATTCTTATGTAATTTTTCATTAGAAAACGAGTGACATAAATTTTAGACCGCTAACCTGAACCGTTCTCGAGATAATGCACATTTTTAAAAAAAAATTATCAAAAAGTCATATAAAATAAAAAGAAATATTTCCTGTTGAGAAACATGTGAACTTTTCATATGTCATTGCGATAAATATGGTGACATCATTCTCGTGGATCTAGCTCGTTCCATTCATGAAAAAAGGTACTTTCCGTAATACTTATGTATTTGAACGCCAATAATCATTTATATGCTGTAATAATAACTTATTTCTTCGTCCATAACGCCTGGCGTTATTTTGGCGACGAATTTGGTGGAATGTCGCCAACTTGGGGACTTTTTTAAGTGTTGCTAAATTAACGAAAAACTCTCCAAATGGATAAAAATGACGCTGAATCAATGAAAATGACGACTCATTGGCGACAATTCAAAATCTTGGAAATAATATAAATATCTACTATAAAAATAATCTGTTTTTTTTACTGTAAAAGTAGTAAATTCATTGCATTATATAAGGAAAGTCATGTGCTGCCCACATCAGATTTTTTGAATTACTTAAAGTGTAACTTTTGACACCGAGTACTGCAGTGCGTATATTTTTATTTGTAAATTAAAAAATATCTGTTTTTGAAAAAAAAATGCCGTATTGCAAGTCATTTGCTGCAAATGAATTTAATTTTTTAAATTTTATTCAATATTATATCCGTCACAGACATGTCATATATCTGAACATGGAATTTTTATTTCTATTTAGTTTATGTAATCTTAATTTCATATTCGACTCGTTCTCGTAATCTTAATTTCTTATTCGACTCGTTCAAGTAATCTTTATTCCACTTTTGGCTTCAATGTCTGTTCTTTGCCTTACAATTATAAAGCTTCTTACAAAACGTACTTGATTTACGACAGCTTAGACCTCTATAAAAATCATATCTCTCCCACGGACAGTAAAGCGCACTATATTTCAATTCAAGAACTATATTCACTATATTCCCGCTAAACGAGAGGAATTATTAAAGAAATAAAACTTATTTTTCCAAAATATTTAAGTTTATCAATTATGGCGTCAATTTCGTTTATTTAATGCTATGTTTGCCAATTTGGCGACATTTTCAAAAAGTCATAAATATGGCGGTAGATTACCAAATTTATCGCCAATGCAAATATATTTAAAGACACTTTCTCTTTATATTATTTTTATGGAACCTTTTTGATAAATCAATTCGAAAACGATTCATGCTATTGTTCCAATGTTTGTGCCACTCGTTTTCCATTAATAAGTTGCGAAAAAATGATTATTTATATCACATTAAATGTGCTGATTTTTAATTATTTTATCAACAATTAATACGAATATTGGAGGGTGGGGGGGGGGGGCGGTCTTCCGAACATTTGAGCGCGTTTACAAAAAGGACAGTTCCAATATTCACCGATTGTAATAACTGTTCCTAAATTTTAAGGATTTTTCAACAATTCGAAAATTGGTGGGGCCTTCCGAACAATCGGTAGAGTTTATAAAACAGAGGGGGGATTCCAGTATTCAACGATTGTAATAATTTTTCCATTTTGTTTTTAATTGCTCCATTCGTTTATGAGATACTATTTGTACACTAACATATACACATACGATAACATACACACACTGCAGAGTCAACTTCGACAATAAGAGCTTATAATTCCATCCCAGTAGTTCAACGGTAGAATGTCGACTGACCAGTACGAATATCCGTAGTTCGATCCCCGGCTGGGACAGCAAGGTCCTTTACAATGGAGCCCAAACAAATCAAACCTGTTTTAGATCAATGCGAAGATGTCGGAAGTCTGAAATTGGGCCCTAGTGCAATTACAATGGATTTTGCGATCTCTGGTATATTAAGCTCCGCTTTCAAAATATGAGGTCAACGACCACACAGGTAGCCAACCTGCAGGGTCAAAATTGCAACTGGAGGCTAAGCTGAGGTAAAGCTAGCAGAGTGTTTTGTCAAATTAATAGTTTCACGTCAATCTGGCATTAAAGGGAATGCAGATTCTACTTCGAAAATAAGAGATTGCAGTCCCGTCCCAGTAGCCTAATATTAGAACGTCGACTGGCCAGTACGAAGATCCGTGGTTTGATTCCGGTTGTGGCAGGAAGATTCTTTACAATTCATACACACCATCACCGCAAAAACATTCAGTTCAGGGATGCTTGAAGCGTTATCTTCTGTCGAAAACTTAAATACTGATTTTCGACCCAGTCACAAAACGTTCTCTATACATTATGCTATGTATATAGGGAACGTAATAAAAATATATGATATATGTACCCAATTTCGGAAACCAAATGAGCTAATTAATTTAATTTTTATCGACATATGACATTATATTGGAATTCAATTAATGTTATCTTCTATGATGTTTTAAATTGTTAATTGTTCTACGAAAAAATAATTAATTTAAATTTGAACTTTTAAAAATGAATTAGTCTTCATTATAAATACGTGTCTAGTTATTTTTCTTCCCACCAGAATAAGGCTGATTAATCGATTTTATTGACGTCATATATTTATCTTCGGGAAAACTGCGCGTTTTCCTTTTTCAATTAATTAGCGGGAAAAGACGTACCAAAAGATTAAGAAGTAGTTCTCAAATTAAATTATTATCTCTCCCGCTTATAATTTTTCTCTTTTCGTTAATTTTTGCATTATTAAGCAAAATATGAAATATGTTTTTTTAATCAATTTAGTTGACTTATTATATTTTTATTGTACATTGAAAGATTCGGGATTTAATTGAAATAAACTAAATAGAGTTTGTTATATTTTAGAAATAAATTTACTAGGTTATTTTATGTCATTTAGTAATGCTGAACTAAATTGTAATTATTTTTTTAATTTTGTATCTGAAAATAATTTTTATACTTCTAAAAATATCAGTGTACTTCCCACAAGAATTCTTATCTGTACTATGTATAATTACTTTCGTTTAAAACTCTTTAATACTTACAATATAAATTTGGCGGACTTGATTATAGAAAATTCTCATTTGGGATTTTTTTCTTTCTTTTTCGACATCGGCCATTTGTATCATATTTAACGTCACCGTCTATGGTCTTTTAACCATAGTCCATCTTGCTTCCATTGTTATACATCTTCGATTGACATATTTTATTCACATTATCACTCTTTTAGATTATACACTTGTCGTTACTTGCTTACATTTGTAGGTCGATACCATATGCCTGGTGCAACATATATCCTCTTTGGATTTTGTGCCAAAAAACCTTAATGTACCACCCACCCACCCACCCACTCAGCCAACCAACCAACCAGCCAACCAACCAATCAACTAACCAACCAATCAACCAACCAATCCACAAGAATTCTTATTTATATGAAGTATTATTATCAGAATGTTCAGTATTTAAGAAAATTCAGATAATTTATTACATTCAATAAGTACAATACACTTTGTGCGAAGGATAAGAGAAACTTAAGCAGCGTATAATCGTTTCAGATTGACTGGACTATTTTTCATGCTGATTTTTGATTGGCTCTCTCTTAATCCAGGCTTTGGGTATATAACTTCCGTACACCTTACTTTCGGGTCCATTCCTTTTTTGGATTATTTTAGTATTGCCCATTTAGTATAGCCCATTATTTTAGTATTATAGATGATAAAAAAAATTAGGCTCCGTTAAGGATTGCCCAACGTTTTTTAATTTAGTTAATTTAATTTTAGCAATTAAGTTAATTTTAAATATGATACATGACCATGCAAAGGTCAATATATTATCTAACCAGTCCCAGGGGATGCCCGAGCTGACAAGTGGATACTCTAACCATAAAATACTATGTATTCTAATCGAAATGACCCTGCTATGCACTTCCTAAGAAATATTCATATGTATGAGCTATGTAGCAAATTGAATGCTATTTATGAAAGCAACACTTAACTTTGAGCATATACACTAAATTACAGGGCCGCAGCTGTGTAAATAAATTTTAGTCAGTAATATTATTAACAATGGAAAAATTAATAAATAAGTAAAATGCACTTTTTGCGAATGATAATGAAAACTTGAGCAACGTAAAAGGTAACAAATTAAACCCATCCCTCTTTTGGACTTCGGGTTTGCTTGTTCTCTTTATCTGAAGAAGGGGTTCTACCGTATTCTCGAAACATCTGCATGCTACGTTATCATTTTATTGTTGCTTATATACATTACTCAAGTTTTCCTAATATTTAATTCAAAGGGTCAATAGTAATCAATTACATTTTCTTTATACCCCTATTATATAGTTTTCAGATGTACTGACTGCAGAAATGAATTATATTTAAACATAGTTATAGGTTTAATATTTGTATCAATAAACTAGCCTTTTTACCCGTACTGGTCATTAAATGCGTCACCTACACACTTAATAAAAGTTGTTGATATCATTTCTGAGTAGAAAAATCCCTTTCAGATTTAGGGAGATAAATGACTCATAATTTATAATTCTGTTAACAAATCATGTGAAATTAATTTGCATGTGGCTCAACTCGTATTCTCATACCAGAAAATATTTTTTTATCAACTTTCACAAGAAAAAATTTGGGGCGAGGTAGCCCAGTGATTAGCGCTTTGTAATTGCACTCGGTAGGCCCGGCTCCGTTGCCAAAACTGCCGTCGCCTTCACGCTGAGTGCTATCACGTTAAACATGTGGGCCCGTAAGTCCTTCCGAGAGGTTGGTGGTAGGGGAAGGCTGGTACGTTCCCTGTGGATGCCTCCCCCACTGGGTTCCGGTCTAAATTGGGTCGCACTTTCCGGCCGTCCAAACAGTCACCTTACACTTTTCTGGTAGGTCGGACGGTCTGGATCTCAACAACAACAAGAGAAGATTTCAAAAATCGGTATCCTGGGTATGGATGATTGCAACTATAACGTGTCACCCGTCACTTTCAAGCACTTGAAATAATCTTTCGATTGATACAATACTTGACTATGTACATCACCGGAGTGGTATCGTGCTTACCCCCCTCCCCCTCCCAACAAGGCAAATGGCATCATAAACATAAAATATTGTATAGCGGCTATTTTTCACAACGATTGAAACTATTAAGACTCGTGTTCATTAAGCCATAAATAAACTCTTTTTGTCCATGATTCTACCACTTTTTGTTCTATGCTACCATTTTAAAAAAATTTAACATTTCAAATAAATATCAAATATCTCGCTCGAATTTAAAATAAATTCTATCTACTTCTAGACTTTTTTATAGTGAAGCAGAATAGAAAGTTTCCTGAATATCCATTAATATTTTTGGCACTATGGTGTACACAAAAAATCGATCACATACATTAGACAAACGGGTATCACTCTAAAAATAGTCAAAACGTGTTCAGGAAGTACTAAAACATATATTAAATTCTATACTCCGAATTTAAAATTTTCTTGAAAACAATACTTTCTTTATTTTATATTACATAGTATCAGAAAGTAAATATATATTATATCGTATTTACATGTGACAAAATTATATGCCAGTTTAACGCATAATTAGAATAATTGTACCCCCCCCTCCCACCGCTTTATATATAAAAAAATATATTTTTGTTTCGGTTTTAATTGTAGGATATCAAATTGTGTTTTTAGTAATTCTGAGTGAAATAGTGGTGCAAGATTTTTGACAAACTTTTTGTATCGACATCACTAATTCCTGTTTTTGGTTTTCCGTTGACCCGGAAGTTTCAAATGCCCAGCTAGGGTTGAAGAACTAATAATTTTGATCGTTTTTAAATATACTCTTGCGTCATCACCTCTAATTTCAATTTTCAAAATATTAGATTTTTCGGTTGACCTGAAAACTAAGACGAACGAAGACATCGAATGAGAGCAAAACAGAGATTTTAGCTAGAGTGTAATCACTCCGCAATATTAAGCAAATTGGTTTTGAATTTTTTGATTATTTTTTAGATTATGAGTTGAGTGAAAATGCACGATAATTTTGAAACGTGAATTTTAGTTAATTGATTATCACTTTCATTTGCCATCTCAAATTGAATTTTCAAAATGTACATTTTTCCTACAGACTCAAAACTGAGACGGAATGATAACATTAAAACCAAGATTCTAGCTCTAGTAGAGGTTAAATAATAATACTACCCAGTCACTAAATTACCCAATCCATCAATTAATTCCGTGCAATTATTTATTTATTTTAATTATTTATTTGAAAAAGACTGCAAGCTACAGGACGTAGTCCCAGTTACAGCGTGTAGGAATAAAATACATTAAAAAAATACAGATTAAAATACCATAAAATACATTAAAATATTAAAATACATTAAAAAGTTAAGTACATTAAAAAGAAAACCAAACCTTCAACAACAAATGATCTTCATAAACAGATTCACATGAATACATACAATAAAATACAGGATGTTTACAACAAATGTTTTTTAAAATCCATCTCCGATGAATAAAAAATATCCAGATTATCAGGGAAATTGTTGTATAATTTAGAAAAACTAGTAATTGCACAATTGCAGCCAATACTCGAATTAAAATTCTTTACAGCAAATAAGTTAATGCTTCTTGTTGCATACTGAGGAACACGAAACCCAATCCTACCCAAACCAGGGGAACTGTCAACTCGGCCACCAAACAAATTCCTGAAGAATGAAAACAGAATGTAACCCCTTCAGTTCTGTAAGCTTTTTAAACAAAACATACCACGCAGAAAAGTAGCGGATAAGGCATAACAACGAATGCTAGTTTTCCTATAATAAAGATACCTCAAGAAATTATTTTGAATGATCTCGATCCTGTTTGAGTGAACGGCATGAAAAGGCCTCCAAACCACAGACGCATATTCAAGCCCAGTCCGCTAGATATAGATTCCTTGCGCGATATTGACTGTTATGAATAGCTGCGGAAAATAAAAAAGAACAACCTCTCATTTTTTGCACCTTTGAGAGTAGAGCAAATTCAAATACAGCATTAATAGGAAATGAAATTCTCCAAAAATTCATTCCATTCATTTCTTTACTCAGTTATTATTAATTTCGTATAAAAAGTATAGTGTAGATGCACACGAAAAATCACAACAATTCTGCGATCCTTTTAAATATCTTACATCGAAGAAATTACAGTCATATAAAAAGTCCTTCTGTATAGATTTACAGCAACATACATATATCAAATTACCTATTCATTTTTTTAACATTAATTTCATATATTAATATAACTTACAAAACTTTCTTGAAGAAACAGGCATATGTCAGTTTGGTGACATTGCTTTCTTCACGGAAATTTTATAAAACTTCCTTTAAGAAAGCAGGCATATGTCACTTGGGTCTTTCTGAATAGATTTACAGCAACATACATGTATTAAATTACCTATACATTTTTTTAACATTAATATCATATATTAATATAACTTACAAAACTTCCTTGAAGAAACAGGCATATGTCAGTTTGGTGACATTGCTTTCTTCAAGGAAATTTTGTAAATCTTCCTTTAAGAAAGCAGGCATATGTCAATTTGGTCTTTCTTCAAGAAACTTTTGTAAGTCATTTTCTTACAAGTAGCAGTATTATTTATTGTAATTAATTTTACAATTCATATTGCATACGAGAATTGGTATTGAAAATTTTTATTAATCGTCTTATGCTAAAGCATTCAAAAGTAATCAGTGCGTAGAAAAAAAATAGTTTGATGGTATAAATAAAAGTCTAGGGAACTAATTTAACATTAGGATCACAATATGTTATATACTGTTACGAATTTGTAATACGCTCTGAAGTCTCTGTTCCCTTTCTCACTTCCGTGGCTTTCGAAGACCAGACAGAGAAAACACCCGTACAAGCATTTTTTTTGCAAGATTTGTATCTAGAGTTATCACAGACCGATGTTCGAAGAAGTGTTACCAGATTTGGTGATTTATCAACAATTTGGCGACTTCTCGAATGTTCGAGAAAAACCTTAAAATAAACAATATTCTACATGATATGAGAGATTTCCAAAAGTTTCTATTTAAAGTCTATAAAAAAGGAGTCATCATTGTTGGCGTTATACTAGCTACATTGAACTACGATATATGTAGTAGAGTTTGTTTTATGAAATGACTTTGCAATTTTTTCGATCCAGACCGGTAGACGTACCCGAAAATGTGAGGTATCTGTTTGGACAGCAGGGATGTGCCACCCAATTTAAACCGGAACCCAGTGGGGAATGCATACACATGAAGTGTATATTCCTTCCCCTATCACCAATCTCTGAGAAGGACTTACGGACCAACAGGTTTAACGTTCTCGTACTCAGCATAAAAACGGCGGCAGTTTGGGAATATGTGGGAATCGAACTCAGGTCATCCGAGTGCAAACCCTGTGTACTAATCACTGGGTTGTTGCACCCTGTGAAACGTATTTCGCCAATGTTTTGGGAATAGTATCAGTTATTTTGTGAAAATCGTGAAACATTTTAGTGCCGTTTCTCTGTATATTGTTCCTGTTTACGCCGTGCTTGTGAATAAATGTGTTAGCTATCCTGAAATTTGGATTCATTCTTGTACACTGAGCATACATCCACGATTCCAGAAAATACGCCGTAATAATACTCATGTTTAAAAAACGACTGCGCCAAAATACTATAAACTTCACGTCGTTACAGAGGATGGAGGGTAAACTTATTTTTAAAAAATTCAAAATGTAAGTCAAACTGGTGTTTTCAATGGAAATTTTTGAGACGTGTCCTTTTGCATTTACTTAGGGCTTTTCACAAAGATTTGATACACTTGAATTTGTAGCAAATATCCATCCCTATAGAATAGTATATTTCTATTTGCTGTACTATGAACGATACACGAATAGCGAAATGTTGATCCTATTTTTAGTAATTTTACTGCCACACACACACAAAAAGATTCCGCTTGCAGTTTTGTACATCCGTAATTCCAATAGTTTAAGAAATACTTATTCAAAGTTAAAATGATTCTATCTATATTTTTGTAATTATTTGTCGCCAATTTAACTATATATAAAAGGTATATCTATCTCAGATAGTTATATTCTTAATCAAAATTTTAGTGCGATATCTATTGTTGGACTGGCTGATATTTTATAAAATGCGGATACTTCAGATAAAATAAAATTGACACGCGAACTTGATAAGATGATTGAAGGACGAATTATCAAAATGTGCGTATCTGGCAAAAGAGCCGTACACATTGGCCGGATTCTACAACATTAGGATTCTGAGAAAAAATGCAAAGACAATTTATTTGATAGTTAAACGTTAGGCCACGCCTGTAGTTAGTCCACGCCCATTTTTAGACTATCATGTAATTTCAGAACTTTTAGAATCTCATAAGTTGACAATATGAAAATGATATGATGTTTTTAAGTACTAGATGCCAAAGCAGAAAACAACAGTTACGTCTTTTAGTAAATCAGCAAATAAATCACTTTGTCAGAATAGTTGTAATCAAGCAACAAAAATCTCGTTCATATAAATATAAAATGTTTCCTGCATCATATCCATATTTAAAATAGCAGTATCCCCAGAAACACAACAAGAACTTTACAAACATTTATATTTAGATAAATTGAGAGATGCAGATATTGTTCATGACTTCAAAACATGGTGTTGCCATTAGAACTTCGTTTCTACTCAATATGTGCTCAATTTGATATGAATACGGCCCTTATGCAACTTCTTTGCATATGGATTTATAGAAGATGTTATTCCCTATTGAATGATGTCTTTGAATCTGTTGCACAAAGGACGATGGCGGAGTTAGGAAGGGTGGTTCGTTTTTCCTCGCAGTTGTGCATGATTGCATACTAACGCTAGGTTTCTATTTAAATAGGCCATCAATTGAACATATCCCGCAGTGGTTTGATAGTGTTTTTAAAAAGGAACAATATATATTCTTTATTATATACTGTGCTATTTAGACAAAAGAAATTGCTGATCACATCATTTAAACTATTTCTTGTTAAACGTATCCTAATAGGATTATTAATTTCTCTTGATGAATGGAATTGTGCTCCTTTAAATTATATGGTTGTCAACCTCAATTTCTGCATACTGTATATTTTTCTCTTCTGTCCTTCTTAATTAGAATTCATTTTTACAATACTTTATAATTTTGGTTTTACTCTATATTGTTCTTGCATTATTTGTTCTCCAAATTCTTCATGTTATATCTATTAACATATTCGATTCATATGAATGATGCATTGACTTTCTACTTTTAAAGTTTCATTTTGACAGAATAATTGATAACTGCTTCTGAGCATTATTATTTTCAAAATACATCTATATATCTTTAAAAACCTTTTTTCAACTTTTCCTCAGTCTGAGTCCTACTTACTGCAGTAAATGTGAAAGACACCATATCCATCAAAAATTGCAAACTGTTAGAAGCATTTATTATTCACCGCACATAAGCATTACAAAAACAAATATATATATATATATATATAGTCTGACATTCAAATAAACGGACCCGAATCAGTAAAACAGATTTTTATTATTCTTTTTCTTATTTATTTTATAATTTTATTATTTCTGTTTTCTCTTTCTTCATGAATTGAGCAAGACGGGATTAAAGTATTATAGTCAAATAATGTCAAGAAAATAAAGTTTCATATATTCTAATAATAATGCTTTACATTTTGAAACGTCAAAAACTCATTGAATTAAATCTATTGTTAATTTTAAATGCCAAATAATTCCGACTCAACCAACAGTCTACATATTTATGAAAAACAACGCATTATGGATAAAAATTTACATCAAATATTAGAATCATTAAGATGTTACTAACGGTTACTAAATATATAACAACCAGTTTTTGTTGCACTGCGACCGCTGCCTGTGTGCAAATGCCCTCGTCCCCCTTTTTCTGTTAGCTCAAATGTCGTATCAAAAGCATCAGAATTGGTTCAAAATTTAGTGTGAATATGTCGAGTGGGTTCATTGCAAACTCGAAATTACAACGTGAAAATTGCTTTAAAATCGGAGCAAACGCCGCCCATCATCTAGCGAGCGGCAGCAAAGGCATTGGTATAAATAAATATCCGTACTGGAATATCAATAAATATCCGTACTAGGATATCCGTAAGTATCCGTACTCGACTTAATCTAAATTTCTAAGTATGAAAAGAAATATTCTACCCCATTGTTCTGTTGGGCGAGAGTTTGAAGAGAAAAGTATTAAATTGTTAACATAATTCAAAAGATTAACGCATATAGTGACAATGAAGCCAATTGCACTTTGGAAGAACTAAGGGATTAAACTCCACGATGAAAAATTTAGATGGCTGTATCTCGAATAGTACTTTGGTGGCGGCAGTTTTAAAATGACCAATACGTAGAATACTTCAAAATCTGTGTGAACTTCGTTTCTACTCATTTTCAAAAATCTGTATAAAAAAACTATCCACTCTATCAAAAATCGGGCTTCTAGAAGCTCCTACAAATTTCTATGTCTCCCGTTAATAAAAGGAGATTCTAACTTTATGTTTGTAGTGGAAGATACGCTTCCCTCCCCCTTCTTTTTACATCTAAAAATGTTTTGTTTACAAATATTTAAAAATCATCAAATCTTTCGAATGTTCCGTTCTTATTTCGTCTCTAATGTACGATACCTACTTTTAAGAAAAAACTCGAGCTTCAAAGCCATGCTGGGGCTTTGGAAATTGGTTCAAAGATATCCCAGTTAACATCAGAATGTAACGATTTTATCACATTCTAATAGCATGATACTTTATATAAGCCACTCTAAAAGTACATGACTTTCATTTTGAGTATAAGTGAATACTAGTACACCACACCTTTCTTACAGATATCTAAATAGACTTTAAGGTTCTATTGAAACGTCTATAGACTTCTTTAATTTATCATAACGTTTAATCAACATTTTATCATAAAAATTTTTTGTTAACTGTTAATGTTTATTTTATAACATATTCCAGAAAAGTTCATGAAAAATTTAGAGAACTATTAAGTTACTAATTTCTTTAAAAGTTAAAAACATTTATAGATTTTAAATTGGGGTTAATAAATTAAGCAATAATATTGTCTGGAGTGAAAGGTCCGATATTCTAAATTTTACTTATTTTAATTTGCTGCAGTCTTATTCAACTCAGATTTCTAGATCAAGGACGTAATAAATTTTACTTCTTTTAATTTGCTGCATCCTTATTCAACACAGCTCTCTAGATCGATGACGTAAGAACCAGTGGTGCGTTTAATTAAACGATATCATATCTTATATAATATATAATATTAAAATATTATCGAAACATATAAAGGGATTAGAAATATATGTATTTCAATTTCAGTTTTTCGGAATCTTACTCTCTGTAGGGCAGTTAGAATAATGTTATTATCGGTTTTGCACTGATCTCTATATATAGACAGTCATGGTAAATATATAAAGTAAAAATTTGAACAAGGAGTGTAAAAAAAACGGAAGCGAATATTCGTAGTGTACCACCTTACTTCCTTCAAATTTTGGTGCTGAATCCATATCAGTTATCATCTAAGATCAATCTGAAACCAATATTGAGAAATAGTTGATTTAATTACAATGAAAATTTTTGGAAGTGGAAACCTTCATTGACTCCTCCCCCGTTCTCCTCCTGAATTTCACTGAACCCAAATCAGTCATCAGCTGAGTTCTATTTCTAGCACATTTTGAAAAATTGATGTTTCAAGGAAAAATGTGTCTTGGAAACAATATTATTGCTAAATTTTTACCACTAATAATAAATTATAATATTTATGTATTGTTTAAAAATAAAATTAATAACGTAATCTGAAAAGAAATATATAGTATTTTTTAACTCAATGTCGGTGATATAGAGGCTTCGTACAGTAACATTTTAATTAATTCTCATTAAAATCACAAAAGTCAGATATTTAAAAAGAAATAAACGAATTAAAACATTTACTGAACGACATATTTGACTTATCATTGCAGCTAAATAAATTATTTTTGACTAACTTTAAGAAAACCATTGGGAAGAGAGGTACAGCTTTTAATGTGCAAAAATGATAAAATTATGTAAAATATGTCTGACGTAATATTATTATCAAGCTGCATCAATTGATTTTATTAATAGTAATAACCCCGCTCTTACTGTGTTAAGGAAACATTTGAACATGTTAAATATTCGTCAACTTTGTACTTTTAATTGAATTTTATTTTTACTTTAGAACCCCAACTACTTAGAAATCAATCGCAACATCAGATCCAGTAATTGTTACAACTATAAATATGTTGTTCCGAAAATTAATCATGAAATCTGATAAGAATTTCTTGTAGTTAGCCTCTAAAAATGTGAAAGTTTTACCTAATGAACTGAAAGTTTGTAAAGTCACCTACTTCTTTTAAGTATAAGCTGAAGTTTTATCTATATTCATATGCGGATATGGAAGTATTCTTTCATTATTCTAAGTGATTATTTTAAGTATAGTATTTGTTAATTAATGTATTGCACTTGTGGCCAATCTCTTTTTCTTACAGTTTATCTTAGCAACCTGAATGAGCTTGCTTAACTCTAGGCCGAATTGTAACGAAATTTTGTGTTTTGTGCGTTTATGTTGTGTTTTTCTATCTGTTATTATGCTTGCCTGCTTTGTCTCCTTTGTTGCATTTATAAAATTGGACTTGAATTTCAATATTGTCTTACGTCGATTACAAGGCACATATTCAATGTTAATTTCCTAGATTATGAACAGGTGAATATTGTAATCTACCAAACGTTTCATTACAGAGTGTACTTAAAATGTGCTTTTGAAAAAATGAGAATGCAAAATTTTTATAGCTTTAAAATTCCCCGTGCTTTGTTTTATTACTTTTTGGTCATAACTACATGAACTATGTACAATTTGTTATATATATATATATAATTGAAATCAAAAAAGAGGATAAAGTTCAATGGAGGGGAAACCAAATATAATGCATACAATGGCAGAGTAGAATTGCGACTCCTCAATCCCGTTTAAAGCTGCTTTTCCAGCCCAGGCAAACACTCACGGAACCAATGCATTGCAAAGGTTGATCCCCCATATGTGCCTAGTCAGAAGCACCCAAACATGGAGAAACAGACCACAGAGAATGGAAGTCAAGAAACGCACAAATGAAGATTTGGTTCCGTGAGCGTTTGCCCGGGCTGGAAAAGCAGCTTTAAACGGGATTGAGGAGTCGCAATCCTCCTCTGCCATTGTAAGCATTGTATTTGATTTCCCCTCCATTGAACTTTATCCTCTTTTTTGATTTCAATTGTATATTTACTTCGAATTATAGAGCAGCATTTGCGCCTGTTCCTTGGTAATATTAATTTACATCTTTGTGATTGCGTATTGCACTTGTCGTATATTGTGTATATATATATATATATATATATATATATATATATATGTATGTATATGTATGTATATATATATATATATATGTATATATATATATATATATATATATATATATATATTATATATATATATATGTATATATATATATATATATATTATATATTTGAAATGTAATAATAAGAATTATGTAAAAATAAAAAAAATAAAAATACAATTTAAGTAATATTAACATCACCATAGAAGCAAATTCACGGCCATAATGCCGATAAGAGAAAAGAACAGAACCTTCCCAAATTCGATATATATATATATATATATATATATATATATATATATATATATTATATATATATATATATATATATATATATATATATATATATATATATATATATATATATATATATATATATATATATATATATATATATATATATATATATATATATATATATATATATATATATATATATATATATATATATATATATATATATATATATATATATATATATATATATATATATATATATATATATATATATATATATATATATATATATATATATATATATATACATTACCCGAGATGGAAAATGCAACACCATGAAGCTTTGACCGTATAATTATGCAAAGTACGAGATAAAAGTAGATGTCCGATGTATGCAAATGATGTGAAATGCAAGTAGGTCACGCGATTAGAGCGCGGGATAAAAGTACAGGAATCGACAAATGAGCCAACAGTTGTTACTCACTGCCGCCTACGGAAATCTGTTTCCAAGCAGTTTTACGTGGGTTTTAGCATTTGGACGATCGTACAATTGGATTCATTTTAGGCCTACTTATGGCTGGGCGGTAGTACTGGGGTATCGCCGCTGAAACAAGCGTTGATATATCCACTGTGCACAGGATATGGTTAGGATGGATTGAAGAAAGTTATGTGAATCATTGCAGTGCTACAGGCCCATCCAGACGTATTCCATCATGCTTTGATCCACGTATTTAAATGCATGCGGTGGTAGGCCCCATAAACTACGACTGTCGACATTCTGCAGAATTTTTAGCGTATATCGGATGCTCCAATAACAGCGAGCAAAGTTTCGCGACAAATAGCCGAAATCTACTTGACCTCAAATCGTCCATTACGAAGACTGCCATTAACGACAAGGCACCGATGTAAGAAATTACAATGTTGTCTAGCCAGAGCCTCTTGGACGACTGAATGGGACAGGGTAATGTTCAGCGACGGGTCTCGATTCTGTCTGTCGAATGATATTCCCCGTCTGCTAGTCTGGATGCGACGTGAAGCAGATCCAATCCTGCTGCGACTGTTAAGCGCCACACTACTCGACAACGCGGCATCATAGTTTGGGGTGCCGTCGGCTTTGATAGCCGGTCACATCTGGTTAGTATCAGAGGCATAATAACGGCACGACGATATGTGGTTGATGTGCTGCAGCCGGCTGCAATGCCCTACATTCAGCAGATGCAAAATGCTGTTTTCCAGCGAGATAACGGCAAACATCGGCAGACAAGCCTTTCAAGGTCTCCAGGTCCTTCCTTGTCCTCATCTGTCTCCAGATCTCTCAGAATGGAGCATTTATGGGAAGTGAGTGGCCGTCGCTTGAATGCCTTTCTACCGCCTTAAACAGAGAACGACCTGTGGAGAAAGCTTGAAGCCATATTGTCACCCATTCCTCGAGAAACTAACCGTGCTCTTATTGTATCTTTTCCTGGAAGGGTTCTTATTTGTATCGCCGCAAGAGGTGGTCCTTCTACCTACCGATCCTCCGGTCTTTGCCATTGCTGCGTTGCATTTTCCTTCTGGAATTAACGTAACGTATTTATTCATGCCATCTCTGTCTGTGTGTCCTTTATCACCAAACTTTATTCGTTCTTTCATGTTGTTGTATTTTCTGTGTCAGGTAGTGTATGGACTCTGAACTCACTGATATGCATAGTCCATAAATATATATATATATATATATATAAATATATGTGTGTGTATATATATATATATATATATAAATATATATATATATATATATATATATATATATTATTCCCATAGGTGACATTTTTATCAAAATTAACTTTCAACGCTGGACATGTTTTCCTACATCGGTATTTTTCCTTATATTTGGTAGGTATACGGTAAATTTATTATAAATACAAAAATAAATTGACAATTTGGGAAAAATAAAATAAAGTTAAATTTCGACGGCCATATCATTAATCAGCATGGTTTCCCTTAATTAACAAGTATTATTTGCAGAGAATAGAACAATCCTCTATTCCCTCTAGTATTGTGTTTGACATCAAATAAGTTACTCTTTTGTCAAGCAATACGTATACTTTTCTTCAAACACGAAAATTCTGTCATTTTAGCCTTCACAATTCATTAGGAAAAGTCACGATTTTTGGATATCAGCTGACACTCGATTCTTCTTAAAACACGAGTTTTCACTTTTAATATTATATCAAGACAATAACTTTTATAGAAATAATAAAAGCAATTTATTTTGATCAAATCATAGATTACAATTTCAGCTATTCTTACGGGAAATCCTCTTCATAGAAATTCTGTCAAAAATGCACTAATGAGCAACATTTCAAACAAATCACAATTATTTTCATAGAAATATTTTTATAATGATAAATTTATGTTAATCAAAATAATAAGATTCTACATACGGCTCTTCTCATAGTGGGTTTCATGCTGACTGGCAATTACAAGCTTTAATATATTGACATTGGATTTTAGATAGATACAACTTCTAGGCGACTCTACAATAAAGTGGGTAATATAATAATTACAAGTGCATACATGAAGACAAAATTTCCCGAATACAACACAGTGGACAAACATTGCTGAATGGTGACGTGTCATTTGGAATTTGATAAAATTGCAAATAAATTGATTTGTGCAATGAAACCCGATTCGAATGTTTGGGGCTGTTTCTGAAGAATGTGGATTTAGAGATAAAATTTGCCTCTTAATAACATTTTGGTGCTTGATGACAATCACACATTGAAAAGAGATATAATCATTTTTCAAAGACGGTTACAGATTACTTATTTAGTCAATCTAATATGATAAAGGGGCACTGTAGTCAGTGTTATTCAAATGGGCCTTGTCACTTTAATATAGATAAGCATAGCAAGGGTACTCATTGACCTTTCCTTAGAAAGCTATAGTGGTGCTTAAAGACTTTGCCACGAACACTATATATGGATTTTTTTTCACTTACTCTTATTTCTACTTTCAACAAAATTGTAGATTGTAAAGAACCTTGTTGCACCGAAGGAGGATCGAACCTTGGATCTTCGAACTGGCTAGCCGACATTCTACTGTTGAGTACAGATGCAAAAACCCTGAGAGTTTGGGGAAGTGGGAAGAAACCGGAAATTTTGGAAGCATTGGAAATTTTGATGGGAAGAAACTAATTTACGCGTTTCACATATGTTCTGTCTAATCCAACAACTGGATCGCCATTTAGAGAAGTTTACCCAATCTCTGTATTAGTGGAAAGATAAATTCTATTGAAATAACATTTTCAAAAATTTGAAATAACAAAATGTTCTTTGTAAATGTATAAATTATATTAGTCATACAAGTATAAAATTTTATTGGGACTAATATAGATTTCTTATAATCATTCACTATTAAATGAATATGAATTAAAAAAAAGTGTTGTAATAAGTAATTCATCATTCGGGAGTGTGTTTGGTTTTAAAATATTGGCAAATTAAATTACTGTTTGTTTGTGGAATTAATATTCATTTTTACGTACATATAATAAGAAAGTCAGAGAATTTAAATATTTTTTTTTATATCCAACAAAGTTCTTACAATTCTTCATGGTTCAACTACTTATAATTCAACGTATTAAAAGTAAATATGAGTTTTGGGTCAAATACATTTCTTTTACAATGCAAAATGCAATGTCTGAAAATTCCCACTTTTTGAAAACATTCAAAATTCCCTTCCTAAAAACCCTGTCTATTCCCGTGAATAAATCGGATTTTTTCCCATTTTTGCAACTCTACCGTTGAGCCACTGAGATGAAATTGCAAGCCCATATTGTCGAAATGGATGCTGCATTCTCCACTCTCTAATGTCAGATTGGCATGTAACTGTCAATCTGACTGACCACTTCCTGATACTTTTTCCTCAGGTTAGTCTGCTGATACTACTATTTTTCCCCAGGTTAGTATCATGCGTGGTCATTGTCCTCCTAATCTGAAATCGGAGCTCCATATCGAATAGTCCACTGACTCTGTGCTAGTCATATTAGGGTCACTTTCAGGACTCAGATATTTTAGCATTAACCTACATGATTAATTTGTTCAGGATCCATTGTAGAGAATAGAACCTTGCTGCCCCAACCATGAATTCAACCCTGGATCTTTCAACTGGACAGCCGACGCTCTACCGTTGAGCTACTGGGACAAAATTACAAACTCTTATTTTCGAAATGGACTTATCTTGCAATTTATCTTATTTTTAACACTTTACAACAAAGTTGATAAGTGTTTATGACTTTGTTCATTCTGTCTGTCTGTCTGTCTGTCTGTCTGTCTGTCCGTTAGCACGATAACTGCCGTAAAAATGACTTAATCAAAATGAAATTTTAGTATGTTGTTCAGACGGTCTGTAGAACCTATGGGAATATAAATGAATGATATCACCCAATTAGTTTTGGATTGAACCCGGGTCGAAAAAATGAAATACATTGAGCCCTATGGGACCTAATTTTTCAAACATATTTAAGCAGATTTAAAATTCACAAATTGCTTCGAAAATTTTAGGTAATATTCAAATTGTTCCATAAAATATATAAAAAAGAATTCAGCGAAATATATTCAGTAGTTTTTTAAATAAAAATTAAAATAATAATTACACCTCTTATATAAAACGATCACGTGACCATGATATGAAACGATCACATGACCCACTTCAAAATGATATATGGCATCCATCTTGTTTCAAAATCGTGATTTTTTTAAGTTCTTTTTAATTCATATTGAGTGTTGTATCCGTCCTAAAACTACTTCATTTTTGCTTAAATTCTGTGCATCTACATACTGAAACAGCGCAATGACAATATATTTGAGTTTAAATGCTCATCTAAATTTGATTATTTCTACAACTAAGCCAATTTTTCACCTATGTAAAATGTAAACAGCAAAATATATAGAATGAATTGTATTAGAATTCCTGTATTTTTTTAACACAAAATAATTTAGTTCATGGAGTCTGCATGGCTGATATGAATGAAATATTAATTGATTTCATAAAGAGAAGGACGATTTTTTTCGATGAAGTTTCAAGCATAGAGTTTAATTTTTTGTAGCTCCATGGTCTTAATTTTTAAATAAAATAAATTATTATAGTATTATGATGAATGACATGAATGGGGAATTAATTATGAATGAAATGCTGCTTTTATTGAGAGAGCCAGACGTGTTATTTTTTCTATGACGTCATTTGAATGAATTTCAGTTGTTTTCGATGAAGTTTTCAAATATAATAAATTATCGTAGTATTATGATAATTCTAAAACTATTACCGAGGAATGTATAACATTTTAGAGATGTTTAAACCAGGCAATTTATATTTCAATGCCGTCATTTGAATGAAGTTCATTTTTTTCGATGAAGGTTTAAGTTTTCAAATATAATAAATTAATGCAGTATTGTGATAAGTTTCAAAATATTACCGAGGAATGTATTGCATTTTAGATTTGTTTAAATAAAATTGCATTGAAGTTGGAAAGTGTTTCATAATCAATGCTTTAAGCATGATTGATCTTTCTTGTTTTAATTTGTAATTGTACAAAGAAAATACAATCGCTGATTCAGACGATTCGATGTAAAATACACTCAAACCTACTTTTGTGCGGTGGATAGGGACCGTATAAAAGAAAACGCATAAAAAAAATCGCACAAAACTTCACGAGTAGCTATAAAAAATAGTTTTCGCAACACAATTAAGAAGTATTTCTATTATGTCGTGAATAGGGACCGCGTAAAAAAAGTGTCACGTAGAAAATAACTCAAAACCTTACGAAATAACTAGGAATTGCTTTGTTAAACAAAATTAAGACACGAGGCTTGGCAGCTACTTGGAATCTCGCCAAACCTTTTGGAATCTGATTTAGAAAATACACATGCGAACATTTTTAAACATTTTATTACATATGCACTTATTTTACACATACAAAACTTTTCAAAACGTATAACCATTATCCTTCGTAGTCTGACAATATGCGAACTTTCTTGTGGTAAATTGGTTCAAAATCGCTTTCGTCACTTGAAGATACTACCTCGCACTCGTTTAGAGTTGACTTTTTTTCAGTTACCATGTAGTCGGTGATCAGTTTTTGCGACGACTGTTGTTTCACTAGACGCTTGTATATGTCTCGTTAGCCAGCTATACAAGATTGAAGCTCCTTCTGGAATTTTGAAGTGCTTTCAGAATTGGCATCGAAAACCTAAATGGCCGATCAAACCTACTAATTTTTTTTTATTGATAACTTCGTCAATTATGTTCCAATTTGATTGAAATTTTCATATACCGCACAAAAAAAATCGCACAAAAACGGGTTTGAATGTACATAGAAATAATTTTAAAGACCTTCCCCCAAAATATCAGATTAATGAATATTTTGATTGCATGCAATCCTGCTGTAGTACTGCTTTATTTTCAAACATACTCATATTCAAAGAGAAATGCATTTCTTTGAAAATTTAATGATCACGATGTGTGCGTAACAAGTTTCTGCATTGTTAAAATAATTGCTATATTGTTCACGTTTCTCGTGGTAAGCCTTTTTATAATTATTTTTATATTTATTATTTAAAATGCGAAATGTTCGACAAAATCAACAGAAGTTCATTTTTTTTTTAATAAAATATTTGAAATTATCGGAATGAAATTTTTTGGATAGAGAAAAATAATATTTTTCCTTAAAAAAAGTTGGAAATTGTAAAATATTATTCCAAAAATAATTATAATTTGCATATGATGTTGTCGATAAAATCATATATCTTTAATTGTCTATAATATCTTAAACTTTTATGACCATAATCAAGCATGTTTGTAGTTTTATTATAGATAGCATTCATAATATAAGCTTACTAAGATTATCACAAGACAACAAATTTCGGTGACATTTTTTCTCTGAGATTAGATTAGCCATCCATTACTTATTTTGGGTTGCTAAACATGAATATGACAATGACAATTTGAAATTGACTCCCAATCCTAAAATATTTGTAACTTAGTGCTTTTATTATTAAACAATGTGTCAACAAACGCATGTACCTGTTTACTTCATGTTACGGAGTCGCTTATGCATCTCCTCAGAGTTATCATTGAAAATTGTCCAACAGTAGTCTGCCGACATTGTAGTGTACCAGTTTCCCTGGTATATTTTCTCTATCTTCGCAATGTCCTGGTGAAAAAGCTCACGGTGCTCATCGTTAACCTGACCACAGTTTTCAGGAAAGAAGTCAAAATGACACTGTAGGAAGTCCATTTTTAGAGACATAGTGTTGAAGACCCAGACCGCCCGACTTGTCCTAAGACTTGAGCAGCCGATTGGACGGCCGCAAAGACATAGTGTGAAAGCCCCAGGCCGTCCGGCTCGTCCAGAGGACTTAGAGCAACAATTTGGACGACCGGGCAAAGACATAGTGTAACCAATTTTACTGTATGCAGACAACATGTCAATCATTAATTTTTTACAGTCCTTTGACTTCACATTTCCTAAGAATTTCCTTGACACAAGGCGAAAATAATTCCAAGGTTCTTTTCCATCTTGTTGGAGCACATTATCAAAATTTGCATCCCAAAAGAGCTTGCGGATCTGTGGACCAATGAAAATCCCCTCTTTCAGTTTAGCTTCGCTGATTGCAGGGAATTTCTTATTTAAGTACTTAAAGGTTCACTATTGTCTATGGCTTTCTCAAAATTTTTCATTAAGCCAGATTTTATGTAGGATTTGTTTTTCTCTCTAATAATGGTGGATTTTGTACTTTCTACTCTCCAATATCATATGTTTTTCTAGTAGGGCATTGTTTTTTACTTGGTGCAAAGTTTTGGCTTTAATGTCCCACTCACATAAAAGCAGCTGTACTTCGTATGTCCTAATTGAGGACCCATGAGAAGAGCTACCACTTTCAAATCACAACAAATATGCCAGTCTATGTCTTGGGAACCACATTTCAAAATCTTATTCAGAATTTTCATGTATATGTAATATATATTAATATTAACACATTTCATATATATTCAATGAGACATATATTTTAATACATTTCTTTTTATAAACGTTGCTATATAATTTACAAATTATTATAATTTGTAAGTTATATAAATTTACATATTCCCATACTTCATTTTTCACATATATTTCAAGGAAAGTGTGGGAACTGACTACCTCCGTATCTCCTAAACAAGAACCAATTGCTAATTTTAACTTTCATTTTTGTGTTCAGCGCCCCGAAAATAGTAAGAAATGATTTTTTTCATATTTGAGAAAATTTGTATGTTGCTCATTATTATTTAATTATTTTATCATTTTATAGGCCAAATTAATAATTTCTTGAAATTTAATTTTTTTTCAGAATTTTTAACAACTTTTGCCTCACAAATTTTATTTTATAAGTTCCACAGATAAATCTAGTATAATCACTTGACAAGGACATCATTACTAAACATACAAGTTTTCATAATAATTCACTTACCATCACAGCATGTCCCAGACTTGTTGTTCTATAGGTGATACGTCTGATATACCTGGATGGCCCATGGGAGGAAATTATGTCCTCGAAGACATTGTTGGGAAAGTTATGAAGTATGCATTCGAACCTTGTCTTGCTGATAAATGTAACATGGGTGTCTTGACATCATAGGAAGTGCAATTGGCTGCAGAAAATTGTCAACATACAAGCAAGGCGTCAGATTGGCTTGTAACACAGAGAGAGGAGATCGGCTGTCCCAGAAGATGGCTTCGCAGACTCCCATTAAGTGTGACGACCATGTGCCGCACCACAATTAATGTGGGGCAGGAACGCTGACTAGTGCTCATCCTTACACGTATGGGGCGGTGATTATCACTGACATGAAGTGGAATTCGTCATTAAAGACAACATGTCTCCAATCAGACACTGTCCGGACTGACCGAACTTGGCACCAATATAGACGATTCTAGACGATATAGACGCACCAATATAGACAACCAAAATTCAACCTCGCTCTAAATCAGAGAATTGTCATAGAGTCGTTAAATACATCTCAAAGGCATCTTTGTATACAACTTGCATTATCAAAGTATAAAATCCAGTTTCAATTTCCCATGAATGAGTACACTGGTTGTTTTAAATGATTCACTATACGTCGTTTTCATACGTGTTGAATGAGCCCTATATCATCATTGGCATTGACAGTTTGATCATTTGCATGACTTTTAAATCGACATTTGTATGCCGAGGTTTGCATGGCTGTACTTCAATTTTGTTATGGGTGCATACATTTTTATGCAATAGAGTGTATATATTTTTTACATTTTTAGAAATTTAAAGGTTTTAAAAATTTATAACGTTGTATAAAATCTTTTTAACATTTGCTGTAGAAATTAGTAAGAATACTTAATTGGCAAAGAAATTATCTTTATTTTGTCAAAGTTCAACTTTTTATTTAAATTAAAAATACGTCTTATTTCTACTCTTTTTTCCTAATAAGTCATTTATATCAGTTTGGTTTTTGTTATCTTGTAAATATTAAAGATACTTTAATGTTTATAATTGACTGTTTATTTTGTGCATAAAGTGCAAACAATGTAACAACAACTTTTCACATTCTGTTATAATTGGTATTATCGTGAAAAAGACTTATCTGCACTTTTTTCACAGAATTCTGAGAACTTAATCCCAACTGTCAATTTCAGACGTTTTCTTTTTATTTGTTTCACGTTGCGAAGAAATAATTATATTTAGAGCTTCTACTGTTCAGCGTGATAGAATACAGTCTCTAAAATTTAACTCATTTGTCGCATGTGATCATACAATGCACGGCATCTACGTATACGTGTACAAAAGTAAAGTATTTATTGTAATCTATGATTGAAAATTTACCATTTATGAAAAAATTAATTATGATAAAGTGATCTTGAAACATCTACTACTACTACTACTACTACTACTACTACTACTACTAAAATAATAATAATAATAATAATAATTATAATGATTATAAGAATATTAAAAATAATAATAATAATAAAAATAAAAATAATAATAAAAATAATAATATTAAAAATAAAAATAATAATAACTACACCATCCAGGGACCTGTTCTGCAAGCTTTCATGCTGACGTGACAAACAGAGACAATTTGATGCTGAATAGCTCAAAATAAACAGGATATCAGTATATGTGGTGTAATTTACAATATAAATGTAATTTTAACTATGGAAACATCCCCAATGGCTGGCTTGATGACCATGGAATTGTCCGTTGCAGCATTGTTTCGAGTTCAATTTAAATACAATTGAATCCGGGTATATGGAAAACAGATGTTGTTGGTTTTGATAGAGGTTCGCAAAATTGGGACACATACATTTTCTTTCTGATATTGAAAGTATCATCTATTCTATGCTGATGCACTTAACAAAATCTGATGTGGGCAACACATGACTTTCCTTATATAATGCAATGAATTTACTACTTTTACAGTTAAAAAAATGTTATTCTTATAGTAGATACTTATATTCTTTTCAAAATATTGAATTTTCTTCAATTAGTTGCCATTTTGATTGATTTAGCGTCATTTTTATCCATTTGGCGAGATTTTTGTTAATTTGGCAACAACTAAAAAAGTCGCCAAGTTGGCGTCATTTCGCCAAATTCGTCGCCAAAATTTCGCCAAGCGTTATGGACGACGAAATACGTTATTCTTACAGTAGATAAATAACTATGTTCGTTCAAATACAAAAGTATTACTCAAAGTATCTATTTCATGAATGGAACGTGCTAGATCCACGAGAATGATGTCACCCAATTTATCTCATGGTGTTACACTTGAAAAGTGAACATGCTTCTCAATAGGAAATATTTTTTTTTATTTTATGACTTTTTGATAATTTTTTTAAAAAATGTGCAATTTCTCCAGAACTGTTCATGTCAGCGTTCTAAAATTTATGTCAATCGTTTTCTAATGAAAAACTACATAAGAAATGTCTATTTGCGTAACTTTATTAGCGGTTTTGATTTTGTGACGAATTTTTCAAAATTTCGCTCAAAAATTTAGGGGGTTCTGAAAATTCGATTGCGTATACAAACAATAGGCTTCCAGTGTTTACGAATTGTGAATTTTATATCAAATTAAGTTCGAATCGGTCCATTCTTTCGTCAGTTATCGTCTCCACAGACTCATTGACACACATACATACACACACACATATTTTCACACACACACACACACACAGACATTACTTTAAAAATGTTTGATTCGTGATCAGGGATGCTTTAAACGTGCTGTCGCGTCGAAAACTCGAATTCGAATTTTCGACCCCGTCACAATATACTTTCCTTATACATTATGTATATAAGGAAAGTAATAAAGGCAAAACATATTATCGGATACTATGATCTGCGTCCAGAAAGTAATTTTTTGGAAAAATGTCGAACATTTTGAAATGTGTCCGAGAGTGTGTGCATTAGTGTGTGTGAGCTTATGTATAATAAAAAGGCCGACGCTGCGAGTTCAGTAATAATTACTGAAACATCAAAAGGATCTGCGTTCGACCGTATCTATATAAATAAAATTGAATTGTTTGAAATCTGTCTGTCTGTCTGTCTGTCCCGTCATCACGGGAGAACGGCTGAACCGAATTTGATGAAATTTTGTGAGTAGCCTTTAAATAGTCCTACTTAAAATTTAGTCCATGTCTCGAGTTTCTACCACCAGTGATTCTTGAGTTGTTAGTGAAAAACTAAACTTTCGTTTGTCCCATCATCACGAGAGAACGGCTAAACGGAATTTTATGAAATTTTGTGGGTAGTCTTGAAATCGCCCCTCCCTCTTAAATATAGTCTAAGTTTCGTGTTTTCAAGACTATGGGTTGTCGAGATATTAATTGAAAACGAAATTTTTTCCCAGTAGTTCAACCCTCAAACTCCCTTATTCCTCCAAACGAAAGGGTTGAAAACCGTTTTTTTAAAACGTGAAAATGAATTAAAATTTTATCTCTGAGTTTGGTGGCAGATTTTTGCGTTAAATAGTCACTTTCTAAAATCATGAATTGTTTGAAAACATGAGTTTAACTGGAACATCTATCACCATGGCTCACAAACTTTTACTCAACGATGAAAGTAGTATTAAAAAATCAAAATGGTTAATTAATTTTATAATTTTAAGAGGATACAATGACGTATTCATAGACGGGTCAGGTGGGTCTGGATCCCTCGAAATGATATTTCTGGATACGTATTTGCCAGTGCTGTCGTGTTTTCTCATTCAATTGTGATCCAGTATCAATTTAGTCAAGTTTTAGTCAAGTTTCGTTAGCTTTTTTCAATCTTTTTTTTGGATTGAAAGTTTACTATACTTTGGACAGCCTCCCGAAATGAAATTTCATCATACATCGCTGTGGGGATATATCATGTTGCTCGGCAACGTAATTAAATTAAATGTGTTTGCTAATGTTAATTATCATTTTTTGGGTTTGAATAATAATTGGATATAAAAATATACAATCTTATAAATGAACGGTTTGATTTTCCATTTAATTATATTAATTGCGGACTGTGTGAACCACTTTTATTCATGTTGGCAAAGAGTGTTGTTTAGTTTGGCCAAGCTTATATATTGTGTTTAGCTAATAAACTCACGTATTGTGTTTAGCCAATAAATTCATTTAGCCGATTGTTGAAACTGATAAAGAGAGTATGGATATATCTTCTAATACGATTTTAGTGTTTTCATTTAGTACATACAAACGGGATATGGATATTTTATTCAGATCTGCAAATTCAGAGGGGCAGGATATCGCTAACTTGGCAACTTTTCTTTTTTACCAAATTGGCGGAAATTTCGCCAAATATTAAAAACGACGCAATTGAATGAAATTTATTTTGCTTTCTTAGAAGAAAGTACTGAAATGATGTTTCGTTAGAATTTGTCTGACAGTCCAACCATCCTACTTAGTAGCACATATAGCGAATTTTTAAAATGTCACCAAATTGATAAAAATGTTTTCAAATCCATAAAAATATCTTGAAATTGATAAAATTGAGCTAAATAAATGAAAATAATTGTGCTTTACTATTGGATAGTATCGAGTTGATGTTTCGCTAATTTATCGCTAAGTGGGTCAGTCTGTTCTACAGTCCCACTTGGCGATAAATTTGGCGATTTTTAAAATGTCGTTAAATTGACGAAAATATCGCCAAACATTCAATAATTATAGCATTATCCAGACGATATTTTTTCCACCAATTAATTTGACGCAAATGATATAATGTCGTTTTGCAACGGATTTAAATCCAATGTGCTTACGCGGCAGACGATTTTTATTAAACTTTTTCCGATTTGAATAATAAAGATATGTATATAAAATAAATTCCATTGCCATTGCATATTTGTGTGGATAATATCAGTTACGGTCTTCAGGTTTAAACATTGTTACTATTGTAATTTTCGGGGATTATTGATATTTTCATGTTATTATGTCATTGTTTTATTGCGGCGAAAATTTTTTAAACTCATATATTGTGCGTTGCACGAGAAATCTTCTACAAACGCACGGATATATCTTCTAATCTACGAGAATATATGTAGTACATTTATATTGGCATATATTGAGATCATGTGCGGCCTTCTGGTATGAAGATTACGGAGATTATTGATATTTTCAATTTAAAACGTCATCTGTTTTATTTTGACAAAGAATTTTGAGACTCATATTGTAATACGAGTAATCTACTAACACTCGGACATATCTTCTAATCTACGACATTATAAGTAGTATGGGTATTCCCATATAATTTTAGCACTTTCATTTTGGCATATATTGGAATCAATTACTGGCTTCAGGTTTAAAGAATACTGGTTTATTGAAATTTTCAATTTATACATGTAATCTACTAATATAGGCTATATCTGCTAATATTCGCGTATATAAGTAGTGCGGGTGCCATACAATTTTAACGCATTTATTTTGCATATATTAAGTCAATTGCATATTTTTTGTAAATATGCTTACAAAAGGAGCCAGGATGTGTTATTCTTCAAATCTGTCCATTGTTGTTGTTGTTGTTGAGACCTAGACAGTCCGACCTACCGGAAAGTTATCAGGTAATTGTTTGGACGGCCGGGAAGAGCCATCCAATTTGGACCGGAACCCAGTGGGGAAGGCATCCTTTGAAAATGATTTTGTATAGCTAGAACAAAGATTCTTATACTTCTTTTTAGGAGACTTAGATTAAACATTTTAACACAATATTTTGATTAAAAATGTCATTTAATATACTATAGGAATTTGCACACGAATGGAGAAATTTAAGTTTCTTTATATTATACTATTTCCTTTATACTCCGTATGAAAAAAGGGTATGCCTCTAATTGTAAATATGTTTTGCTAGTAAGTACCTTTTCATGCATTTACAGTGTTTTAGTGATCACTGGTTTTGCTCGGGAAATAGGGCACATAGACTTTTTTTGATTTCTACCTCACAAGTTTTAACTTCGTCCCTTCAAACATCTTATTGTTCTCCATTTCGAAGTGCCTTTCATTTTTGCAACTGTTCATCTTCTTTATAGCACAACCATTTTTTTCCAACTATTGCCGTCCTCTCACTCGGCAATCCTTATATACTTTGCATTCTTTTACTTTCCTTATATACATAATGTATAAGGAAAATATTGTGACGGGGTCAAAAATTCGAATTCGGGGTTTCGACGGGAGATCACGTTTCAAGCATTCCTGATCACGAATCAAACATTTTTGAAGTGATGTCCATCTGTGTGTGTGTGTGTGAAAGTATGTATGTGTGCATGTGAAAGTATGTGTGTGTGTGTGTGTGTGAAAGTATGTGCGTTTGTGTGTGAAAGTATGTGTGTGTGTGTGTGAAAGTATGTGTGTGTGTGTGTGTGTGTGAGTCTGTGGAGACGATAACTGACGATCGAATGGACCGATTTGAACGAAATTTGGTACAAAATTCACAGTCCGTTAATACTGGAAGCCTATTGTTTTTATACGTAGTCGAATGTCCAGAATTGCCTTAAATTTTCGAGTGAAATTTTAAAAAAATCGTCAAAAACTCAAAACCGCTAATAAAGTTACGCAAATAGACATTTCTTATGTAATTATTCATTAGAAAACGAATGACATAAATTTTAGAACGCTAACATGAACCGTTGTCAAGATATTGGACATTTTTTAAAGAAATTATCAAAAAGTCATATAAAATAAAAATAAAAATATTTCCTATTGAGAAACATTTTCAATTTTCATATGTAACACCATGCGATAAATTTGGTGACATCATTCTCGTGGATCTAGCTCGTTCCACTCATGAAACAAGATAGTTTGAGTAATACTTTTGTATTTGAACGCCAATAGTCATTTATCTGCTGTAAGAATAACTTATTTCTTCATCCATAACGCTTGGCGAGATTTTGGCGACGAATTTGGTGGAATGTCACCAACTAGGCGACTTTTTTAAATGTTGCTAAATTAACGAAAATTCTCCAAATGGATAAAATTGACGCTAAATCAATGTCGACTCGTTGATGATGACGACATGGAAAATGATCACTCATTGACGAAAATTCAATATCTTGGAGAGAATATAAATAACTACTGTAAAAATAATCTATATTTTTTTACTGTAAAAGTAGTAAATTCATTGCATTATATAAGGAAAGTCATGTGCTGCCCACATCAGATTTTTTTTTCAGGGACACACGACTTTCCTATGTTGGATTGGTCTTCATTACTTTCCTTATATACATAATGTATAAGGAAAGTATTGTGACGGGGTCGAAAATTCGAATTCGAGTTTTCGACGGGAGAGCACGTTTCAAGCATCCCTGATCACGAATCAAACATTTTTGAAGTGATGTCTGTGTGTGTGTGTGTGTGAAAGTATGTGTGTATGTGTGTGTGTGTGTCAGTGAGTCTGTGGAGACGATAACTGACGAACGAATGGACCGATTCGAACCAAATTTGGTACAAAAATCACAATCCGTAAACACTGGAAGCCTGTTGTTTTTATACGCAATCGAATGTTCAGAACACCCCTAAATTTTTGAATGAAATTTTGAAAAAATCGTCAAAAATTTAAAACCACTAATAAAGTTACGCAAATAGACATTTCTTATGTAATTTTTCATTAGAAAACGATTGACATAAATTTTAGAAAGCTAACGTGAACCGTTCTCGAGATATTGTACATTTTTAAAAAAAATTATCAAAAAGTCATATAAAATAATAAGAAAAATATTTCCTATTGAGAAACATGTTTACTTTTCATATGTAATACCATGCGATAAATTGAGTGTAATCCTTCTCGTGGATCTAGCTCGTTCCATTCTTGAAAAAAGATACTTTGAATAATACTTTTGTATTTGAACGCCAATAGTCATTTATCTGCTTTAAGAAAAACTTATTTCGTAGTGCATAACGCTTGGCGAGATTTTGGCGACGAATTTGGCGGAATGTCGCCAACTTGGCGACTTTTTTGAAATGTTTCCAAATTAACGAAAATCTCGCCGAATGGATAAAAATGACGCTAAATCAATGAAAATGACGACTAATTGTCGAAAAATCAATATCTTGGAAAGAATATTAGTATCTACTACAAGAAAATCCTATTTTTTACTGTAAAAGTAGTAAATTCATTACATTATATAAGGAAAGTCATGTGTTGCCCACATCAGATTTTTTTTATGTTAGCTTGGGGTAGGTTCTGATTGGATCCCCTTATTTGATGCATCTTATTCGAGTCTTATTCGGATGCATAGGTTACGCCAATGCAGATAGCGTGATTTTCTCATCTGTTGATGCCATTGCTAGTTGTAAAATTTATGGGTCGCACACATCTCTGAACAAAGCTCTCAAACCTGGTGACACTCGTTTGACTCTTTTGTTTAACTTGTTTTCATTGGTGTAGTACCTGAATTATTATTGCGTATTGGTCTCAAAATTAAAAATCCTGTATGACTGACTACTTTTATTTGGAAAGAAGTGTTGAATGGTAATTTTCTTAGATTTCGATTTTACTTTATTCCTATTTCTAGTAAAAGGAAGTAAATATATAGTATTCACATACAAATCATCAGAAACTATTGAAAGAATAAAAAAATTAAATACCCACGTCATTATCCAATAAATCAAACCGTTCACGAAACATCTGTGAGCTTGCCAGATACTTTATTGCCTGTGATCTCATTTGCGTATCTAGGACGTATTAAAGGAGCTTATTTAGGGTGCATGAACATTCTTTAGTAATAGCCAATCAGAAGAGCTTATTTGGGAATCTAAATATAACTTATTTAGACGCACAAAATTAGCTTATTCAGTGCATATAAAAACGACTTATTTAGAACGTACTAAAATAGCTTAGCTCATTACACCCGCGTAGAGAGCGAAATGTGAATTTAAGGCATAATTGTCAGTCGTATTACGCGTACCGTTAGATATGCCCAGCACTAAGACCAACTCGTATTATGTTTCCGAGTAGCAATCTTAGGCATGTTTAGTTTCTTATTTAAAATATATTACGTCTGCTTTGCGGGCGGATTGCAGCCTTGCGCGTGCTCGCGCAACTGCCGACTATGCCTTTTGAAAAACTTAATGACTTCAATTAATCCCTACTTTAAATCTTAGACAACGACATGAACATTTTTCTGATTTTGAATAAAATATATACAACATCGTTATCTGATGCATAAAAACTGATAAATTTATAGTGAAACAAATTACTCATTATCGCATCTGTCTTTCAACTTGCTTAGACTTTTTAATTCGAAATAATAAATGAATAGGATATTTACTCTCAAATCCTCAGTATTTAACATACGAGAAAAATGTTCTATCAAACTCATTACGAACCTCATCAAACTATTGTAAAGCATCTCTTAAACATTTTTCTGAATTCCTCATTACTTTTTTTGTTGCATTTCAGTTCTAAGACATCCAATTGAATCTTTTGCAAATCGCAACTACACTTTCTTTGCTTAAAAAATAGATTAAATGGTATTTAAAGTGAAGACTATTAAGAAGTTTCTGATTACTGAATTTATTTAGAGAATATACTAAACAGATCGTAAGAAACTGTACATGCTTGAAACCGTTACTCTATCCATTAAATATTCATTAAAGATTAGCAAATATAAAAACACTATTGGCAACAAAAAAAATATAATGATTTGGAATTGCTTCTGATTTAATTGATATCTTAAAGATATTCAAGTGGCTTAAACACATGCTATTCATTTTAAAATTCCCCTCTTCATAAATAAATCGAATTCTTTTGTTTTGAAAGTATGTTATTAAAAAAGAAATTTATGAAGATTCCTTAAAATGATGGTAAGTGGTATAAATATATTTTGATAAAACTGTTTTAACATTTTTATTATCTTTTACATGTTCATTTCGTTCAGTCATACGAATTTTTGAAAGACCGTAGGTGAAATCTCTAAAACAGAAATTGAAAATTCTTCGTCAATCCCACACCTCACTGAAAATCAATGTTGAATCCGTATTATTCATCAACTAAGCTCTCTACATAGCCAATTCTTAGACTTATACGATTCAAAGAAATTTTTGAACCGGAAGTGAAGCATCGAAATCTGAAATCCTTGATGAACCATCAGTAACTCCTCCAGAATCTGATGCTGAATTCATATCATCCATCACCTTAACTCTACCTGTAGTCTTGAAAAATAAATGTGTCAAGATCATATTTTTTACCGAAATTGGAAAGCCATATGAAAGTATTCTACCTACTCCGAAATTTGATTCTAAGTTTGTATCAGTTATCGTCTACTATTGTCAATATGGTTCAAATAAAATGATATATTTTAAACTGTATATGAAGAAAGAACTGGAATCTTTAGCTAAACAAACTCAATTCCAAAGTAGTCATGTCTTAAGCCTTTTAACCACCTTTTAAAAAAAAAATTCTTCAGGCGCTTGATGGTCTATTTTTGAAACCACCAGGAAAATAGCTAGATTGAAATGTGAAATATGAAATGTAGATGGCAGCACAGTATTTGAGTGTTTATAATTCACTTCTCAGTATATCTGTCAAGCTTTGTTGTAAACATTGGCATTTGTTCTTGTTTTAAAAATATATATATATATATATATATATTTCAAAAGCGCTGCTTAGAATCTCTTCCCTAAGATTGTATCTTTGGATTTATCATTTTCATTGCAGGTTAGTAAAAGTATTTTTTTATTGTTTTCTTTAGAAATAGAAGGTGGTTTCATCTGAAACCATCACACACTTAGTGCAAATCAAAATTCAAAACTTTCCAATTTCGATTTATTAAAAATCGATATTTATTGCTAGAATTTTTATTGCTTAACTTCTTATAATTATTCGAAGAAGATATAATATTTAGTAATCATTAATTTTTAGAAAAGTATAATGTCTAGAAGGGTGTTATTTGCCGGAGAAGTACTTGTTCTATTCTCAGAGTTTCAATAAGATGATGATTCTTTGCAGTGGCGGATTTCAGGAGGGGCGATTGTCCTTCCCTCCCCCCCCCAAACGCCTGACAAACGTCGACGTTTTATCAGATAAATTATAAAATTAAAAAAATATATATATCATTAGGGAGATACTTTGGCCTTGCTCTCCCTCCCTCAGTTTATCCACGAAATCTCGCCCCCATAATAAAAGTCAAAAGTCTGAGCCTATGGAAGGCTGTGACGTCATATTTGGCGAGCAATGCTTGTACAAGACTACCGACTATTTACCACGTGAACAGTAGCCAATAAGAGCCTCTGGTTGGCTACTGCACACGTGGTACAGAGTCGGTAGCGTCGTATAAGCGTTAATCGTTCCAAAAACTTGCTGCTCCTCTGATATATTTATAACAAAAAATAGAGTGTTATATTGTGATTTTGTGAGGTGCTTTAAAACTGATTTGCAATGTTTGGGAGAGATATATTTTTTTCTTCCAATCTTCATCGTTTTGCTTTGGTCTTAAAAAAATGATAGGCCGTATTTTATAAGCTGCAAAGAACTTACTATAAACTTCCGAATTTGTTCTAGTTATTTAAAAAATGTCAAATATCCGTATATAGGAAGCCGTTAAGAAAATCCTAAGTGAATAAACCTCCGAGAACATTTCGATCTACAGATCGCCCCCCCCCCCGAAAAAAAAATAAGAGGCCAAAATCCGCCACTGGTTCTTTGGCGTCTGAGTCAGGTGAAGATTTTGTTTCTGATGATCCCGAAGTAGTCATTTCTTCAAGATGAATCTGATAATAATGAGTCTGACGATTTGCAAGCAGCAGGTCCTTTACGTGTCCCGTCAAAAGCAGTGTTGTTGTTGTTGAGACCCAGACCGTCCGACCTACCAGAAAGGTGTAAGGTAACTGTATGGACGGCCGGGAAGTGCCACCCAATTTAGACCGGAACCCAGTGGGGGAGGCATCCACAGGGACCGTACCCTCCTTCCCCTACCACCAACCTCTCGGAAGGACTTACGGACCCACATGTTTAACGTGATCGTACTCCGCATGAACACGGCGGCATTTGTGGCAGCGTGCAAATCTAGCGCGCAAACCACGGGGATACCGCACCCGAGATGGCCAACAGCACACGGTGTTCCGAGGTGGTCACCCACCAAGTACTAACCGCGCCCGATGCTGCTTGACTTCGGTGATCTAACGAGAACCGGTGTTTTCAGCACGTCAAAAGCAGTGTGGAGAACAAAAATCAAGCCTCAAAGAAGACTTTCTGAAAGAAGTGGATCACCTGATGAAATACTAGAATTGGAATTGCAAAACTCCATTGGTATTATTTCAACAATTTTTTACGTTAAGTTTTATGGAAACAATAGTATTCCAGACTTATCTATATGCAATGCAATTCAAAAAATCATTTATTCCTCTTACATTTTTAGAACTAAGCATATTTTTGCATTAGATTTGTTAATAGGAATAAATAAAAGTGCCCAGTTACCATGATTTTTGGTCGTCTTCCCCAGATTTGCATGACGCATTCATTTCAAATATTATGCCAGTAAAACGTTTTAGTCGAATTTTGAGTCATTTGCATTTGAATGATAATAGTATCCAACCAAAAACGGGAGACGTGAATTTTGATAAATTGTTTAAAGGATTCCCGTTGCTTACACATTTGTCAGATAGATTTCTTACGTTTTTTCACACGAATGAAAAACAATTGATCGATGAGTCAATGGTTAAGTTCAAGGGCAGGAGCACTTTGAAACAATATATGTCCAAAAAGCTGATCAAAGAGGGATATGAAGTGCGGATGAGATACGATCAAAGTGGATATGCCTGCCAGTTTGAGATCTATGAAGGAAAAAGGTGCCCAGTAGTGGGAAAAATCTTGGACAGCGAGTGATTAAAACCTTATGCCAGCCATTATTTGGCAAAGGTCACCGAACATTCTTCGGTGGGTATTTTACCTCATATAATTTGTGAGTGTTTTTGAAAAATCACAATTTTTTTTTTGTATGGATGTGATACGGTAAACCCAGCAAGAGTAAATTTACCTAAATTGAAGGAAGATAAGATGTTAGGACGTGGTGAATACGATTATGCGATAAGTGATGTAGGGATTTACTGCATAAGATGGAAGGAGAAGATAATTGTAAACATAATATCTCATTTGGATGAACCAACTAAAAAATGGAGGTAAATCGCAAAGAAAAGAATGGAGAAATGAAAGCCATTCATGTCCAAAAGCAGTCATTGATTATGACAAGAATATGGGATTTGTTGACCATTTTGATCAATTGAAGAGTACTTGTGAAATTTATAGACGAAGTTCAAAATTGTGGCACAGGATCTTTTTTCATTTTTAGATGTCTGTGTGGTAATTCCGTTTATAATTTATCAGGCATTAGAATATTTTGATAAAGACTTTTTAACCATGAAAAATTTTCGTCATGGAATTATACGGGAACTAATTGCACGTCCCTAAATTAAAGAGCTATGTTGTTAAAACTACGACGACAGTGAAGAAACACAAGCCACTTATACAAGAAAATGAACGTTTTATAAATTCGGATCATATTCTCGTTCACTCATCATCTCGTAGATGTGCACTGTGTAGCACAAAGATGGAACCACATAGAACAAGGTGGATGTGCAAGACCTGCAATGTACAAGACCTGCAGTGTGCAAGACCTGTAATGTGCAAGACCTGCTCTGTGCTTGCATTCAAAGCAAAACTATTGCTTTGAATGACTAACAAACAAATTAAAGTATTTAAACTAATTGCAACAAATTAACAAATTAAAATATTTGCAAAACAAATTAAAGTTTTTGCAAAACAAATTAAAGTTTTTGCAATTTATATTGTAAAGATATGAACAAAAATGTGTCTATGTGCGCGGTGGTTTCAATTGAAACCACCCATTTAAAAAAAATGAACAAACAAAACAAAATATTTGGATATTAAAATATGTTAAAATGACGTATTCATGTAATCAAGTTATTTTGTAATTATTTATAAAATTTAACATCCAGCTCCTCAAAGGATAAAAAGGTCCAAAGACTAATATATTTGATATTTGATAAATTTTAGTAAAAATCTCAAAATTTGAGAAAAAATTTGCGAAAGATCGCCCCTAAAATAATAACCTAAAAGCTTTAATTGAAATTCGGCAATAATATGCAAAAAACTAAAATTACCAAATATATTTCATAATCAAATAAATTTCATAAATCCCTTAAAATTCGCGAAATATTTACTGCCTTGCCATCATCTAATCTCTATCTATAATAGATCTTGTCTATGTTTTAAGGAAAACTTTTTAGTAAAAATAATACTGTGACAAACATTTTACCAGTAAGGAAATATTTTATAATTATTCCATGCCATTATAAATGAAATATTGTTTTGTGTTGACGAAAGTGCATTTTGTTTCCTTAATGTGATTGACTGTAGACTGTATGGCATTCATGACCTCAAGCAACGAATTCCAGATAATGGAAATACATTTTGTAAGCGTCAACAATTAACGCAGACGGACGGTCGTCAGTGAGTGACATTAACTGCAAATGAAGTTTTGTGGGATAATATATAAGCCCCATATAAAGCCATATACACATCATAATATCACGTGGTTTTGTGGACCTCGTACTGTTACGCGCAATTTATATATACCAATAAAAGTTTCCTCTGTGGTCAATTACAGCGTTCTCATACACGCTCATCAGTTCATAGGTCTAGAGTCCATGACCACGGTAATGCGAGCAACAAGTCGTACAACGACAATGGCAACCAATACAGATACTCCCTTATTTCTCTTAAGAAATTCGAATTTAATATAAATTAGATTTTTTTTATATAATTACTTCGTCATCACACTCGACTCTAAATTAAATTGAGAATGAGTATAAATTCTAAAAGTATTGAAATGAAAACAATTGCGAAATTAATAATTGGAAATGTTAGTCAAAAGTATACGTGTATTGAAATAAATTATTATGTGAAAGAAAATAAAAGTGTCGTTAATTAATAGTTTATTTAGTGCTTATCTTTTAGGAATTAGGTTTATATACAGGTTGACGCCGGAATGCACAACAGGTGGGTTATATATTGAACGCATGACTTTGGATACGCTATTTGGTCCCGAACCCGGATAAACTTAATTGTTAATTGCGAGTTAAATAATATTTCCACCAAATTTAATGCTCCTTGACTTCCCTCTAAATCAATATATTTTCCTCAGATTTTGCTGTCCGTTCCTACTCTGTTTTAGAAGTTGTGGCACAGTTTTTATATTACATAGATTGATCCTCTTCTTTGGCTGCACGTCATTCATAAAGCTGTGAGGTTGTGTAATATAAAACGGCGTTCTATTACAAGCATTGATCAACTCCCACACAAATAAGCATATGCATATGAAGACACGGTTGAAGGATATATTGAAAATATTCAAATAAATATTAGACTAAAGACAATCTAATGAGCTCAAATCGCTATTACAGCGTGGCTTATACATATAGGGTTACAAGAAAAGTCTTACTTCGCCAATTTCTCACGAAGTATGGCAGCTATCTATGCATTTCTTATACCGTTGTATAGGAAACCCCTATGGCCCATACAATGAGACCAGGGGGAACCTCGTGGACCATATTTTGGGGGGTTAGGGACCCATCTCAGCCCATTTTGCAGGTAGTGGAATAACGCGAATTATAAATTTTCAGAGCGAGTTAAATTTAGTTCAAACATATTTTATTTCCATAACAGAAGATGCATAGCGACACTCCAAGTGCAAAAAAAGCGGAAAGCGGTCTGATTTACTGTACCTATATGGTATATCATATTTATATTAAGTTGAAATGTTATATTTTATGCTGATTCCGCAAAGCACACAGATGATATGCAAGAGAGGTATGTCAGAACTTCGTGAAACAGTGACGGGAATCTTTGCTCATTATGCAAGTCCGTTACATCTGCATACAGGTATCATATTGAGAGAAAGCTTCCGCGTTTTATGCGAATTGTTTATCTGTCATTTTAAGGAAGGAAAATTGTTTCTTATGCAATAAATTGTCTGTTATGCATTCGGATGTTATCACTTTGTCTAAACACTCTGTTGTTTTTCTCGGTGGTTTGATTTTCGGAGGAGAAGCTGTAAAGTCCGTTATCACTTTTTTTATGGAAATAAACATTTTTGTAATAAATTTGACTCGGTTTACAACGTTCTGAATGTAATTTTACCCCTATCTGCAAAAGTATCCGAGATGAGCCACTAACTTCCTAAAACACGGGGTTCCCTTGATTTCATTGTGTGATTATTAGAGTGTTTTTTATATAACGCCTTACGAAGCACATAACTAGTTGCCATAGTTTGTGATATATTATCATGATGAATGACATTCCTTGTAACTTTGTATAGCACGCGATATATACTATAGTGACATTGTCGACATCATTATGTTTAACTTAAACACAGTAATTTAATATAGAGTGTTCTGTGTAATATAGAAAAATTATAACACGATGTTTAAACATGAGACCTTTTACAAACATTTCACCTTCATATATTTAAAGATCCCTAATTGATGTGCATTTAACCGACCGCACAGATAAAAGGCAATCACTCGCGTGAAATTAAAATTTGCAGATGAATCATTAATCGTTTCTATAGAAGCGTGTACATCGGCAATAAAACCCTGGCTTTATATTTGAAGTTTTAATTCTGAAGAATTCCAGATCTTTCAAGTAAGTTAGAATTAATTAAACACTGCCTTAATGATTTCACTTTTCCGGAAGATAGTGTCCTAAATTTGTTGAATAGAAACAGAGGATATTGACACAGTAGGATGAAATTAATTATTTTCTCAGGTGGGATAAAATAAAAGTCCTAAGTAATTTAGTTTAGAAATTGGTTCATATTATTCATTAATTGAAAACAATAAAATATTTGGAAACATCGTAGTTGGTAGTTAGCAATCAAGTAAGTTTAACTGGATTTGAATAGTTAAATACGGGAATAAATCAAACCATTGACTACAAAAAGAATATGTCCAATATTAGTAACTGTAAAATTCTAACAAAATTAAATTTCTTTATTATCTTTAAACTCTGTAATGTTCTGAGTACAGATAATTTTCTCTACACCTAAAGTGATTTAAATTTAAATTCAGTCCAACTGAAAAACAAGCTGAAAAGCTGAAATCATCAACACTCCTAATGTTCAAAAATTATAAACAGATACAAAGGTAAAAGGTAAAGAGCATATTTATTTACTAACTGCACTGATTATTGTCTGAATAATTAATTTGAAGGAATTTGCAATAAAACATACAATTGTTATGATCTCTAAACTCTGTAAAGTTCTCAGTAGAGGCTATTTTCTCTACACCTAAAGTGACTTAAATCTAAATCCCGTCCTGTTGAAAAGCAAAGAAACAACACTTTTAATGCTCAAGAAATTGTAAACAGACACACATGTAAAAAGTAAAGGGAACATTTATTTACTAACTACACGGTTTTCTGTCTGAATAATTAATTTATAATAATTTGCAATAAGACATATGATTGTTAACTGCAATTATAATTAACGTTTAATCGTAAATCTTCATGCACAGCGATAATTGTGAAACTCTTTGTTTATAAGAATGAACAACAAGGCATATAATTATTAACAGCAATAATAATTATAGTTTATTTGTAATTTTTTATGACAAAAAAAAATTGTGAAATACGTTGTTTATAAAAAATCAACAATAAGGCGTTTCATTGTCCTAGGCCATATTTTTGGAGTTTCTGCCAAATATAATCATCCCAAAGACGTTGTAAACTTGTTAGACTAATTAAACCTTTTATCGTGTTCGCAATTTAAATGATTACTGATTACTATTTAATTAACTAACTAATTAAAACATCAAACCCCGCATTGCACATCCATGGGTTAATAGACTATATGTAAAATTTCAGAATTGTCAGTCCTGCAGTTTGTTAGTAATGCAGTGTAAAAACAGCGCAGGATTATTTTAAATAGGCAGCTCATAATGATATTAGTAATAACAATTTATCTTTATATAACGATAATGACATAAAATAGAAAATAATAAAATGCACACGGTTGTTTTATAATTTAAAGTTATAAAATTTTCTGGGAAATAATAATATATTTTGCTTATAATATTTTACAAATTTTGCAATTGAATAAACTTGCAAAGCGCTATATAATAATAACTATTATCAAAATCAATGTAACATTAAAGAAAACAATTAACTTTTCACAATCAAAATTCGCAATTAAAATCTAATTACCACCAATAAATTAAAAATGATCTGAAAGGAAAATTAATGCTGTTAATCAAGTCTTTTTTGTGATTAGAACTGCACATCTAGAGAACAACATAATGTTCAATTAAATTCTAATTCCTTAAATACCGTCTTTAACCATTTTTTGGGACACAATCAGTGACTAGCAGTAATGAAGTTTGCTAAATCAATCATTTTTAACGTACGATTACCAAAAGATTCTTTGAAATGTTTTGGAAGTTTTGCTTAATTTAATCATTTTATTTCATGATTGAAGAAGGATCTTGGAAGTTACAGAAACTAGATTAAATTTTATTTAGATTCCTCAGAGAATAATGATTAAACCATATGCAGGAACTCCAAGTTGTTTGATTTCGGCTTTTATTAGAGTTTAAAATTATACTAGGTAGACATATAATTGTATATGAAGTAAGAATGATTATAATGGTATAAACTAATTAACCATTTCCATCCACGCTTTGCTCGGTCAAAATGAATAGTAGTTAATAAATGGAGTGCAGATACACTTAATAAAAGTCCTTAATTTCAAATAGCTTTTTAAATTTAATCATAACAAGAAAGATCATTCATGCATAAAGCATTGAATATAAAACACTTTCCAACTTCAATGCAGTTTTATTTATACATCTCTAAAATGCAATACATTCATCGTTAATATTTTTAAAATCATCACAATAATGCATTCATTTTTTAAATTTGAAAACTTAAAACTTGATCGAAAAAAATGAACTTCATTCAAATGACGGCATTGAAATACAAATTGTCTGGTTTAAGCATCTCTAAAATCCGATACATTCCTCGATAATATTTTAAAAACTGCCATAATACTACAATAATTTATTATATTTGAGAAATTCATCGAAAACAAATGGAGTTTATTCAAATGACGTCATCGAAATATAACAAGCCTGGCTCTCTCTATAAAATCAGCACTTCATTGATAAACATTTTCCCATTCATTTCATTCATCACAATACTATAATAATTTATTTTATTTTGAAACGTAAGACCATCGAGATACAAGTAATTAAACCCTATGCTTAAAACTTCATCCAAAAAAGCGTGCTTCTCCCTGTAAAATTAATTGATATTTCATTCATATCAGCTATTTTGCAGACCCCATGAGCTAAAGCTAAATAATTTTGCGTTAAAGAAATGCAGCAATTCGTGTACAACTCATTCAACATCATTTGGTATTTACATTTTCCAGAAGTGAAAAATAGTCTTTGTAGAAATAATCAATGTTGGATGATCCTTTAAACTCAAATATATTGTAATTGCTTTATTTCAGTATGTAGATGCACATAATTTAAGCAAAAATAAAGCGGTTTTAGGACGGATGCAGCGCTAAATATGAATTAGAAAGAACTTTAAAAATCACGATTTTGACACAATATGGATGCCATAATGTATTTTGAAGTGGGTTACGTGATCTTTTCATATAGTGGTCACGTGATCGCTTCATATGAAAGGTGTAATTATTGTTTTAATTTTTATTTAAAAAACTACTGAATATATTTTCCTAAAAATTTTATATACTTTATGGGATGATTTGAATATTTCCTAAAATTTTCGAAGTAATTTGTAAATTTTAAATCTGCTTAAAAAATGTTTGGAAAATTAGGTTCAATATATTTCATTTTTTCATCCCTGGTTCAATCCAAAACTAATTGGGTGATATTATTCATTTATATTCCTATAGGTTCCACTGTCCGTCTAAACAACATACTAAAATTTCATTTTGATAAAGTCATTTTTACGGCAGTTATCGTGCTAACGGACAGATAGACAGACAGACAGACAGAATAAACAAAGTCTTAAACACTTTTCAACTTTGTTGTAAAGTGCTAATAATGGCATCAACTTTACAGATCAGTTAACACAGAAATTGCGATATGTAGAATAATATTTCTTCTTCGAACACATAGTGTTGCTTTATTTTCATCATTACGTAATATTTTAGATTTAAACTTAATAAGTTATATAAATATTTCTTTAATAATTTATTTTAAAAAATAGCTAATAAACAATTTAGTTATTTAAAACGCAACTCAATTACCATAGTTTCGACAATGGATTAAAATAACTAATTTATTCGTTCATAAAATTTTCGTATCAGAAAGAAAAAATCGTCTGTTGTAACTTTAAATTAAAATAACTCAACGGATGATAATATGACAGTATAATAATAATAACGGTTGATAGTAAACCAATATAATTAAGAAAGATCAATCATGTATAAAACATTGATTTTGAAATACTTTCCAACTGAAATGCAAATTTATTTAAACATCTCTAAAATGTAATACATTCAATGGTGATATTTTTTTAAATTATCACAGAGCTACAATAATGTATTTTACTTGAAAACTTAAAACGTCATCGAGCAAATAAATTTTATTCAAATGACGTCAACGAAATATAAATCGTTTCACTCTATGTAAAAGCAATGAATATTTCATTCATATCACTTTTATTCCAAACTCAAGAACTAAATAATATTAAGTAAAAAAAATGAGCAATTCAACTTATTAGAACTCATTTTACAATCACTAGTTTACATTCTGCATCAATTATTATTAGGCTTCGTCGTAGAAATACTCAAAATTTGATGATCAATTAAACTCAAAATTGCGTTATTATAATTGCGTGGCCACAGAATATAGATGCACAGAAAATACGCAAAAATAAATACAGTTTTAGGACAGATGCAACACAAAATATAAATTTAAAAGAACTTAAAAGTCACGATGGTTACACTGGGAAAAAGATGGATGCCATATTACTTTCCTTATATACATAATGTATAAGGAAAGTATTGTGACGGGGTCGAAAATTCGAATTCGAGTTTTCGATGGGAGAGCACGTGTCAAGCATCCCTGATCACGAATCAAACATTTTTGAAGTGATGTCTGTGTGTGTGTGTGTGTGTGTGTGTGTGTGTGCGTGTGTGTGTGTGTGAAGGTATGTGTGTGTGTGTGTGTGTGTGTGTGTGTCAGTGAGGCTGTGGAGACGATAACTGACGAACAAATGGACCGATTCGAACAAAATTCGGTACAAAATTCACAATCCGTAAACACTGGAAGCCTATTGTTTTTTAACGCAATCGAATGTTCAGAACTCCCCTAAATTTTCGAATGAAATTTTGAAAAAATCGTCAAAAAATCAAAACCGCTAGTAAAGTTACGCAAATAGACATTTCTTATGCAATTTTTCTTTAGAAAACGATTGACATAAATTTTAGAATGCTAACATGAACCGTTTTCGAGATATTGTACATTTTTCAAAAAAATTATCAAAAAGTCAAATAAAATTAAAAAAAAAAATATTTCCTATTGAGAAACATGTTCACTTTTCATATGCAATACCATGCGATAAATCGGGTGACATCATTCTCGGGTATCTAGCTCGTTCCATTCATGAAAAAAGATACTTTAGTTAATACTTTTGTATTTGAACGCCAATAGTCATTTATCTGCTGTAAGAATAACTTATTCCTTCGTTAAAACTAATAATTCCAAGGTTTATAAAAATTTTGTACAAAATTCCAAGATTTAGATTTTTTTCATTAACTATTGGTTAATTCCCACGAGTATGCAAAGTCTCAAACTTCTACCTTCAGTAAAGTGTCATTTAGCGGTGTATTTCGTCCCGTAGTCTGCTAGTCTGTCACGGAAAATACTTTTAATAAATTAATAAATATCTCTGAAACGCAAAGATTTCTAACATAATAAAAAATGTTGAAATTGATAAATTTATTAGAGACGTGCTGCAACAATTACTAATTTACTTGTATTATAAATTCTGTGGAATATATATAGCAATCTGCATAACAGTTGCAAATTTCAGAAATTTGATTATGTTTTGGATATGTTATTATTGAGCCTAACTGGTAGACAAAAGCAAATCGTGTCAAAATTAAAAATTAGAAACTCATTTACTACGTCCGATTGCTTCAAAAGACATTTAATTACATCAGATCCTGACATTTCATAAAATAAATATTTACAATCTTAGGACATTTTTAGATGTCTATGTGTTCAAGGGTAATTAATTCATAGCGAAAACTATGTTAATTCAGCCACTGTTATGAACAGTGTATGCCTGCACACCATTACACTGTACATCGTTACAACATTATGATGTATGTCTATGCAGAACGATGTATGTCTATGCAATATTACACTCTACAAAACTTTAGTCAAATTCGATTGTTTTTAAACAAGTTATTTTTGGGTATAATGTATAGCATTATAATGAATACCCTTCGCGAAATTTCTAACCGACTACAGAGATTTCAGTCAGTAAAACAATAATTTACCACAGATGTCTAAACTTAAAAATATGACTTTAAAATAATACAGTAAAACAACTAAGGTGTTTGGTAAATATATATTTTAATATTTGTACCATCTATAGCGTACATTAAGTTACTTTTTGAACATATTTCCTTTACATTTATCGTGACGATCCCGTTCAGACCTTCAATTTCGCCTTGCGTCTCATTCTCGATCCACTGCGTGTTAAACCCTTGTATAATTATCTGGATATATAGTCTATTTTTATTTGCTTTTACCGACGCGTTTATTAGTTGCCCTGGATATTTTAATCTACAGTTTCCGATACCAATAAAATATTTAAATGTATGTTGTAATTTAAATAATTTTATTGGTACCGGATTTTACGGAGATTCTTATACAAATCTTGTCTAACTGTTGCGGGTTGTTTGTAAGGGCTCATGTTCATCACATCTTAACCAATTCACATTTACAATGATCAGTTACCTTATTATAATAAACACCTAATAAACCTTTGTTGGGTCAAAGCACACTCCGACATCTCGGGTAACGAAGTCGCCGATAAACATGCCAAACTTGCTACCTCCTCCGGTACCCCCACCTCTCTACCTTCTCCATACTCTCTATTAAAAAAACATTATAAAAATGATATTTTAAATGTATGGCAAATCTACCTTAATAATTATATTTCGCCCCGCACCCATGACCCGGCTAGAATCTCAACTTTTCTCCCAAAGGTAAACTTTAGCACCCAAATTACTAATAAATACCTTATATACTTTATTACGGGTCACGACCCCTTCCCCGACTATTTATACTCCTTTAAATGTAAAACTTCTTCCAGATGTACCTGTGGTTCCTTCGGCGATGCCGATCATTATGTATTTTCCTGTCCCCTTACTAAACCTTATCATCTCTCAAAACCTTCCCCCCAAAACTCTGCGACCTGGTTCTCGAGTGTTTGCTCCAACAAATCTTCCATTAATAAAATCAAGATCTGTGTTCTCATAGCGAGAGAAATCTCAAACAAAATCTCTTAATCAGCCTGGGGACTTTCTGCTTTCAATTTTGTCTCTGGTCGGTGTCTCCCCCTTTTACTTTAACTGTTTTACCTGTTTTTTGCTCGGTGGTGTCGTCCTTTTTTTTTGTCCTTTTGTTTTTTTTTTGTTTTTTTGCCTCGTCTTTGTCCCGTTTTTGTTGGCTTTGTTTGTCCTGTTTTGGCCGTTGGTTGCTTATGCAATGTTTTTCTTCGTATTTAATTTTTTTGTATTATATTCTTGTAATTTTCCCCGGTCTTCATAAAATTATATATCACTTTTTCAACAAATCATTGTCAACATATCACTAAATATCATATATTATATAATTACACTCATATATTTTAATACTGTCATCAAACATCATGTTTTATATCAAGTCATCTTGTTAAATATCATGTCATCTATATTTAATCATGTCATCTAATCATCAAAATGTTAACTCATCATCCCCTCTTTGTACAACTCCTTGTAACCTCAATGTATATTTTTTGAAACTTAAATAAACTTTGCCCCAGACCGTCGGACCTTGGCCTACCCGGGAGTTGGCTTTCGCTAACTCTTTTTCCGGCCGTCCACTTAGATACTCAAGTCCTCAGGATGAGTCGGACGGTCTGGGTCTTCTACACCTTTCTGGTAGGTCGGACGGTCTGGGTCTCAACAACAACAACATTAACAATGATGAAGAACGTCGGAAAGTGCACAGGATTTGTAACTTATTGTTGTAATTTAATGCATGTTATAGATAATGGTAATATTAAAGACCTTTTTATCCAAACAGCTTGGTTGTCTTTATTAGAACATTTAAAAGGTTTTGCTAAATTGGCGTGTTTCTATAAATATTGCTATATTTTTTATATGTTAGAGGAATTATCAGAAACAACAAGCACACAACTATAACAGAAGGTCTGTATTTCACTTCTTTAAGACGTACAAAACTTAAAAACGCCAGAGCGCTTTCGAGCGTAAATACGCTCTTCATCAGTGGCTACATGGAAATAGGAATGATCGTTCATATATAGACCAGAAAAGGTGCCAAGTTTGCATAAATACAATTATCAATAAACTTACGTTTATCTAAGGAGAATCCAAAAATATAAAACATTTTGCACAGATTAAAAAAATCGAGCATAAATCACGAAAAGAACAGTAAAAATTTACAATTTTATTACAGAATTTTCAAATTAAAAAACTTAAAAAAAATGGGGGCAATCAGGTCCAATCCCCGAGAGGATGACGTCAAAGATAACTATGAAGAGACTTGAATTGCATGGAGTAGAGATTGAGTCGCCAAGCATAACTCAAAATCTGAACTGGGTCAAAATTACAAATCGACTCGCGGTAAACATAAATAAAGAGAGACTCACAAAGGAGAATATTACGAGGGTTATTATAACGCATAAGAAGGACAGTTCTTTCAGAAATGGGCCGGAAATTTTCTTTTAACAACAAAATGAGCAAGGGCCGTAGAAAGTTTACCACCTTTGACATCCCTAGCATATTCTGCCAAACTGATATAAACTTTCCTTCTTATGCGTTGTAATAACCCTCGTAATATTCTCCTTTTTGAGTCCCTCTTTATTTATGTTTACCGCGAGTCGATTTGTAATTTTGATCCCGCTCAGATTTTAAGTTATGCTTGGCGACTCATTCTCGACTCCATACAATTCAAGTCTCTTCATAGTTATCTTTGACGTCATCCTCTCGGAGATTGGACCTGGTTGCCTCCATTTTTTAAAAATTTTTGAATTTCAAAATTCTGTAATAAAATTGTAAATTCTGTTCTTTTCGTGATTTATGCTCGATTTTTTTAATCTGTGCAAAATGTTTTGTATTTTTGGATTCTCCTTAGATAAACGTAAGTTTATTGATAATTGTATCTTATATATTGATATTATAATTGTATTGATATTGTAATTTATGCAAATTTGTCACCTTTTCTGATCTCTATATGAACGATTAAAGTTGTGTACGTCTTAAAGAAGTGAAATAAAGACCTTCTATTATAGTTGTGTGCTTGTTGTTTCTGCTGGTTGAAATCAGACTTGATGCCAATTTTATTTAATTTATTTATAGAGGAATTATCTTCGGATAATGCACATTTCAGTGATGCCGGCCGTCCAAACTGCTGCTCAAGTCCTAGGACGGGTCGGACAGTCTGGGTTTTCGACATATTAGTGATGAAGGCACATATAATGAGCAATTTTACTCCGGCTGAATTTCGCAACAAACTCAGCTGTGAAACATTAATCTGCATCACGTATCAAAAGAAAAAATATCGGTGACAGTTCAGAAGAGTTGTTATCGTATATATAGGGAATACATCCAGATGAACTGAGAAATGGCAAATGCAAATTGCCTTTAACACAAAAATAATAAACTAAGTTACTTGACACATCACTTCAGTTAATCTACAACATATGCCCATAACTAAAATTAAATCAATTATTTTTAGAGCAGTGTGTGACGTCAGATAATGTGTTGTAAGTAATAAGAAGCAGCATGCTATATTTTTATCAGACAATGTACGAAAAACATCTGTAAACATTATTATAAACTACGTATTAAGCAGAATTCAAGTTTTGAAAGCGTTATGTTTAGAAAAAAAAACCAAGTAGGTATGCAAGCAGACGGGCAGATAAACATACAAATTTAGATGCAGTCCAAATGGAAAGGTAAATGTATTGCTCCCTCGTTTCAATCATTTATTATATATTCAAATTAAGATCAATAATATGCTTTTAGTATACATTATCTAGAATTTGTTCCGAAAATTATATCTGATATTTTATTTAAGTTTACTTGATAATCAGTATATCTTTGCACTCATTCTCATCTCTTTAGTAATTATCTGCATTATAATAGCTGAAGCTTATAACACTTTATGTTATTTAAGCTTAAAAGATCATTTATCATAAAAGCTAATTATGGTTAACGTTTCATAAAGTCCTGCGTGCTACATTAATAATGCAATATTTCGCTTTTAAATCCCTACGCAAATTAAAACGATGCAAAATAAATGAAGTCTAACACAGTCAGCTGCCTCGGATGATACATAAAATAAGTTAAAATGTTAAATTTATAATTTGTCTATAATTATTTAAAATATCCAAAAATTTAACAACGAAAATATTTAGAGAAGTTACATTAATGTCATCCTTGTATAGCTTTCAATATATAGTAAAATCTGTGATTATCGTTCTTTTATCAATTTCATGCTGTATTCATGCTGTATGACATTCATGACATTCATGCTGTATTCAATATTCATGCTGTATGATATTGAGTACGTAAAACTAGCAGTATACATATACGCCTAGTGCGCGCAAAATGCTATTAATCACTAAATGTACCACCTATAGTAAAAGCTACATCAAAAACCATTTAATATTGATTCGTAAAAATCTGATGTCAGCAGGTCATGACTTTCCCTACAGTCTGAAATCGACTTTTTTTTATCTTATTTCATGATGCATTAAAATGAGTTTAATTGCCGAAAATGACATCTATATTTCGCGCATATTATATCTAATTTGTATTTTAATGCATCTTTTTCATCCGGCAACTTAATTTCAAAACATATTCAGTTTCTAAAAATTCCACAAAACTAAAATATCTCGACAGCGTGTCCTAGTATTATGGGGGGGGGGGCCTTATTAGCTTTGTTGGCAAAGGTGACATGAACAAGTACATAATTAATATATTTCAGCTATTTTATTTACTCATATTATATTTTTACGAATTTTTGGGCCATTTTGAAAAACTGATTGGTTATATTTTTCCGAACCATGCCAAAATCTAATCATCATCAGGAAGAAACTCAAGGGCCGTAACTACTAAATATAAAGGGATTTTATCCAAGAGTTTTTAGCTACAGGGAAAAACGTTTTCATCTCTTCAAAATTAAAAAAAATAATAATAATATTTCTAGAATGGTCCATCTTAGAGTAATGAGATTGGTTTTCTTATTTTCGTCATTAAAAATTACGAATAAAACAAGCACTTAAATGATTCATTTGAACATATGTACTATTTTATTTTAGGCTTTTGACCATCTTTGTGGCCCATTTCGTAAAATAAGGGCAGATTCTTCTTTTTTTTCTAATCGTACTAAAATATATTCAGCACCAGGGGAACTACCAAATTTTGAGAAAGGTTTTTCAGCTACAGTGCTTACATATCCTTTTTAAGATTCATTTCACAAAAAATTATGCAGTCTTTTTTTGCTGAATCGTACTGAAACCTAATCAGCCCCAATATAATTCACAAGTTACTTACTGACCAATTACTGTGAATTTTGATCCATTAGCCATTTTGTTAGTGTCGATACATACATTACACAGGCACCCGCACAAACATACTGACAGACGCTACGCTAATAATAGAGTTTTCATATTCTAGAGTGCTTGAAGTGTGTAGTCACGTCAAAAACTCGAGTTGCAATTTTCAACGCGATTCTAATACTTCATGCAATATCACTTATTGTAGGGAAAGTAAACATGACACCCGTTGTATAGATATGTTAACATGCAAATTATTATACTTGAAACAATATTTTATCTTTGATCTCTGTATGTTGCTTAACTTATTTTCAACCGTTTTAGACATTTTAAGTGAAGCATCAATTGCAGCATTATTTGCCAATAGTTATACTTAAAGAGCAGTCAACAAACGATTTCGGTATATTATTCGTATTAGTTTTTCAGTTTTGATACGTTCAATTTTGATACAGGCACACAGATACACACAAACACATTAACATTAGTGTAACGTCTGGTGTGTCCCCAGATGTTACGCTAATAATAGTGTTTTCCGGTTCTATAATGCTTGAAAGTGTAAATTCGTCAAAAAATTGAGTTACGATTTTCAACACGATTTTAATACATTATGCACTACCATGTATTGTATGCAGTTGGTCTTATCCATTTCATTGTCAAACATTACATATAAAACAAACATTTAATTGATACATTTGAGAATACGTAGTGTTTATTTTAGATTTTAACGATTTTTACGCACCATTTTCGCAGCCGTGTCCACGCGGAGTACGATCCTGTTAAACATGTGGGTCCGTAAGTCCTTCCGAGAGGTTGGTGATAGGGGAAGGTAAGGAAGTGGTAGGGTAAGGAGGGTACGGTCCCTGTGGATGCCTTCCCCAATGAATTCCGGTCCAAATTAGGTGGCTCATCCCGACCGTTCAAACAGTTACCTTGCACCTTTATGGTAGGTCGGACGGTCTGGGTCTCAACAACACTATTTCACAAAAGAATCAGGCTTCTATTTTCCGAATTGCACCAAAATCTAATTAAAAAATGGGTATCGCTCATCTAATCTACCAAATTTGTGAAATTTAATCAGTTAGCATATTAGTTAGAGTGACTTGAGATTTTTGTGGGCCATTTCGCAAAAATAAAATAAATAAATAAATAAAGCGAGTTATTTTATCCCAAATCGTACCAAAATCTAATCAGTACCAGGGTCACACATAAGTGGATTGAAAAATTTTATGAGATTTGGTCCAATAGTTTTTGAGTTAGAGTGAATATATACATTGCACAGACAGACACAGTGACACACACACACGTATTTCACGCTAAAAATATTTTTTTTGTATTCTGGATGTCTCAAAGCGTGGGAAACTGTTGAAAATTCGAGTTGCGATTTTCGACACGATTCAATACATTGCAGGGAAAGTAAAAAAATACTTTACCGGGCCGTAGTATCACAAAGATTGAGACGGAGATGCGGGGAATTCCAGAAATTACTATAGAGAGACTATAAAAGGAAGTTGTAGTTCAGTTGACGTGATACACAAGCTACATTAAACTGCAATTTTTGTTAATGTTTTAAGAATTGTAGCAGGTGTTTTGTGAAATGACTTTCGTCAATATTTTGAAAAATTAATGTAACATTTAAGTGCTGTTTGACTGTATATAGTTCTTGTTTTAATTGTGCTTATGAATAAACGTGTTTGTTATCCAGAAATTTGAACTTATTGTATCGTGAGTACTCTCCCACAATTCCAAAAGATATGCAGTTTTATGCATATATTTTTAACTATGTTAACAAAGCATCAGATTCTATTCTTTTTATTTTTTATGTAAAATATTAAACCAATAAAATATTTTCAGACTATACTTATCATTTGAACCCATATGCACATATTCTGATATCTGAGTATTTTGAAAGATAATAAGGCCAATGAACATTAATTCAATTATTTTAACAGGTGTATTAAAGTATTAAAATTTTGAATAATGCTATACAATTAAAATTTGTCCAGCCGCATTCATTAAATTTATCCCGAAATTCTAAACATTCATTAGAGAGAGGAATGGAGGTTACAAAGCTTCTTACTTTAAAGTGGGACGCTGTTATCGTTTGCCTGTTTGTCCGACTGTCCGAACGTATTGCCTGACGAAAACTCTTATAAAACTTATTCGATGTATTTTTACTTTCCCTGCAATACATGGTACTGTATAAGGAAGTATTGAAATCATGCCGAAAATCGCAACTCTAGTTTTCAACGGATCTACACATTTCGGGACATCTAGAATACGAAAAAACTATTTTTAGCGTGACGTCTGTGTGTGTGTCTGTGTATCTGTCTATCTGTGCAGATTTTGTATCTACTCTAACTAAAACACTAATGGATCGAATTTCATAAAATTTGGTAGGTAAGTCACTTGTGGGCGAATCTGGTGCTGATCAGTTTGGTTATGATTCGGGATAAAATAACCCGCCTTTTTTGCGAAATGGCCCGCAAAAATTGCTTGTATCCACACTAGCTAAAAAGGGAAATTCGCAAAATTCGGTAGATAAGTTGCTTGTAGGTCCCCCTGGTGCTGATTAGATTTTGGTATGATTCAGAAAAAATAACCAGCCTTTTTTTTGCGAAATGGCCCGCAAAAATCATCAAAACCTAAACTAAAAACTACGTACGCTCAAATATATCCATTAAATGCTTGTTTTATACGTAATTTTTAACAAAGAATAGAATAAGATCAACCCCATTACATTAGGAATAGCCGTTCTCGAGATATTTTAGTTTTTTCGTATTTTCTCTACGCCACCTTTGAAACTAGGCAGAGTCATGTCCTGCGCACATCAGATTTTTAAATTTGGATGCATGAAGCAAAGTAATGTTTAATAAACCGAGTTCAAAATCAAACGTCGTCAGATAAAATATATGTATGCTTTGTCCTCTTTACTGATAAACATTGTTTGTCCGTATGACCTTCTTGAATGTAACCGAATATTTTATTACTTCCTTATATACATAATGTATAAGGAAAGTATTGTGACGGGGACAATTCGAATTCGAGTTTTCGACGGGAGAGTATGTTTCAAGCATCCCTGATCACGAATCAAACATTTTTGAAGGGATGTGTGTGTGTGTGTGTGTGTGTATGTTTGTGTGTGTGTGTGTGTCAGTGAGCCTATGGAGACGATAACTGACGAACGAATGGACCGATTCGAACGAAATTTGGTACAAAAATCACAATCGGTAAACACTGGAAGTCTATTGTTTTTATACGTAATCGAATGTACAGAACCCCCCCTAAATTTTCGAGTGAAATTTTGAAAAAGTCGTCAAAAAATCAAAACCACTAATAAAGTTACGCAAATAGACATTTCTTATGTAATTTTTCCTTAGAAACGATTGACATGACCTTTAGAACGCTAACATGAACCGTTCTCTATATATTGCACATTTTTCAAATAAATCGTTCCATTCACGAGAAAAGATATTTTGAGTAATACTTTTGTATTTGATCGCTAACAGTCTGCTGTAAGAATAACTTATTTCCCCGTCCATAACGCTTGGCGAGGTTTTGGCGACGAATTTAGCGCAATGTCGCCAACTTGGCGACATTTTAAAATGTTGCCAAATCATTGAAAATCTAGCCAAATGGATAAAAATGTCTCTAAATCAATAAAAATGACGACTAATTTAACAAAATTCTATATCTTGGAAGTAATGTAAGTATCTACTATAAGAATAACATTTTTACTTTCCCTGCAATACATGGTAATGTATAGGGAAAGTATTGGAATCATGCCGAAAATCACAACTCGAGTTTTCGACGGATCTACACGTTTCGAGACCCCTAGAATACGAAAAAACCATTTTTAGCGTGACGTCTGTGCGTGTGTCTGTGTGTCTGTCTGTCTGTCTGTCTGTCTGTCTGTCTGTCTGTGTGTCTGTCTGTGTGTCTGTGTGTCTGTCTGTCTGTCTGTGCAGATTTTGTATCCACTGTAACTAAAAAACTAATCGACCGAATTTCACAAAATTTGGTAGGTAAGTCACTTGTGGCCGGGGCTAGTGCTGATTAGTTTTGGGTACGATTCGGAATAAAAGAACCCGCCTTTTTTTGCGAAATGGCCCGCAAAAGCTTGTATCCACTCTAGCTGAAAAACTAATGAACCGAATTTCACAAAATTCGGTAGATGAGTCACGTATAGGTCACTCTGGTGCTGATTAGATTTTGGTATGATTCGAAAAAAAATAACCTGCCTTTTTTTGCAAAACGGCCCGCAAAAATCTTCAAAATCTAAACTAAAGAACTTGGTATACTTAGATACATCCATTAAATGCCCGTTTAATACGTAATGTTTAACGACGAAAAGAATAAGACCAACCCCATTACACTAGGACTAGCCGTTCTCGAGATATTTTAGTTTTTCGTACTTTCCCTACGCCACCTTTGAAAATAAGCCCGGTTACCGAATGAGAACGAAATTTGAATTAAAAGTGAATTACATTTAATTGAAATAAATAGAACGTGGATATAAGTTTGCAGGGAAAGTCATGTGCTGCCCACATCAGATTTTTTTAACTGTAAAAGTAGTAAATTCATTGCATTATATAAGAAAAGTCATGTGCTGCCCACATCAGATTTTATTTTGGTATATAGTGAATATTAATATTTTACAGCCCTACTATGTTTCTGAACGTAGTCGAATAAATATTACTCATGTGGCGCTCGCTTTACACATACGGGCATTATCCAACGATTATTATTCTAAAAATTAATCGGTTATTCTGAAATTTAGATATATGGTGTAAATTATGGATTTATAGACTGAGTTCGTTGTTGAACGGGATCGTATAAAAATTGCGCGCAATCTGTCTAGTGGCGAAGAATCAGGGAAAGCAAGGTAGATAATGTTTACCAGAATAGTTTACGATCAAGTAACTTTTATTTTAATTATCAGGGAGCTCCGCTTCTTGCTTGCTACGCTTCGCAAACCTCCGTAACCAGCTTTTCCAGTCGCGAGGTCGAATCTCATACGTTGACACTCGCTGAAATCACCTCATGAGCTATGTTAAACCAAAATAAAATTTAATTCGAAAAACGGTTTATTTCAGAATACTCCCCTACCATTTCTCTACAAATGTATCAAATTTTACATTTTTTGGTTGTTATTGTTTTTGTGGTACAAGACAAAGAAACCTGAGGGAGGCTCTCATACAGATGTAAATTTTTCACTTCAGAAATGCATAAAAAGTGGAATAAATTTTAAACCACATCAAAATTTATAAAAAAAAAAATCTGATGTGGGCAACACATGACTTTCCTTATATAATGCAATGAATTTACTACTTTTACAGTAAAAAAAATATTTCTTATAGTAGATACTAATATTATTTCCAAGATATTGAATTTTCGTCAATGAGTCGTCATTTTCATTGATTTAGCGTCATATTTATCCATTTGGCGAGATTTTCATTAATTTGGCAACATTTCAAAAAGTCGCCAAGTTGGCGACATTCCGCCAAATTCGTCGCCAAAATCTTGCCAAGCGTTATGGACGAAGAAAAATAAGTTGTTCTTACAGCAGATAAATGACTATTGGCGTTCAAATACAAAAGTATTTTTCACAGAATCTTTTTTCATGAATGGAACGAGCTAGATTCACGAGAATGATGTCATAATCAGGTATAACATATGAAAAGTGAACATGTTTCTCAATAGGAAATCTTGCTTTTTTCATTTTATATGACTTCTTGATAATTTTTTCTGAAAAATGTGCAATATCTCGAGAACGGTTCATGTTAGCATTCTAAAATTTATGTCAATCGTTTTCTAAAGAAAAATTGCATAAGAAATGTCTATTTGCGTAACTTTACTAGCGGTTTTGATTTTTTGACGATTTTTTCAAAATTTCATTCGAAAATTTAGGGGAGTTCTGAACATTCGATTGCGTTAAAAAACAATAGGCTTCCAGTGTTTACGGATTGTGATTTTTGTACCAAATTTGGTTCGAATCGGTCCATTCGTTCGTCAGTTATCGTCTCCACAGACTCACTGACACACACACACACACACACAGACATCACTTCAAAAATGTTTGATTCGTGATCAGGGATGCTTGAAACGTCCTCTCCCGTCGAAAACTCGAATTCGAATTTTCGACCCCGTCACAATACTTTCCTTATACATTATGTATATAAGGAAAGTAATATATAATTCTCCCCGTCTTGCAAAAATTCAGCTATGTAAGTGCATGCCTGAAAAAATCCGTGGTGTTACTCTAGTTAGTCTCTCCAGGACGCGAACTCACAGCTCAAATATTCAATTTTTGACATATAATATTATTTAAACTACAGTTTAAATCGAAAAACAGTTTATTCCAGCAGACTTCTCTAACAAGTATCTTTCAATGTACAAAATTTTATATGTTTGTATGGTATAGTTTGATGTTACGAGACAGAGAAACTCTAGGAACCCGAAATTGTCTGAACATGTTTCTGAACATGTATGAATTAGCATTGCTCTTCCGACACCCCTTTTTATTCATGTGTGTACAGAGTGACGATAATTCTTCTAAAAGTTAAATTTTTTTTGTGTTTTAGCTATATACTATAAAGTACTGTTTTATAGGCCGAGTTCTCTACTAAATTTTATCGAACGGAAATTGCGAGTGCTACGTTCCCATTTACAACCCAATTTATTGGTTCGTCTTAATCTTCTTAAATTTAACAGCATTTTATAATATTTGGATATTTGGTGACAATAAATGTTTTGCAGCCAAAGTTCGTAACTCGCGAGTTGTGCTTAAGAACATATTAGGTAGAGAGAAGTCCAAGGATAACTCCTTAAAAATGAAACTGTTTTATGTAATTTGCAGATGTTATATATTTAGATGTTTATTGGTGCAAATAGGCACAGTGAATCAGATTTTAGTTTTACAGTACTTTGGTGTATCTGCTATACTCCTCTATAGCCCATCTTATAAACAATCAATTTTTCTAAAATTTCTGCAAATTTTTGCATTTTTATGTAATTCAAACAAGAGATAAATTTTGAAAAACTTATAAGAGAGAACTGAGCACAATGGTTCTATGAATTTCAACCTATTATATGTAGAGGTATTTCCAGCTGCATATATATATTTTATGAATTCTATGAAAAGCACTTTCTTGTATTTTATAAAATCAAAAGTTTCCTTGTTTCGCATTGAATACTGTTATTTACTTTATCGTAAATTTATTTTACTACTCTAATTGTTTGTATTGTTTATATCTATTCATATAGCGTGTAACTACAAAATTACACAATATATCCATTAACTTGATTGTTACATATTCAGTTTTAATATCCATTTTCTACCTTGTTTACTGTATTAAGAAACCTTTTAGCTGTTATGCTGTAAAATATTTCCCATTACACCGAAACTAACCTATCAAACATCTCATTAGTAGAAGCCAACTCATTAAGTTGTTTGTAATGAATAACAGTTTATTCGAAAGTTCGAAAATTGATATCATTGTGAGTGAAAACTATTTTACCGGATATTTGTTAATTAAAATATTTTTCAAAGCCTTTTAATTAGTAAGTTTTGGCGATTGCATGTTACATTTAATATGTATATATAAATTATATAAAATGACTTGTGAGTTGAATTTAATGTATTTAATTTGCATGAATCGATAAGAATGGTAATACAGAGATGCATTTTGAATCAAGAAGGCATTATGTAATTTAGTAGAACCACCAATTCCCTCATATTAATTAAAATCGATAAAAATGATTTATTTATTAATTAAAATAATTGTAAATTATTGTATTTAGTGTTGTTGTTGAGACCCAGACCGTCCGACTTACCATAAAGGTGTAAGGTAACCGTAATGTATTTAGTGTGTTTTTGACTTGTATTACTAGCAGTCGCTGTTGATATGTTTGATACAAAATAAAATTGAGTTTGCCAAAACATTCTAGAAACTAGTTCCAAAATTTAAAGTTATTTCGAAACTAAAAGATCTAAAGACCTCTAATACACATCTTAAGAGGATCGCCAGCTTATCCGAGGAATGATATAAAATATTCAAAATCAATCTAATGTTAACAATTTATCCGAACTATATCTGTATTAAATTGAGCATGGGAACTATATAATAATTGTCTAACGTGTTTGAGTATTTCCAGAACCTCTGAAAACACTCACGCCACTGAGAAGTCTGAATATTTGCGGACTTATAATTAAACACTCTAGAAAGAACCTAACGGAACCGGATTTTTAAAAATACTTTACAGACACTTCAAAAGCCCACGAAATGCTCAATTAATAGGGACATAAACTTATGTAGCCAAATTTTGGATCTTACGGGAACGGAGAAAATATGGGGGGGGGAGGGCGCATTTACATATTTTTCAGACAGTCTAAAATCTACCCCTTTGGTGACTTAAGAAAGACTTGTCTTTGATCGCGTATAGTAGGACAGAAACTAATGGAGCGGGTATTTTTATTACTTCCCCGAGGGTCGACAAAAAGTGTGTGTGTGTGTGGGGGGGGGGGGGGTGTAAAATATTTCTCAGATCTTGTAGAAGATCACACGTGACCCAAAAAGATGAAACTTTGAACACTTTTGAGTTGCATTTAAAGTACTCAATTTACATGAATTGATATAAATAGTGATATATATACAAAGATACATTTTGCATCCGGATTGTATTATGTATTTCAACAGAACCGCCCATTCCCTATGTTAATTAAAATCGATATAAAGGGTTTTATTATTAATTAAAATTATTATATTTAGCTTTAGATTGACTTATACTACTAGAAGTCCCGGGAAATATATTTGACACAGATTAGAAATTGAGTTTGGTAATTTCGTCAATAAAAGATCTTCAGTTTATACGAAGAATGGCATAAAATATTCAAAATCAATCTAATATTAACAATTTATCCTAACTACATGATATATACTTATTAAATTTAGGATGAAAACTATATAATACTGTCTAACTAGTTTCAGCTTTTTCAGATCCTCTGGAAGCGCCCTTGTCTCTTAGAAGACCGAATCATTGCACACTTATAATAAAGACCCCGAAGTTGACTCTAAGTAAACCGGATTTTTTAAAAAGAACTTACAGAGGCTTAAAACGCCCACCAAAGACTCAATTAAATGGAACATAAACTTATGTAGACAAATTTTTTATCTCACGAGAACAATGAAAATAGGGGAAGGGAGGTGATCCTTTATATATTTTTCCAAACAGTACAGAAGCCTCTATGTTGATGACGGAAGAAAAACTTAATATTTGCACGCTTATAGAAGGACAGAAACTAACAGAGCAGAATTTTTATTTTTTTAAGGTCGACGAAAGAGGGGTCTGAAATATTTCTCAGAACTTTTATCAGCGGTGAATCAAAATGCTGAAGCTTTGAACATTTATAGTACCCTAAAAAATATTTCAATACACCCTTAAAGAAAGCAGACATATGAACATTAAGCATTTCGAAGGCTTTTATATAACAGCCTTCTTCTTCAGTTCAAAATACAGCACTCTCTAAGCAATCGCTAAGGGAGAATTGCAAAATGGTAGATAGATAAACAATCGAATAGATAGATATGGAATACACAAACCGAGAATTCTTGGTTGGGATCATAAACATTGCAATACGTACACCAACACAAAACATATCAACGTAGGCCGATAAGGCAGCCTTGGAAACCTATTACGTCAAGTGATACATTGAAATAATATGAGGTTTAGAATAAAACTGTGAGTGAAAAAATTAAAACCTTTAAATTACTAACAAAAGTAAGGGAATGGTGATAAAAAAGAGGGAGGAAGAAATCAACAAACTCACACAGAAGCTTTTTTGAAAGAATTTTCAAATTTCTTTTTCCACTAGGAGCTTTATTCACTGTGATACATGGAATTGACTACGGGATAAAACTTCATTGAACCAGTTTTTGATTAAGGTGACTATTTTTATGCTACCTGAAAAGCATTGTTAAATAAAATAGTAACACGTTTAAAAAATGCAACTCAATTTTTTAATTAACAAATAAATTTACAACAAAGTAAATAGAAGTTTTCTAGAGGCAAGACTTTTTCTTTTCTATAGCAGTATGTATTCAATCGGATATATATGTAAGTATTTAAAAAAAAAGAAGAAAAGAAAAGAACGATGCTTCATGAAATTATACTTTACGATGACAAATGTCTAAAACCGTACTTAAAAAAATTATATTTCATTTTTAATTTTAGTTTTGAGCATTCCGTCAAGAAGGTTGTAATCAGAGAATGTTTATAAAGTTAGAATCTTATATTTAAAATTTTAAATTTCTATATCTAAAACTGAAGATTTTATAAATCTCTGTTTCTCTCCCTATTTCGACCGGTGTCAACTTTTTGATCTTCCAAACTCCACGAGCCCCGAGGATCTATAAACTAGAGGGGATATTCCTCTTTGTTCTGAATGGGTTCTTTTGTATTTTTCAAGAATTTAAAAAAATCTGTATGAAAAGAATTATCGATTTTATCAAAAAACCCGCTTCTCTTCTTCCGGTTTCAACCAGATTCTTCAAAAGACCGAAATTCAACTGCTTATCGATAAAAAACCGATGTTCCAAATTTACTTTTGAATGAGAAGATATATTTTTCACACACACCTATTTCTACTCCCGAAAATTATATGTTTAAAAATATTTAAAAATCTGTCAAATTTTTCTAATTTTCCAAACTCTCGGGTTCCTCAACGGTTCCTAACTACGTTTTACAAAAAACCGCGTTCGTCTATGCCGAGTAAAGGCTTTTGCATTCCATTTACATACATACATACACATAGAGACATACATACACATATAGACATCCATACGCATGCAGACTTACTACACATTCATAAATACGCAATCAAAATGTCATAGTAAGATTCCTAAAACACGAAGAACAACCGTTGGTAAGTTATATCTCCTACGTCATAGCTGCGGTTAAATGTGTATTCGATAACGAAACCAATTAAAACTTACTTTTCACATAACTCTCAAACTTCGAACGAAATCGTCAAATTACATGAAACTTCCTTAACTTTTCCAAGATTCTTTCACCAACCAGAGGTTGCAGCTTTCAAAATGGATGAAACAGCTTTGTTTCAACAAACGTATATAAATATAGTAATCAGATGTAGTATGATGAAGCGGTATTTAATGCTATTTAATGGAACTTTATATTTTGTCATTTTCATTTCAAAATCAGCGTTTGAATGCTTTTCACCAATCTCATAATATGCCAGTATTGCTTTCGATGATAATAATGATGATATTTTTAGTTCCGCATGATTTATTTGTAGAAACTAGATTACTTTTATTGTCTTCGTCACTTTTACTTTACTCATACGTTTTTTGTTTTTTACGTTATTTTTACTTTTTACGTTGTTTGTACTTATCCGTTATATTTACTTTCTTATACGTAATATTGAAAAAGTATTATTTTCACGAAAATGATCTATTTCGATATTTTGATGCCAATATATGTTTTAATATATCCTGAACACGTTTTGACTATGTTTTGAGTAATGCCCGTCTATCTGTCTGTATGTCTTTGGTCGATTTCTTGTGTACATCACAGTGGCCACAAATATGAGTGAATTTTCATAAAACTTCACAGCCAGCTTTGTCATACAAAATTTACTATATGAGATTGACACAATATGAGATTGATCACAAGTACTCGCGAATTTTGAAATGATAATGACAAAATGTAAAATTCCATAAACTTCAAATATACATTAGATATCATTAAATATCTCCTTAATTATACTACATCTGATTAGAATATTTACATACGTTTGTTGAATCAATAATAATGTTTTATCCACTTGAAATGCTACAGCAATAATTGTCTCCGGGTAGTTAGTGAAATATTCTTAGAAAAGTTGTGGAAGTTTCATGTAATTTGACGATTTCGTTCGAAGTTTGAGAGTTGGGTGAAAAGATGTCATGTAAGTTTTAATTGGTTTCGTTATCGAATAAACATTTTACCGCAGCTATAAAATTGCAGATTTAAATTGCCAACAGTTGTACTTCATTGCTTCTTGTTTTGGGGATTCCTACTATTAACAGCTGTTCGCGTAGGTATAAATGTGTAGTATTTATGTATGCATGTATGTGTGTATGTATTTTTTTTTAATGGCCAGGCACCTGACTTTCGTCATTCGCCTTTAGTCAGCGGCCAGAACGTGAACCATTTAACCGTCCTAAGACGTTGTCCCAGGTGCACCAGAAGGGGGCGGAGCACACTACGCCCATAACACAAACATCCATACCTTACGTGGGACTCGAACCCACAACGCGGCGATCGAACGATTGCTGTGGAAACGCTCGCCCTGACCACTCGACCACTGCGTCGGCTGTATGTATGTATAGTATGCATGTATGTATGTATGTACGTATGTATCTATGTAAATGGAATTCCGAAGTCCGACATTAGCTACAAATTCAATATGAATTCAAACTTATCAACTTTCTTTGTTTTTGAGATATAAATGCTGGATTATTTTAATATAGTTTTACATAATGCACTTGAATAAATATGAACTACAAAACAGATGATTATAGTAAAAATTATGTGTTGATTACGTCATATTGTAATTCAATAAAGGTCTTTATCTCTATATAGTTAGGTCTTTATCCCTATATAGTCCTTATCCCTTTTCTTTTCAAGAATAATCTAAACATTTTCAATGAAAAATACCATATAAAATCTTTGCGCTAAATCTCTAAAAAGAACGTATTTAGATAAAAATTTCGTAAAAATGACATTGGCATAAAAAACGAGACTTTTACTAACACATAATTACAACTTTTATATACTTCTTTCTCATAAAAGTAGATTTTTCGTTTTATTTTTCAACGCTTTGAAAAAATTTGATTTACTTGCTCCAGATTACTTTTTTTCTTTCAGAATTCGAAATATTTAAGTGGATTATACGGGATTTAATGTAATTAAAAATAAATACGGCTATAAAAATAAAAGTTGTTGCATACAAAAATGGCTAAAAGCTATTGCTATCTTTTTAAATCTAAAATTATTTATATACCTATTTATAGTTATGATATCAGGTTTTATAGTATTACATATTATGTAGTGATTAATATAATTTGTTTGGAATTTTAGGAAAAAACTTCGACATTATGCAACGCAGTTGAAAACTAAAAGTATTGTACATAGTAATTTTGTTTATTAAAAATATAAATAATGTCCTATAAAAACTCATACATTATTTTTTCTTTAAAAATATATTTTTATAATTCACATAATTTTAAATATAATGGCTGTCCCAATTTTAGGCTTGTCCCTTTATACTGTAAAATCTATTATGTTTTACGTTTTAGATAAAAAATGAGATTGCATTTGCAATTGAAATCGCATTTGCAAATGAAATGACAGTTGGAATTGAAATTGCATTAGAGAATCGAAATACCAAATTTCTATCAGATTGAGACACTGAAGGTATTTATTATGAGTGTATCTTTATGTAGCACTAATAACTAATTGAATTGGATTTTAAGAGATATACATATTTGGATGGTCCAAAATATTAACAATCCTAAAATAACTGAATTTCTCATATATATTATACTAGCAGCATACCCGTTCCTTGTACGGAGTATATAATATATAGAAACTTATAATTCGCAATCATATTCAAATTATGTTAAAATATTAAATTTATTGCTCCTAAAGAGAATTTTAAGAATATCTGCTCTCACTATGCAAAATGATCTACACGGGCAAATCTGAAGAATAAAGCACCCTGGCCCCTTTTGCAAGCAAATTTACAAAAAAAAAGAATTGAATCAATATATGCAACCCCATATTACTTATATTCTCGTAGATAAGAAGATATACCCGTGAAGAAGATTACTCGTACAACGTACAATATATGAGTTTAAACAATTTTTGTCAGAATAAAACAATTGCACAATAAATTGAAAATATCAATAATCCTTGAATAAATAATCCCCGAAAATAGCAATAATAATAACGTTTAAACCTGAAGACCGTAATTGATATTATCCAGTCAAAAATGCTATAGAAAAGTCAAATCGTTTTTGTCTGAAATATATTTTTATATCCATTTATTTATTATTCAAATAGAAAAAATAATAATAAATATTACCAACACATTTAATTTCATTCCATTGCCGAACAACATGATATAAGATAGAATCTTCCTCATAAAATGTGAAATTAAATAGCCATTTTGATTTCTTTATACTCTTCATCGTTGAGTAAAAATTTGTGAAAGATGAACCATGGAGGTAGATTTTTCCATTTAAATTCATGTTTCAAACAATTCATGCTTTCTTATAGTGACTAATTAATGCAAAAATCCTGCACCAAACTCGGAAATAAAGTTTTATTTCATTTTGGCGTTTTAAACAAACGATTTTCATCCTTTCCGTTTGGATAAACCACGGAGTTGGAGAGTAGATCTCCTAAGAAAAAGTTCCGTTTTTCATTAATATCTCGACAACCCCTGGTCTTAGAAACTCGAAACTTGGATAAAATTTATGGGGGGCTATTTCAAGGCTATCCACAAAATTTCATTAAATTCGGTTCAGCCGTTTTTCCGTGATGATGAGACAAACGAAAATTTGGTTTTTTACTAATATCTCGAGAACCACTGGTCGTAAAAACTCAAAACACGGACTAAATTTTAAGTGGGGATATTTTTAGGCTACCCACAAAATTTCATCAAATTCGGTTCAGCCGTTCTCCCGTGATGATGGGACAAACAGACAGACAGACAGACAGATTTTCATTTTTATTTATATAGATAAGCATTGGGTTGTGCATTTGACATACCAATACGAGTGCTACATACAGAATACTTACATTTGCTGTAAAGTAAAATTCATTAAGAGGGAGTTCAGAAAATACCAATTTATTGATTTCAATTTATTTATGACTAGCAGCATACCCGTTCTTCGTACGGAGTATATAATATAAAGAAACTTGAAATTCATAATCATGCCCAAATTCTTATAGTATACTAAATGACATGTTTAATCAAAATATTCTGTTAAAATATTTAATATAATGCTCCTAAAAAGAAGTTTAAGAATCTCTGTTCTCGCTATATAAAATTATCTTCATGGACATATCTGAAGAATAAAACATCTTGGACCCCTTATGTAAGCAAATATAAAAAAAATATGGAATTGAATCAATATATGCAAAATAAAAGCGTTAAAATTGTATGGAACCCGTACTAATTATATACGTGAATATTAGAAAATATAACCGGTATTAGTAGATTACATGTATAAATTGAAAATACCAATAAACCCGTAACCTTTAAATCTGAAGACAGTCATTTATTCCAATATATGTCAAAATTAAAGTGCTAAAATTATATGGGAAGATATACACGTACTACTTATAATGTCCGATTATTAGTAGAAGATTACCCGTTTTGCAATATGAGTCACAAATGTTTTTTGGTAAAATACAACAGACGACGTAATAAATTGAATATATAATTAATCCCCTTAATCTTCATACCAGAAGACTGTACTTGATTCCAATATATATGCCAATATATGTCAAAATATATGCCAATATACCTGTACTACTTATATTCTCGTAGGTTAGAAGATATACCCGTGCATTCCTAGAAGATTACTCGTAATGCGTGTGTCAGCAATTTTTGCCGCAATAAAACAATGGCGTAATAACTTAAAAATATCAATAATCCCTGAATCAATAATTCCGGAAAATATCAATAATAATAATGTTTAAACCTGAAGAGTATAATTGATATTATCCAGTCCAAAATGAAATGGCAATGAAATTTATTTTATATAATATCTTCATTATTCAAATCGGAAAGGATTTAATAAAAATCGTCTGCCGCATAAACACATTGGATTTAAATCCGTTGCTAAGCGACATGATATCATTTGCTTCAAATAAATTGGTAGAAAAAATATCGTCTAAATAGTTATATTTCTATGGAACATTTGGCGACAGTTTCGTCAAATTAGCGACATTTTAAAAAATCGCCAAATTTATCGCCAAGTGGGACTGTAGAACTGACAGTTCCACTTTGCGACAAATTGACGAAATATCATCACAATACTATCCCCTAACAAAAAACAATTAATATCATTTATGTAGGGCAATTTTATCAATTTCAAGATATTTTTATAGATTTGAAAACATTTTTATCAATTTGGTGACATTTTAAAAATTCGCTAAATATATTACTAAGTAGGATGGTTGGTCTGACTGATAAATGCTAACCAAACAACATTTCAGTACTCCTTTCTAACAAAACAAAAAAAAATTTCATTGATATGTAGAAGACCCAAGCCACACGACCAACCCGAAGGTTTATGGCAGCTGTTTGTGTGTCGTTTATATCAATTTGGCGACATTTCCGTCAATTTGGCAAAGTTTAAGAAAAGGTGTCAAATTAGCGATATCCCTCCAAATTCGTAGCTTTGAATTTGCAGATCTGAATGAAACATTCTTATCCCGTTTCAATATACTAAATGAAAACACAACAATTGTATTAGAAGATATACCCGCTCTACTCTTTTTCTGTTTCAACAATCGGCTATATGAATTTATTGGCTAAACACAATATATGAGTTTAGTAGCTAAATACGATATAAGCTTGAAAACTCTTTGCCAAAATAAATTAAATTGATGTACGCAGTTAGCAATTAATATAATTAAAAGAAAAATCAAACCGTCCATTCATAAGATATACTTTTATATCCATTTATCCATTTATTTATTATTTAAATCGAAAAAAAATAATAAAAACATTAACAAACACATTTAATTTAATTGCGATGCCGAGCAACATGATATATCCTCCCGAAATGTTAAAATTTATTAACCACTATTAGCACACCCGTTATTCGTACGGAGTGTATAATTTAAAGAAACTTAAAGTTCGCAATCATGTGCAAATTCTGTTAAAATATTAAATTTATTGCTCCTAAAGAGAAGTTTAAGAATATATGTTCTCACTATGCAAAATTATCTTCACGATCAGATCTGAAGAATCATCCTGCCCCCTTTTGTAAGCAAATTTACAGAAGAAAAAATAAGAATTGAATGAATATATGCAACCCCGTACTAATTATTTTGTCGCAGATCAGAAAATATGCCAATGTGTTAGTAGAGGATTACCCGTATTACAATATGCGTCTCAAAAATATTTGCCAAAATAAAAGAGATGACGTAATAAATTGAAAACATCAATAATATCCGTACTCTTTATACCAGAAGGTCGTAATTGATTCCAATATAAGCCAATATATATCAAAACATATGTCAATATACCTGTACTACTTATATTCTCGTAGATTAAAAGATATACACGTGTATTTGTAGAAGATTCGTACAACATACAATATATGAGTTTAAACAATTTTTGTCATAATAAAATAATTGCATAATAACTTGAAAATATCAATAATCCTTGAATCAATAATCCCCGAAAATATAAATAATAATAATTTTTAAACCTGAAGACCGTAATTGATATTATCCAGTCAAAAATGCTATAAGAAAAATCAAATCGTTCTTTTCTAAAATATATTTTTATATCCATTTATTTATTATTCAAATCGAAAAAATAATTATTAAAATTAACAGACAGATTTAATTTAATTGCGTTTCTGAGTAACATGATATAAGATAGAATCTTATAACATGTTAAATATGTCATGTTTTATAACATAAACTGCGAAATTAAATAACGATTTTGATTTCTCTATACTTCTCATTGTTCCGTAAAAGCTTGTTTTAAATAAACCATGAACCATGGAGATAGATTTCCCCTTTAAATCATGTTTCAAACAATTCATGTTTTCAGAAAGTGACTAATTAACGCAAAAAACCTCCCATCAAACTCAGAGATTAAATTTTAATTCACTTTCAAACGATTTTCAAGCTTTTCGTTTGGATAAACCACGGAGTTAGGGAGTAGAACTCCTAGGAAAAAGTTCCGTTTTTCATTAATATCTCGACAACCCCAGGTCTTAGAAACTCGAAACTTGGACAAAATTTATGGGGGAATATTTTAAGGCTATTCTCCAAATTTCATTAAATTCGGTTCAGCCGTTTTTCCGTGACGATGAGACAAACGAAAATTTCGTTTTTTACTAATATCTCGAGAACCACTGGTCGTAGAAACTCAAAACACGGATATAATTTTAAGTGTGGCTATTTCTGGGCTACCCACAAAATTTCATCAAATTCGGTTCAGCCGTTCTCCCGTGATGGTGTGACAAACAGACAGACAGACAGACAGACAGACAGACAGACAGACATATTTTCATTTTTATTTATATAGATTAAACATAATTTATATTTACAATATTACCGGAAATAGAGAGATCAATTCTAAAAACTTTCACAATCCTGATCTGATGTCTAGATTATAACCCGATTTCATGAATTGCATAATTTTAAATATCCAACTTCAGAAGTTAATTGAGATTAAACACTATCCGTTGATGTCGACTGCCATTTCGGCGGTTTGTTATTCACTCAGCATCGTTTTAATTCTTGATCTATAAACGTGATATATATCATCGTTTTAATTCATCCGCTTACTGGCATTACAAAGAGTTGTCAAAGTTTTCTATAACGATTTGGTATCTTCAGAATATACCGAAGAGTCACAATTGAGCAAGAACGTCCAGAGTGTATTTTTCCAATACCAATTTCAATACACAAATCTACAAGGTGAGTCAGAACTCTTGGGCCAAACTTTAAGAGGTGATAAATCACATCTAAACAAGCAATGTTTGTCATACACAGTAGGGTCGTAACGCAAGACGTGAACCACTAGACGTCGCTGACATTGAACGCAGTGACGACTGCGTTAGAACTAGCCAGGATTTAAGCTGATTGCCTGATCTCTCCTCTCTCGACTTTTTCTTATGGGGCCATATGAAAATTCTCATCTATGATAGCCCCATAGACTCCGACGAGGACCTCGTTGCTGGGATTGCTGTTGCTGCCGCCGTTGTCCAAGATATGACGGGTGTTTCCGCTAACGTCCGCAGCTCGCTATTTTTGCCATACAAAGCAGGGTCGTAACGCAAGAAGGGAACCGCTAGGTGGTAGCTCATGAAATGAGGAAAATATGACTCTCTCGTGAAAAGAGGAAACATAAAAATAATAGAGTAGACACGAAGTACGTTTTACTGACAGAAATCGCAGAATGCATGGACAGTTACAGAAACTGCTCAAAAGTGCGACCACCATTAGTAATGCAGGCTTCACACCTGCGACGTAGCGAGCGGCGCACGTTAGCAAAACACCCGCGATATATCTTGGAGAACGCCGATAGCAACAGCAATCCTAGCAAAAAGGTCCTCGTCAGAGTTGATGGGGCTATGGTAGATGAGACTTTTCATATGGCCCCATAAGAAAAAGTCGAGACAGGAGAAATCAGTCGATCAGCTTAAACCCTGGCTAGTTCTGACGCAGTTGTCACTGCGTTCAATGTCATAGACGTCTAGTGGTTCACCTCCTGCGTTACGACCCTGCTTTGTATGACTAAAATTGCTTGTTTAAATATAATTTATCACCTCTAAAAGTTTGGCCCAAGTGTTCTGACTCACCCTATATATTTTCATCTTCGTGGTTCATTTTTTATCATAAGGTAGCCAAGCTCCGTTTTTTTCAGCTAGAGAACTAGGATAAATGACCAAGGATTTAGTTTATTGGAGTCTCTGGCCTAGGAAAACCCCCAGCGGAAATTAAGTGGGATTAGAAAACGAGATTTTAAAGTAGAAGAATTTAGGAGAAATGGATACTTTTCATCGAGTCATTAGAAAAGTTTCTAGTGCCTTGCCTAAAAGAGTATAATTAAAATTTTTTGTATAATACAGTGAAATTTAAATACATACCACGAAAAGAAGTGGGAGAGCTGGGGGCAAGGGACGGACACAGAGGGCACTGCTTCAACTCCAATTGGTCCGCTCTGATTACGTAATGTCACGTGTCTGAACGCAAATTGCGTAAAACTCTCCCAAAGGCAATTGCAAAATATATTCATTACTTTTGCAACATCTATGAAATTATAAATAATTCCAATATTCAAATATTCAGTACAGCGCAAGTCTGACAACTGCATTGGGATTTATTCTTACGAATCTTGCCCTATATTGCGACTTTAAAACACAATCTATCTTATCGTACTCAGTTAATATTTGTATTTTGGATAGCTCTGGTATCACAGAAACTGATATGTTCTCCTTTATGAAAATGGTTAGGTTTATTTGTTTGGTTGTTCTGCCGATTTTCTATGAAAACAAATTTAAATCCATGTGGCAGAAATGCACATATCATGGCAGGTCTGAAATTTACACCCAAATGTTAAAATTGTCAAATAAATGAGGACATATTCATCTTTGTTAAGCTAATGGTTATATTTATTAGTAAAGAAAATAAAGTGAAGTAACTCTAAGTGTTAGATTAGAGATAGAGCAGCCTACCTTTAATACATTTTAATGTAAGGCATTCATTATAGTACATTCATTTCTTTCAGATTTTAACGCGTTAAATTGTTAAATAAGATAATAATTATTTGAAAACAGAATGGGGTAATTTGAAATATACATCTATTCTGGGCAATATTTTGTGTACAAAATTTCGAATTAATGCAGGTAAACAATGAAAGAAACAAATATATATAAAAAATACGCTAAAACTTTTTTAAACATAAATTGAAAATAAAAATCGTATTAATACAACACATAATTTATAATAAGATTCAGCTAATTTTGGCGAAAAAATAACCTCCTTTATTCAAAATAAAATCATAGAGTCACTTCAGCTCTAAGTCAACAGATATTTCTTTCATCAGAGTTAAACACATGATCCAAAAAGGCTAGTTTTCTTCTTAATGAAAAACCAAGAAGTAACTTTTCATTATTAAACCCAATTGGATGGTAACTCACTCTGTTTGGTAACAAAGAGTAAATTTTTAGTTACATTCAGTTACATTATTCAGTTACATTTAGCCACGTGTAAATTTGGAGCAACATAAAATTATCTCTCTTCGTTTGAGGTGGACGCTTTTTCATCTTGAAGAAAAAGGTTTATGGGGAAGAAGAAGAAGGTTATAATTTTGCGTCTATTTTTACAAATTCTATCATTTATTGCCTACTCAGGATTTGAATGTTACTAAGACTTTTAAATACAACAAGTCGATTGGTAGAACTATTTTTAATTACAATGAAATTTCCCAATCTCTCTCTACTGATAAAGATTCCATGTCAAATGTGGATAATGATTGTATTTGCAAGGTAGAAGAATATGCTGATTATATAAATCCACACTTGGACCATATCGTTACAGGAGACTCAGCAATAGCTAAAGACGAAACGTTAAGAACCATTATGTCATTTGATACAAAATTCAGGTTACCACCCAGTTATAACTCTTTCAAAGTTTTAAAGTCAATCGATCTTGATAAACATATTTATAAATTGGCTTCTAAATATGCTCTGCTTTTAAAGTCATTTAATATGTGGAAATTCATTTTATTAAAATTTATTAAAAATAATATTTGTAGTATTAAATTGACTAGATCTTTATACGAGATTTACAAAGATATTTTGCTATTGCTTATGTTGATAAAGCCTATAATAATTATGCTATTATCTGTAAAAAAAAATTCTATGTACAATTTATGTTAGATTATTTAAATAAAAATAGTCTATTTAAACTTGATTCACTCGCCATTAATGGTATTAAACTGAAAATTATCAATATGTATAGTGATTTAAATATTAATTATAATTCTTTTAAATTTCCATATATAGTGCTGATACCTAAATTTCATAATAATCCTATTAAATTTAGAACAGTTACTAGTGGTCATAATACTTACTCTACTACTGCGAGTAAATTACTTCTAAATTATTTAAATGTAATAAATGATAGTTTACGTTTTTATTGCAATAACAACCTTATTCTAAATAATAGTAATTAATTAAAGAATAAATTAACTTCACTTGATAAATTAATTGGATTTCAAACTTTTGATTTTAAAGATATTTTTTATAATATTAAGGTCTCTGATCTTTATGTAATAATTTTAGCTCTATATAACGCTTATACTATTTATCATACTACTCATACTATGTTTACCAAATTTCCTAAACTCCTTCACTTTGTTCTTTTCTATACTTTTATATATCAAGGCAATAAATTATACTTACAAGTCTCAGGGGTTCCACAAGGTGGTTGTAGTAGCAGTATATTAGCTAATTTATACCTTTATCATTATGAAAAATCTTTTATTTTCACCGATTATAATACCATTAGGACATAAAATTTACAAGTACACTTTTTTATCAAAACAGTTAAACAATTCTGTATCTTGTTCGTGTACTGAATCACGCTATCTACCTTTTATTTACCAACATCATGAACATGTAATCACCGGAAATCTCAATTTAATTCAGGAACCTAATCTCAAACAATTTCTCAGCTATGGATCCAAATACGTACTACTAAATATATATATACATATATATATGTATATATATATATATATATATATGTATATATATATATATATATATATATATATATATATAATAACAGGTAAATACCACTGCCCTTTTGAAGCCTTTAACAGCTGGCAAGTATAAGTCACCTGGCATGTAAAACAAATGATTCAACAATTTCCCATACCAAAATATACGCATAATTACCAAGACATCTTTAAAGAGATTAAATTACGGTAACTCAAATTTGTAATCACTTATGTTGGTAAGGCATCAAGTAATTATACGTTTATTTGCAAAAAAATTATTTGGACGAACTCAAACCGCAACTCCACACCTCAATTTCATAACTCCTATAAACACGAATATCACTATTATAAGTAAACAAATTATTGCTTACTACAAACTTCTTAAACAAAAACCACCATCTTAATTTTCCTTACCTGATACTCATACCTAAATTCCATATATCACCAATTGCTTTTAGAACTGTTACTATAGGATTTAATCCATACACCATTGCTGCTGACAAACAACTTATAAATATACTAAATCAAATTTATGATCATTTTACTACACAACAAACACATATAATCGAAAATAGTTTAGAACTGATTAATAAACTAAAACAACTACCTTACATACATGACATAAAAACTTTTGATTTCAAAGACCTCTTTAATAACATTGGCATTAATGATTTCTATAAAGTCATACTAAGTTTATATGAACAACTTATTTAATCAAAAAACATTTATTTTCCAAAATTGAAAACATTATTAAAATTAATTCTGTTCAAACAGTATCTATCTCAAGGAAATTGCATATACAAATTAAATAAAGGTATACCACAGGTAGGAATCTCATCCACAATACTGAACAACCTTTATCTACATTTTTATGAAATTCTGTACCATTTTAACAGTCATATCACGTATAGATTTATTGATGATCTAATTATTAATGGAATTACTAATAAAGTACCTATATTAAACTTTAAATTTTTTCCACCTAATCTACAACTAATTGAAAATGTATATGCATCAAACTGTATCAATTATCTAGACGTTAGTTCAAAATACCAAAATGCAGACACATTAAAATTTAAAATGCACCACAAAATAGAAACTTATAACTTCAAAGTAAATACAATTCAACATTATTCATCCAATCTTTCAAAAGTAGTATATAAAAATATTATTAATAACCAGTCATTAAGAATAAAATTGTTAAGTACACCATATCACTACAAAGGACATCTATTTAAATTCATAAACACTACTATTCAAAATACCTACCCGCCAAACTTTAATTTTTTCTTTTATTAAAACACATTTTAATTTTAAAATCATCATCTTGATACAATTACAGCGACATATTGTCAGATCATTCTCAAACAATTTTAAATAATTTTTCATCTGCATGTTTCACTTCCAACAATTGAAATCTTAGTATATAGAATTAACTGTAACCTGTTTTGAGTTAAAATGCTTAGTCAGTATCACGTAATTTACACTGTTAAGCATCACAAGGGGTAAATACGCTTACATTATTGTATTGTTATATATTTTCATTACATTGTATTCTCCTATAAATATTTAGCCACATGCTGGTATATTTGATTATATTTGATTATTATATTTTATTTCTTATATATCTGATCCAAATTATATTTTCTTCTACGTCGGGCCATGAGAATTATTTCTGTTATACAATTTACAATGATGCACACAGAAGCGTAGAATCCGCATTAACGAAATATGCATGGCCCATGATAACGTATATGGTTTCGGAAATATTTTTTACTTCATTCAATTTCAAATTATTTTTAGGAGCAAGTAAAGGTCTAGCTCATTGCGCAAAACAATGCTTCTGTTTTGCAACTTTTCATCTTACACACTTTCCTTGTATTTTCACCATGTATGCTTATGCAGGGAATAAGGGGATTATTTCCTTAAGTACCTACATTACATATATGATTTATAAAAGTACTTTCATCTCAATGAGAAGTTGCAAAAATTTTTTTCACCCATCTGTGCCACATGTAATTCTTATTCCATTCGTTAACTTATATATGGAACAGGGAAAAGGCGGTATTTTATACCAATTTAGTACCTATTTTATTTATAATGTTTACTTATCATGTTCTTTTTAAAATATGCAACAGTTTGTCCTAGTCTTTTGGATATCACATTTACATTTCAGTCCATCTTCCTTTCACTTTTGCTATGCAGAAATTTTTCTATTAATGATCCATCTCAATTTTTATAATACAAGTAAAATATATATATAAAATATATATATATATATATGTATATATATATATATAAAGATATATATACATGTTAAAGCATCCTTTAGACCACAACTGTCCATATAGAGCTTAGCGAAAATGTTCTCTCTTATAGAGATTTATCGTGACACCACTTTTTACTTTCCTTATATTCATAATGTATAAGGAAAGTATTGTGACGGGGACGAAAATTCGAATTCGAGTTTTCGACGGGAGATCACGTTTCAAGCATCCCTGATCACGAATCAAATATTTTTGAGTTGATGTCTGTGTGTGTGTCAGTCAGACTTTGGAGAGGATATCTCACAAAAGAATGGAGCGATTTGAATAAAATTGGTACAAATATCACAATCCGTGTATACTGGAAGCCTAATGTTTTTAAACGTAATCTAATGTTCAGAATCCCCCTAAATTTTAGAGTGAAATTTGAAAAAAATCATCGAAAAAACAAAACCTTTAATAAAGTTACGCAAATAGACATTTCTTATGTAATGTTTCCTTAGAAAATGATTGACATAAATTTTAGAATGCTAGCAGGAACCGTTCTCGAGATATTGCACATTTGTAAAATAAATTTATCAAAAAATCCCATAAATTAAAAAAAATATTATCTTTTGAGAAACATGTTCACTTTACATATAAAATATCATGCGATAAATTTGGTGACATCATTCTCGTGGATCTAGCTCATTCCATGCATAAGAAAATATACTTTGATTAATATTTTTGTATTTGAACGCCAATAGTCATTTATCTTCTATGAAAATAACTTATTTCTCAGTCCATAACGCTTGGAGAGAATTTGGCGACGAATTTGGCGGAATGTCGACAACTTGGCGACTTTTTGGAATGTTTCTAAATTAACGAAAATCTCGCCAGATGGATAAAAATGACGCTAAATCACTGAGAATGACGACCAATTGTCGAAAATTCAATATCTTGGAAAGAATATAAGTATCTACTATAAGAAAAACCTATTTTTTTACTGCAAAAGTAGTAACTTCATTATATAAGGAAAGTCATGTGTTGCCCACATCAGATTTTTATAGTGTAATCACATCCATATTTTTATAGAACATAATCGTGATCTATACACATACGGGGAAATTAAGAATCCGATATATAACGTTTACACACACACACATGTATATATATATATATATATATATATATATATATATATATATATATATATATATATATATATATATATATATATATATATATAATTTTTGTTAAACGTTTATGCGTAAACAAAAACTTTACAATGTATACTACTCGTATAATCTAATCATATAGAAACATAGTAAATATTAACATGACAAAAATAAATATTAATGAAATCATGGACATTGCCCAGATTTGGCAATATTTTTAAAGTTTGAATTCGTTATACAAAAGATAAAATAACCAATAACCATTGACCAATATCTTCCTCTTTCTTATCACTAATGTTCTTATTACTGATTTTAATGAAATGCTGATTCCGACAAATACGCAAAACGAAACAAGACATAGGCTTTTGTACCATATATGTCTGTATTAGTTGATTATCTTTGGTGTATTTTCAAACACAATCTGAAGTTTTAAGTGTAAAACGCAACTAATACCCATTTTAAAATGTCACCTTATTTTTCATTGAAACCAATTAATAACATTTTCTACATGGAATGGAGTACATGGGATGAAGCAAGAAAAAAAGTTCTACTCAAAATACCTCGATGTGATAGACCAGTAAATCGCGATTGACTGGTTGAGCATCTTTGTTCTATATAATAAAGGAAGATAGATTATGAAACAAAGACAGTTTAATGCCTATAGTATTCAAATTAAATTAGCTTAAAATAAACTTTAGACACTGGAAACACTGAAATGCACTTTAACGGAACAATGGGCGGAATAACCAGGGGGAAATGTGCCGAACGTCTTTGTTTTAAATCTAGTAAAGAACAAAAAATCTAAGTGTATTGTGATTGATGAAAAAACTGCAAAAGTAGAAGCGTATAGATTTTTTTAATCTGTTTTGCAGTAAGATTTGTATAATGTATTTTGCTCAGCTAAATGTTTAATGAATACGCACTTATTCAAATGAAAAGGATAAAAAAATACCTCTTGGAATTTTAATTTTGCCTTAAAAGAAAAATGTTCTCTATTTTAGAAGCAAATAATTTTACGAAAAACCATCAGTGCGCACATAAAAACTGGTTTTATTTTGTTTTATTTTTACTTTAAAGCAATATTAACTTTGTTAATTGTATCTCCTCCTGAAAGTATGAAATGTAACATTTCTATTAATAAAATGTAACATTTGTTTTCATTATATAAATACACACACATTTATGTATATATATATATATATATATATATATATATTTATGCTTATATTGTATGAGCTGCATCGCGCCTTATAATAATTATAAGCCGGGTATATTTGTTTGAAATAGGTGTGTAAAATTTGGGCTAAATAATGTTGAATTTCTTGTATATTATATATATATATATATATATATATATATATATATATACGTAATGTAAGTGTGAAAGTTATAAAATACCAGAAATCACACGAATAAAGCGCGATGCTGCACTACAACGTGGATTCAAATATCATACCAGAAAAGTAGACAAGTAAAAGGAAGCAATATACCAAAGAATGGCCGGGGGTGTTGTGACCCCCACACTCCGGTTAAGCAAGCTTTTCGTCTAGACAACATTCCCGGTAGCCGATGTATTGCACAAAAAATGAATACCGAAGTATCAAAATTCAAAACTTAAATATTACATATTTTTAAATTTTGATACTTAGGTATTCATTTCTTGTGCATTATATCGGCTACCGGGAGTGTTGTCTAGACGAAGAGCTTGCTTAACCGGAAAGTGGGGGTCACAACCCCCCCCCCGGCCATTGTTTAGTATATTGCTTCCTTTTACTTGTCTACTTTTCTGGTATGATATATATATATATATTACATATATATATATATATATTATATATATATATATATATATATATATATATATATATATATATATATATATATATATATATATATATACATATTATATATATATATATGTATATATTTATATATATATATATATATATACATATATATATATACTAACAGCATACCCGTACGGAATATATAATATAATAAACTTAAAATTCACAATCATATGTAAATCCCTATAGTACACTAAATGACATTTTTAATCAAAATATTCTGTTAAAAAATTTAATTTAATGCTCCTAAGTTTAATAAGCTCTGTTCTTGCTATACGTAATTATCTTCACGGGCAGATTTGAAGAATAAAACATTCTGATCCCATTTGTAAGCGAATTTACAAAAAATATGGAAATGAATCAATATATGCAAAATAAAAAAGTTAAAATTGTATAGGACACGTACTACTTATATACGCGAATATTAGAAGATATAACCTGCATTAGTAGATTACATGTATAAATTAAAAATATTAATAAACCCGTAATCTTTAAACCTGCATGCGGTAATTAACTCCAATATATGCCAAAATGAAAGTGCTAAAATTTTATTGGAGCCCGTACTACTTATAATGTCGTAGACTAAAAGATATGCCCGAGTGTTAGAAGATTACCCGTATTACAATATGAGTCTAAAAAATATTTGCCAAAATGAAACAGATGACGTAATAAATTGAAAATATCAATAATCCCCCGTACTCTTCATACCAGAAGATAGTACATGATTCCAATATATGCAAATGTACCTGCACTACTTATTTTCTCGTAGATTAGAAGATATGCCTATGCATTTGTTGAATATTACTCATAGAACGTACGATATACAGTGTGTCCCAAAAATGACTGGCCTACTTGAAAAATAAATAAAAAACTAAACGGGCAACGATAGAAATGCACCGTTTGCTGCAATGTGCTTGGGGCAACAGTACATTTTCAGTCAAATAGACTTCCGAAATTAGTTACAAAGGGCGGCAATGGCGCTGCAGTCTGGAAAAATTGAAATACGACGTTTCCCACATATCCACCATGCGCAGCAACAACATGGTGTAGTCTCAGAACAAAATTTTCAGACACCCGTGCGAACGTCTCAACCGGAATGGTTTCACATGCAGTATAGTTGTATTGTTCCAGTTCTGCAGTCATTCGTGGATTGTGACGGTACACCTTGTCTTTCAAGTGTCCCCACAGAAAGAAGTCACATGGCGTCAAATCTGGCGAATAGGGAGTCCAATCCATTCCGATTCCCGTATACAAGCGATAGTCCAAAGCAATCACATAATCATCGAAATGTTCGTTGAAGAAATTAAACACTTCGGCCGTTCGGTGAGGCCGGACACCGTCTTGCGTGAACCACACGGTGTTCTTAGAGCCCTTCAAGGCATTGTGTACCGCCAAAAATTCATGCAGAATGTCCAGATAGTGTGCTGCAGTAATCGGTAGGAATCCAAACAATGAGCCAATGAGTCCTTTGTAGGAAATGGTGGCCCAAACCATTACTTTTGGCGGATGCAGGGACAATGGGACGGCAACATGGGGATTTTCTGTGCCCCGTATGCACCAGGTGTGTTTATTGACGAAGCCGTCGAATTAAAAATAACCTTCATCGGTAATCCAAATGTTTCCCATATGGATATCGCTGACATCAAGCTCTTGCAGCATGTCTTTCGCGAACGTCTTTCGCGCATTCATGGCAGTAGCACTGAGAGGTTACCGAATCTGAATCTTGTATGGAAACATGTGCAAGCTGTGGCGCATGAGACGATGCATGGAGATTCGTCATATTCCTGCCTAAGCTGATACATGGCGAAAGGAAACCGGGGGCCGCTGTTGGATAAGCTGAGAATTCGTCTCTGACTGTCGAATACGGTCGCCCTACCTTTCCAGCATGGTCATCCTTCAAGTTCCCAATCTGATGAAATTTTTCAAAGATAGCCTTTTTTGTACCCTTTTAAGGTCCTTTGGCCACATTGAACTTACTCTTGTTTTAACAACACTGTGATTCAGGCGGTGGAATTCCAACACAAGAAATATTCGCTGTTCCAAGAAATAAACCATTTTTTTTCACAGCATGCTTGCAATCTGTGAGCACGCGCAAACAGCAGAAAGACGACTTACAAAATGGCGATCCAACGGACTGCGTTTCCCCATATCTATCGCTGATCTCCTCCAGCACCATCTCTTTCCGAACTTTGCAACTAATTTCGAAAGTCTGTCTGACTGAAAATGTACTGTTGTCCCAAGCACATTGCAGCAAACGGTGCATTTCTATCGCTGCCCGTTTAGTTTTTATTTATTTTTCAAATAGGTCGGTCATTTTTGGGATAACCTGTATGAATTTCAATAATTTTTACTGCATTAAAACAATGGCATAATAAATTGAAAATATCAATAATTTCTGAATCAATAATCCCAGAAAATATCAATAATAATAGTGGTTGTACCTGGAGACCGTACTTGATATTATCCACTCAAAACTGCAATGGCAATGAAATTTATTTTATAAACTTATCTTCATTATTCAAATCGGAAAAGATTAAATAGAAATCGTCTGCCGCATAAACACATTGGATTTATATCCGTTGCTAAGCGACATGATATTATTTGCTTCAAATAAATTAGTGGAAAAAGCCCGCATCAGATTTTTTTTACTGTACCACAGTATTTTAGGACATTACTCAACACCCTATATATCTGCATTATAAGCTCGAAAAAAAGCATTATTACTTTCCTTATATACAATAATGTATAAGGAAAGAATTGTGATGGGGTCGAAAATTCGAATTCGTGTTTTCGACGGGCGAGCGCATTTCAAGCATCCCTTATCACGAATCGAACATATTCGAAGTGATGTCTGTGTATGCGCGCGTGTGTGTGTGTGTGTGAAAGTATGTGCGCGTTTATGTGAAAGTATGTGTGTGTGTGTGTCAGTTAGTCTGTGGATAAGATAACTGACGAACGAATGGACCGATTCGAACGAAATTTGGTACACAAATTACAATCTATGAATAGTGGAAGCCTATTGTTTTTATTCGCAATCGAATGTTATTTATTATCCCCCTAAATTTTCGAGTGAAATTTTGAAAACATCATCCAAAAATCAAAACCTCTAATAAAGTTACGCAATTAGACATTTCTTATGTCATTTTTCATTTGAAAACGATTATCATGAATTTTAGAACGCTAGTATGAACCTTTCTCGAGATATTGAGCATTTTCCAAAACATTATCAAAAAATTATATAAAATAAAAGAAAATCCCTATTGAGAAACATGTTCACTTTTCATATGTAATATCATATGATAGATTGGGTGATATCATTCTCTTGAATCTAGCTCGTTCCACTTATGAAAAAATACACTTTGAATAATGCTTTTGCAGTTGAACGCCAATAGTCATTTAACTGCTATAAGAATAAATTATTTCTCTCCATAACGCTTGACGAGATTTTGGCCACAAATTTGACGGAATTTTGCGAACTTGGCAACTTTTTTAAATATCGCCAAATGGATAAAAATGACTCTAAATCAATGGAAATAACGACTATTTGACGAAAATTCAATATCTTGGAAAAAATATAAACGTCTACTATAAGAATAACCTATTTTGTTTTTACTGTAAAAGTAGTAAATACATTGCATTATATTATAAGGAAAGTCATGTGCTGCCCACATCAGAAATTTTATTTATATCTTTCGCGATTCCATTTGTAATTTCGATCCTGTTCAAATTTTAAGTTACGCCTGGCGACTCGTTCTCGACTCTATGCATGTCAAACTTCTTCAGAGTTATCTGTGACATCATTTTATTGTAATTGTAGTTGGCTGCAATTCTGAATTGTGTCTTTTCTTTGAACTATATTTACCAATTGTTTAAATTAAATCTCTTGGGTATAACTCCTAAATTTGTATTTGTAATTGATTAATTTCAATAGCTTGTTTGTACTACCGTTATTTTATGTTTATTTATGCAAATTTATCTGCTGATCTGGTGTAAATTTAAGCATTCCTCGTTTGCTGTTTCGTATAGCCACTGATGAAGGGTATAATAATGCCCGAAAGCGCTCTGGATTTTAAAGCTATGTAGGTCTTGTAGGATGATTTTATTAAATCACCTTGATGTTGTGCCTATGATGTTTTGTAGTTGATTTTATAACTGAATTTAGAATAGCCGTGATACCACCTTTATTACGTGATGATATATTTCCATTTAAATACATGTTTCAAACATTTATGTTTTAAAACAATTCATATTACCAGAAAGTAACTAATTAGTGCAAAAAACCTCCCACCAAAGTCAGAGATAAAGTTTTTATTCACTTTCGCGTTTTAAACAAACGTTTTCCAACCTTTGCGTTTGGAGAAACCAGAGAGTTAGAAAGTAAACTCCTACGAAAATTTTTTGGTTTTCATTAATATCTAGACAACAACTGGTCTTAGAATCTCGAAACATGGATTAACTTTAAGAGGGAATATTTCAAGGCTACCCACAAAAATCATTAAATACGATTCCGCTGTTCTTCCGTGATGATGAGACGAACCAAAGTTTGTTTTTTCACAAATATATCGAGACCCATTGGTCGTAGAAACTCGTAATTTGGACTAAATTTTAGCTGGGCTATTTCAAGGCTACCTTCTAAATTTCATCAAATTCATATATGCCGTTCTCCCGTGATGATGGGACAAACAAACGGACAGATAGATATATTTTCAATTTTATATATACAGGGTGTCCCAAAAAGTTTGAAACGGACTTAATTCTTTACCTGCTGGAGATAAGTGGGCAATGTAAATTGCTAAAATGTTGAAAGCAAGATAGGAAATAAGACTAAGTTAATGAAATAGTCCTCCCATTAATTAAAAAAGAAATTACATTTTTAAATTTTTTATACGACCCCTTAGACAAATTTGGTCAATCAGTAATTTTTTATTTTTAATGCAACAAGATCATTACAAAACCCCGCATATCTGTATCCATAAAATTGAGCGAGTTATATTTAATTGAAAATTGAACATTGTGGATGGGGACCATATATCAAATTAGATATGTAAATTTGTGACACATCACAAAAAAATAATACTGGATGATAATACATAGGATACCCAACTGCGTAGTGAGTACTACTGCTTTATATGATCTCTGTGTAATTCTTTATTTAGATCATTTGTGATAAAATATTTTGACACATATTAAAATATTTTTGATCTAAACCATTTCTATCGTCATTTTATTTATGATCCCTATCTTTTCTGATCAAATAGCATTTTACATGGTACGGAAAATTGACATTAGTCAAATTTTTGTCTTTAACATAATTTAGTTGATTTTTGCAATTTACATTGCCCACTTATCTCCATCAGGTAAACAATTAAAGATATATATATATATATATATATATATATATGTATATATATAAGTATATATGTATATATATATATATATATATATATATATATATATATATATAGATATATATATATATACATATATATATATTTATATATATACATATACATATATATATGTATATATATACATATATATATATATGTATATATATGTATATATGTATATGTATATACATATATATATGTATATATATTATGTATATATATATATATATATATATATATGTACACACACATATATATATATATATATACTGCTGGACAATTGGACAATTGTTGAGGACGGTATGCAATGTATCCGCTGCCCTGTGGTAGCAAGAAACTAATTTGCCACCTGCTGAGCTGTGATGCGCAGGTCCCTTTTTGCTGATAGGGAAATGTACCTTTCTCTACTTACAATGTACCTCTCTACTTCTAATACGACCTCTCTCGTGACGCTTGCTACACATTTCAGCTATTTTAAATGCTTGCCACAGACGTGAAACAACGCTGTGGGCAATGTCGAACTTCCTGGCAACATTTGGATATATATTTTTTTCGCTCTTCTACGATCTTTCCAGTAATGCGGCCATGCGTAAAAACACCTAAGTAATATCGGGAAGACATACCTAAAATTTTGAGTCCATCAATTAAATCTTTCCAGTAAACCATGCACTTGGAACAACAACTGTCCATACGCGTCAAATCCTTTAAATCTCTTATCAGGACTACCACGTAGCGAACAAGCGTGGAAATGAAAAATTTGCATACGCACACTTCTTCTTACTGCATCCCGCACTAATTCTAATTTTCCACATTTCGCTTCCTTTCATTTTGTGGTTGCTATGAGCGATAGTTGCATCCGTCCTTAGCAATTGTCCAACAGTGTATACTTAATATCCGTACACAAATATCTCAAAAGCAATATTAAATATAAGAATATTAACTTCTATGCGCATTCATTCATTTAATGAATATCCATTTATTCCACAAATAAGACTGAATAGAAAATTTCCTAAGGACATTTTAATTTTAACGGAAAAAGATCATAGGTTTTCTGACCAAATACTGTTAGGAAAACACAGACTGCAATTTAAAATTTATTTCGTTTTTAGGTTCTTTTATTTTCTTTGGGGGCTCTACACAATCGTAATTTTTTTTCAAATGAACATATATTTTATAAAATGCAACGCATGTGTGTTCTTTTAACTTAACACATGATTAAATATACTGCAATTAAATGTATATATATAAAGAAGAAAAGTGTGTACGTATGATCCACCATAACTGGAGAATGGCTGAACCGAATTTCATGAAATTTATCTTGGTAGTCTTGAAATCACCCCTCAAAACACATAAGCCGTGTTTCGAGTTTCTACGACCAGTGGTTCTCGAGATATTAGTGAAAAACGACACTTTTTCCTAGGAGTTCTACTCTCTAACTCCATGATTCACAACGAAAAAGGTTGGACATTGTTGGTTTAAAATATGAAAGTCAATTAAATTTCTGAGTTTTGTGGGAGTTTATTGAACGTATTAGACACTTTTGAACATCGCAGGTTTGAGATATGAATTTAAATGGAAACTTTCACCATGGTTTATTTCGTATAGGTTTACTCAACACTGAGATTTATGGGAGTATATTGAACGTATTAGACACTTTTGAACATCGCAGGTTTGAGATATGAATTTAAATGGAAACTATCAGCATGTTTTTTTTCTCACATGCTTACTCAACAACGAAACGTATTAAAAAATCACAAGAAAGATCAATCATGCTTAAAACATTGATTATGAAACACTTTCCAACTTTAATTTTATTTAAACATCTCTAAAATGCGATACATTCAGCGGTAATATATCCCAATCGGTCCTGTATGTTCCGGTGTAATTTTTATCATAGTTTTCATGGTAAATTCCGAGCAACGTCGGGTAATCGCTGCTAGTTTCATAATATTCCTTTATTTTTTTTTATTGATAAAGATTTTTTAGGAAACTAAAATATAGGATGTCATTTTATATTAAGAAATATTTTGGGCCGAATATGAATCTTCAGTACGAGTAAACACACTGCAGATAGATTAGGGAATTATTAATATTTATATTTAAAATCAACATATTTTACATAAGTAACTGTAATCGAATTTAGATGAATCTCCTACATTCCGTAACTATACCTTATAATAATATCGTCAGATTTGGATCTGCAATCAGTTCACCTTTCATTATCTTATGTATTTACTAGCTATGTCTCCTTCATTTCAACATTTTGTTATAAAGCAAGAGTTACAGTCTGCCACTTTAGCTGTGGTTAGCTCGTCAATGCATTGTATATATGGTGAGGTGGAATCAGCCTTTTGGGAGTTCCATTTGGGCAGCTGTCCAAAGTGTCTGTTATTAAACTATTTTACTTATAATGAAGCTGTAAATTTCATTACTTTACAAAGTCAATTTATACCATACGCCAGACTTCACAGTTGTACATAGACTGCTTACACTTCATGTTGAATATAATGTCAAATATCAGAAGCATCACGCCTATTCTTTATGTATTTGGGTCCGTCCATTGAATCCGTACCTTTTTTGGCATTACAGTCACTTCGAACCCCACGGCTATTAAACTTTATATAAGGTTATTTCTTAGCAGCATAGATCCACATTACATTAATAAATATTTATTTTAACTCTGTATAAAAATAAAAATACAATATTTCATCCGTTTTAAACTAAATAAATAATGTGTTCTTTGATTTTGATAAACTCATTTAGCTGTCCATGATGATTTTATTTCCATAATTAATCAAAAATTGCATCAGTAAAATAAGTTGTAGGACAATATGGCTTTGCTAATCTTCTTGAAGCGGGTCCAGGAAATGATACAAAAACTAAACTGCAGACATAAAAAATAACTTAAAGTTCGCTAATACGTAACTACAGTTTTTATGTGCATTTTCCCCATAAAAGCTGATGATTTTTTTTTCAGTACACTTTAAATAATCTGTTAGAGCTATGTTATATTATGCCGGAAAAAGTTTGTGTAGGCAATGAAACAGAGAATGCAGCTAGATTTAATCTCATTAAACATAAAAACAGATTGGTAAAGAATATATTACTGTATTTGGTTAGTTTTACTTATAGTTTAGTTTTACATGGTATAGAATGAATTGGTTTAATTTAATTTTAAAATATGTTAATTATAAAATTAATTTAGTGAGCTCCAAAAATTTTGTGTATAATACTTAACAATCTGCTTAGATTATAGATTATTATAGATTAATTCTAGAAATTTCTTACAAAATCAGTTGGTTCCAAATTTGATGGTTCCAAGTTTGATCTCCGGTTCTGGTTGACTGTATCTTTAACTGTAAAAATTAGGTCTTATACTAATTCAAAAGTCACAAAGGATTCTATAAATAATTTACAAAGTATTGGATGTAAGTGCAGTTTTTATGAAAATATCCAGAACATTAATGTTTTATGTTTTACCTAAATATATGAGTTTTAGTTATTTTTTTACAACAGGAATATCTGAAGCGCTATCTAGTTGATTTTGAAAGTAATTGCGCCCCATGACGTTTCAACGTAGCTTATAATCTAAGGATAACGTTATTCGCGGCAGTATAGATATAATCTCTAAGATAGATATAATCTCTATATATGTAATCTCAGTATATATATAATCTCTAATAGACATAATCTCTAATCTCTATATCTTTATAATGCAGTGTCTGTAACGCTTGACGATCAATTTGTAAAAAGTGGTGGATCATGTAGCAAAAGATCGCCAACTTGGCGATTTTTTGATCCAGATAGAGGAAAGTATCATTAAAGTTAAAAAATAACACTTATGTTAACAAAAATAACGCCAAATTAATGAATTAATTATTAACATGATTTAAAATATGAACTATATACCTTACCCCGAATACTATCAATATTGATAATTCTCACATTATAGTTGGGTGTAACATAATTTAAATTCAGTGCTTCGAAAGTTTTAAATGGTGCCATCCGTAAAATCGCAAAAATATGCATGTCAACATTAAATACTTTGTACCATGGATCTTGTGCATAATTTTACACAGCATCTAGTCACTGTGCAAGAAGTAAAATCATTGTATTATGTAGGAAAAGTCATAGACTGCCCACAACAGACTTTTTATGGTTCTAACACTACAAAAATAATCTCCCTGATTCAATTCTCAATCAAGTCAATCAATTTGTTTGACACAGGCAGTGCCCATGAATCATACGATAACATAGTCTGAAAGTAGACATTTTGATCGTCCCAATACCCTACAATGATATGTTCTGTGTCATAAAACCTGAATTATCAAATATATTAATGTAAACAAATATCAGAAAATAAATTCGACTAATCTGAAATTGAATTCAATTATTTTATTTTATTTACTTCCAATCAAGAAAGTTATATTTTTTTTAAAAAACCGTATTTATTAAAAATGAAATATATCATAATAGTTCTCTTAAGTATTTTAGGTATGTCCATAACATATACGTCTACACATCCTTTTACAATTGTGTTTAATATAAAAATAATTTATAGTTGAATGAAAAACACATTATTAACCATCAAAATTTTATATATAGACTTATGCTGTTAAATAACTTTCTATAAACTTATAAAAATGTTTCTAAGATAACTGCAAGGAGCACTTCTTCGAAAGTTTCTGATTAAACATTTTTAAAGAGATAAGTATAACAATTATTAGGACTTTTGTTCCAATAACTTTTCAAAAATCCTTTCAATACGTTGAAAGGTACTGAAAAAGAAAGGGGAAGGAAAAGAAATACTTCATATTTAAAAATAATTATACCCCCCCCCCCAACTTTTAAAAACATGCACTTATGCAGGACTAACTGTACTTTTGAAGGAATACGATTTTCGAGTACTTGCAATGCATCCTTTAGTATTATATTAAGCTCATAAAAATGATTTGATGCATTAAGTTAATGCTTTGGATAAATATATTTTTAGAACTTTCTTTCAATTCATTTTCTTTCAAGAACCTTTCTTTCAATTGAAAATACAAAACCATATTATCAAAGATATTTCACAAAATGAGGTCTGCTTTCATTGACATGATTGACACAAACGAGAGAATTTAATGTACGGTAAATTAAGAAAATTATTTGCATGACTGAAAATCAGAATATTTAATAAAAATAAATGTCAGTATATTTAAAAATATGTTGTGGGAAATACATAGAATTCGCTATACCCATACACCTCCATATATATATATATATATATATATATATATCAATAAAATTTGTGATGAATATTATAAATTAGCGCACTTTATGGAATTGAGTACAGCGACTAATAATGCATATCCCCCCAAGTTTGTTATTAAATGTATCAACTCAGTGTATCAAATTTCACTCGATAACATCCTAGAAAACATTCCCAATTATAGTGACTAACATACAGGAGAGAGAGAGGAAAAAAAAAATATATATATATATATATGTGTGTGTATGTGTGTATATATATATATATATATATGTATATGTGTGTGTATGTGTGTATATTATGTATAATTATTTATTAATTATATAAATAAATAAAAATGAAAAATAATAAACTAAGTCAAAAACATTAGAAAAATCAAAAAATCGGAAAATAAGATGCATTAACATTATTGTTTTGAATTTTATTTTCGCAAAAAAATGTAACTTTTGTCAGTATTGAAACTACGTTTTGAGCGCCCTTATAATGGTGTATAGTGGCATTCTCGATTATCCAGTTTTCCTATGAATTACTTGTTTAGTAGGAATTTTCATCTTTGATTCATATTCATATTCAGTTCTGCATGTTTGGGAAGTTGTATTCTGAATTGCTTGTCCAGTCTCCAGCTTAGACTCACTGGACGGGTTTGGGAGTATTTCCGTGAACGTTCGTACTGCCTCCCTGGTAGAATTTCGACTTGTTCATTCCGGTGCTTCTAGATTAAGCTGTTGAGGTTGATCGTGTATACACGTGGTAGAAGAAGAAGGGTTCATGCCGCATGGTAATACAATTTTCTTAATGTATCCTTTTTTCATTTTTTCATTTTTTGATGATTGTAGTCTGAGTTTAAGCATTTATAGTAATGTACTATTGTTTAATCTGAAACAGGCATTTGTTTGGGTTAATTAGAATTAAATACTCAGACCTGAAGATGAATTTAATTCTGATTAATCATCGAATTTGGGAAGGTTCTCTTCTTTTCTCTTATCGGCATTATGGCCGTGAATTTGCTTCTATGGTGATGTTAATATTACTTGAATTGTATTTTTTTTAATTTTTACATAATTCTTATTATTACATTTCAAAAATATATATATATATATATATATATATATATATATATATACATTATAAAACTTGAAAAATTTATTTTCAATTTTAGTGAACAGATTAAAAAGCTAAAAGCAAAAAATAATTTATAATACATCTTGTAAAGCGCTATGCTGCAATATTTACATGTGTATTCCTATATAAATTCCCAAAAAGGACAAGTAGCAATGTACTCGTACAGATTCTAGATGTGTGACAGAAGTACCGGCCGGGGGGAGTTGCGACCCCCAGCACTCCGGTTAAAGCTTTTTCCGCCATGGCAAACGCTCCCGGTTACCGATACTCCCTACACGATTTCCTTCATGACCTTTTATAAATCCGCAAAAATACATACATATACAATTTCAATAACATGTAAAATCTAAAAGTTTACTTTTCTACGCTAAAACTATCCATGAAGCATTCTGTAAAAATATAACAAATAATTTAAAATACAAAATTCTTAAGACTAAAGAAATCCCAGTCTGAGAGGATATTTTTTTAAAAAATGGATATAAGACCCATAAACCGCATTATTTCCATATAAAAACCTGTGTGTAAAATTACCTCACAATTAGTCATTTAATCCTTTTAAACCCTTTCTATTCAAAACTAATGTTTGAAATACTAGTCAGAGTGTCTGTATTTTTAAATATGGACTCAAGACCTATTGGCAACTCCATCGCCATATATATACTAATGTTTGAAATCATTTCACTTATGGTTAATTATTACTTTAAAAACTATATATTCAAGACTATTGAAATCCATGTTATTATTATTAAAATCCTTTCTGGATACCAAAACCTATTGGCTTCTTTATCACCATAAAAATCCTAATGTTTGAATTTACTTCACTTGTGATAGTTTAATGCTCATAAATCGATATATTCAATTCCAAAGACATTCCAGTCAGAGAGTTATTTTTAAATATTGGATACAAGACATTTAAACAATATTATCACCTTATAAATATATATACATATATATAGACACATAAATACGCCATAGTCCAAACTCTACGCAATACACCTTCCCATGGAACAACACTTAACTTTTTGATTTTATACCACTTTCACATATGACTAAAGTAATTATTAAAAGTTCGTCCGATATTTCAGAAAACCCTTATAATCACGAACTTACAATCTGGATAACGCTTATAATGTTTCCACATAAAAATAGCCCTAGCTATAAAATTCCGGTGTATAGCCATATTGAGCTATCTGATTTATGATCCTCAATTTGGCATAAAAACACGTCACCCTCTGCGTATTACAATTCCCGCCATTAGGCTATATCCGAAAAGTCGTATGTTGTTATCATTCCAAAATATCTCTTCCTGGTTACGGCTGCAGTTAAACCATTATAATTGGAAACCAATCTTATCAGAAAAGCGGGAGGATAACCCTCCTTGATAGCCTCCTCCAGAAAACGGCAATCACACTTGTATCTATCGTTGTTAGTAAAATTCAACAACTTATGCCGTTTCATTTGATTTACTATCAGATTTCTGAATATGTTACGGTGTAGACTAGTTGTCCATGACGTCAAATATTTGATATCAAAATTAAAGGTGTTACGTTTATCGTAAATACGATAACATTGTATAGTGGCAGGCTTCATTATAGTGAGATCTAAAAAATCCAGACTTTCATCCTCATTGCATGGTGTTTCTATTAAAGTTAAACATGGAGGATAAAAGTCAAACTTCATTGTATAACCACTATCCTCGAATCCGCATAGGATATCATCCACGTAACGTAGGAATAACATCTCATTTAAAAGATGTGTTCCCCTTTCATATCTATCTAGGTAAATATCTGCCATAATTGACGAACAGTTACCCCCCATTGGGATACCCTTAATTTGTTTATAAAAGTTTTCTCCATTGTATAAAACTGTCTCGAATAAAACCAACTCCACCAAAGCCTTGTACTTTCCAATTGCTATATATAGCTGCAAATCACATCTATGGTATGATTCTATTAGGATGCTATATAGATCCTTAATGTCTATATTATTGAAAAGGTCAGCAAAGTCATAACTCCTGTATATACCGATGTTTGGCAATTCTTTCAGTTTCTTAACTACTTCGAGGCTGTTTTTTATAAAATAGCTACCCTGGTCATATAGTTTCCGTAATACCAATTTTAAATGTTCCAATAATAATTTATTGGCCCTTGTTAAATAAGTTTTAAAACCGATGGTTACTGGTCGGAATTTAACTGGATTTTTATGTAGCTTAGGTATTAACGTTAAATAGGGATATCTAATTTTTCCCACACATATGCCAGATTTTTTGTACAAAGCTTTTATCCGGTTACTGATTTCCAACTGAGTTTGATTCAACAACGAGTACATACTATGATCTTCGTATGCTTGTCTTAATAAACTAACATAGTACCATTTACAAGTCATTGCAAAATTCGACGTTACCTTGTCTACGTACGTAATTACATACATACTTTGTATTTCATCCAGCTCTTTTTTATTATATTTAAGCTCACTTCCTATTGTATTACACCGTACGTTCCTGCGATACCATGAAATGCACTCATTTATCACTAAGACCTTCCATTCTTCAAATGTCTCAGTTGGCAAACTGAATTTTACTGCCGCTTTTTGAATATAATGTGTAATATCAATTTCCATTGCTCGTTTAATGGAAACGTCACTCTTAAATCGGTATTTAGTACCCAATTCAAAGTATTTTTTAATATTCGATTTTATTATACCCAGATCTCCTGTTACAATATGTCCATGATGTACGTCTCTGTATATCGATGTATTACATTTGCAACTTACACAACTCTCTGTATGTAAATTACTACCAATAAAATTATAATTAAAAAACCTTCTCCCCAAAGGTTTATCATATTTGAAAGCCACTTTTAACCTCAGGTCCCTAACTGGTAAAGTATGAGCCATTAGTCTTAAAATTCTATTAAAAGGAATAAGATCGTATCTTTTATTAATATATTTCAATATAAGATATTCGTCAATATGTTTTTTTATTTTAATATCCTCTAAAACTATTCCATGTATCCTGGCTCTAAATTTGATGTAATCCAACATTATACACAAGGATCTGGACCGATCGCTTTCAGTACATTCTACATATATTTTTCTGTAATGACACCAAACTCTGTTAACAAACTTCAATCTAATTCCGTAAGCCATATTCTTCAGCCATGTCTCGGGAATATCTTTTCCAACATCTATATCTCGCAAAACCCTATCAATTTTATCCACTGTTCTTTTTAAGCACACTTTTCCCCTACATCCTCCTCGTTGTTTACGACTGGACCTTTCCAAGTCCCGCTTCACCATACTGTCCGTCCTTACGCTTGAATAATATTCCTTGTTATAATTATTACCGTACATAACAGTATTGAGACCATACGGATAAACCGATCTATGTTGTGCTATATGTGTATTTTCCCACCATAATCTTAAATTTGTATCCACCACAATATCCAAAATAGTAACCTTCATTGCTTCGACTCCGTGATTAGCAAAGTGTCTTATTTCCAAAGACACCTCACTTTCCGAATTTTTAATACATTTATATATCATGCTACGGTGCAGATTTATTCTGATATTAAGGCAGTTCTTAGTTTGCCCTATATACTCTTTTCCACATATATCGCATGTGATAGAGTACACGCAATTATATGTTTTACAGAAACTCTTATATTTTCCAACATTGGAAATCTGTATCTTGTTTGCTTTAGGACACAACATACATTTTGTTGAACTACATTTACTGTATTTAAATTTTCCAAAGTTTTTATAATAAGTGCGATACGTAGAGCCCGGACATTCCATATTAGAATCAAACTGTATAACATTAGAAACAGGCACACTCAAAGCAACCACGTTATTTTTAGGTACGGCAACTCCTGTATGAATAACGTTAAAGTAGTTTTTAATAGAATTCACAAGAGGGTAACTGGATGACGGTCGTCCTACGCCCCTTGCATCTGACGACCGAGCAATCGTGGTAGAGACCCCGAAGTTGCCAGTCGCTAAATTCTTATTATTGTACATTTCATAAAAAAGTTTAAGAAGAAACGCATACCGGTTCGAAAATAAATTCAAACCCGGCCAAAGCCAATGATAATCTAACCACTTCCGGTATCTCCCCAAAGCTTTACCTCTTCCAATCCAATTATCATCGTAACTACAACAATTTATCTTCTAACTCATCCACCTTATAACCTATAAATTCGATATATCATCACTCCAGGAGAAGCCGATCCCATACTTTTTACAATATCTATTACTTTTTTTGTACAAATAAATACTTAATATATTATATTTGTATTTACAATTTTTGTCTTTTTTTGTTTTATTATAATTTTTTTTTATATATGTATACATCTAGTTATCCGAAAATGATTTACTCAAACGATTCACAAATCAAAATAGGCAATCAGGAGCCTCATGCACCGAAAAAACGTTCGACATGACCTCAAAAACCACCAGAATACACGAAAGTCACCCATCCCCCCATGTAATACTCCATAGTCACCAAACACCAAGTCCAAAATACCATTAAACCATCAGTGATCAACTGCGCTAAGCTGCTAGTACGATCATCTAATTTATACATTATAAAACTTGAAAAATTTATTTTCAATTTTAGTGAACAGATTAAAAAGCTAAAAGCAAAAAATAATTTATAATACATCTTGTAAAGCGCTATGCTGCAATATTTACATGTGTATTCCTATATAAATTCCCAAAAAGGACAAGTAGCAATGTACTCGTACAGATTCTAGATGTGTGACAGAAGTACCGGCCGGGGGGAGTTGCGACCCCCAGCACTCCGGTTAAAGCTTTTTCCGCCATGGCAAACGCTCCCGGTTACCGATACTCCCTACACGATTTCCTTCATGACCTTTTATAAATCCGCAAAAATACATACATATACAATTTCAATAACATGTAAAATCTAAAAGTTTACTTTTCTACGCTAAAACTATCCATGAAGCATTCTGTAAAAATATAACAAATAATTTAAAATACAAAATTCTTAAGACTAAAGAAATCCCAGTCTGAGAGGATATTTTTTTAAAAAATGGATATAAGACCCATAAACCGCATTATTTCCATATAAAAACCTGTGTGTAAAATTACCTCACAATTAGTCATTTAATCCTTTTAAACCCTTTCTATTCAAAACTAATGTTTGAAATACTAGTCAGAGTGTCTGTATTTTTAAATATGGACTCAAGACCTATTGGCAACTCCATCGCCATATATATACTAATGTTTGAAATCATTTCACTTATGGTTAATTATTACTTTAAAAACTATATATTCAAGACTATTGAAATCCATGTTATTATTATTAAAATCCTTTCTGGATACCAAAACCTATTGGCTTCTTTATCACCATAAAAATCCTAATGTTTGAATTTACTTCACTTGTGATAGTTTAATGCTCATAAATCGATATATTCAATTCCAAAGACATTCCAGTCAGAGAGTTATTTTTAAATATTGGATACAAGACATTTAAACAATATTATCACCTTATAAATATATATACATATATATAGACACATAAATACGCCATAGTCCAAACTCTACGCAATACACCTTCCCATGGAACAACACTTAACTTTTTGATTTTATACCACTTTCACATATGACTAAAGTAATTATTAAAAGTTCGTCCGATATTTCAGAAAACCCTTATAATCACGAACTTACAATCTGGATAACGCTTATAATGTTTCCACATAAAAATAGCCCTAGCTATAAAATTCCGGTGTATAGCCATATTGAGCTATCTGATTTATGATCCTCAATTTGGCATAAAAACACGTCACCCTCTGCGTATTACAATTCCCGCCATTAGGCTATATCCGAAAAGTCGTATGTTGTTATCATTCCAAAATATCTCTTCCTGGTTACGGCTGCAGTTAAACCATTATAATTGGAAACCAATCTTATCAGAAAAGCGGGAGGATAACCCTCCTTGATAGCCTCCTCCAGAAAACGGCAATCACGCTTGTATCTATCGTTGTTAGTAAAATTCAACAACTTATGCCGTTTCATTTGATTTACTATCAGATTTCTGAATATGTTACGGTGTAGACTAGTTGTCCATGACGTCAAATATTTGATATCAAAATTAAAGGTGTTACGTTTATCGTAAATACGATAACATTGTATAGTGGCAGGCTTCATTATAGTGAGATCTAAAAAATCCAGACTTTCATCCTCATTGCATGGTGTTTCTATTAAAGTTAAACATGGAGGATAAAAGTCAAACTTCATTGTATAACCACTATCCTCGAATCCGCATAGGATATCATCCACGTAACGTAGGAATAACATCTCATTTAAAAGATGTGTTCCCCTTTCATATCTATCTAGGTAAATATCTGCCATAATTGACGAACAGTTACCCCCCATTGGGATACCCTTAATTTGTTTATAAAAGTTTTCTCCATTGTATCGTGTATTCTGGTGGTTTTTGAGGTCATGTCGAACGTTTTTTCGGTGCATGAGGCTCCTGATTGCCTATTTTGATTTGTGAATCGTTTGAGTAAATCATTTTCGGATAACTAGATGTATACATATATAAAAAAAATTATAATAAAACAAAAAAAGACAAAAATTGTAAATACAAATATAATATATTAAGTATTTATTTGTACAAAAAAAGTAATAGATATTGTAAAAAGTATGGGATCGGCTTCTCCTGGAGTGATGATATATCGAATTTATAGGTTATAAGGTGGATGAGTTAGAAGATAAATTGTTGCAGTTACGATGATAATTGGATTGGAAGAGGTAAAGCTTTGGGGAGATACCGGAAGTGGTTAGATTATCATTGGCTTTGGCCGGGTTTGAATTTATTTTCGAACCGGTATGCGTTTCTTCTTAAACTTTTTTATGAAATGTACAATAATAAGAATTTAGCGACTGGCAACTTCGGGGTCTCTACCACGATTGCTCGGTCGTCAGATGCAAGGGGCATAGGACGACCGTCATCCAGTTACCCTCTTGTGAATTCTATTAAAAACTACTTTAACGTTATTCATACAGGAGTTGCCGTACCTAAAAATAACGTGGTTGCTTTGAGTGTGCCTGTTTCTAATGTTATACAGTTTGATTCTAATATGGAATGTCCGGGCTCTACGTATCGCACTTATTATAAAAACTTTGGAAAATTTAAATACAGTAAATGTAGTTCAACAAAATGTATGTTGTGTCCTAAAGCAAACAAGATACAGATTTCCAATGTTGGAAAATATAAGAGTTTCTGTAAAACATATAATTGCGTGTACTCTATCACATGCGATATATGTGGAAAAGAGTATATAGGGCAAACTAAGAACTGCCTTAATATCAGAATAAATCTGCACCGTAGCATGATATATAAATGTATTAAAAATTCGGAAAGTGAGGTGTCTTTGGAAATAAGACACTTTGCTAATCACGGAGTCGAAGCAATGAAGGTTACTATTTTGGATATTGTGGTGGATACAAATTTAAGATTATGGTGGGAAAATACACATATAGCACAACATAGATCGGTTTATCCGTATGGTCTCAATACTGTTATGTACGGTAATAATTATAACAAGGAATATTATTCAAGCGTAAGGACGGACAGTATGGTGAAGCGGGACTTGGAAAGGTCCAGTCGTAAACAACGAGGAGGATGTAGGGGAAAAGTGTGCTTAAAAAGAACAGTGGATAAAATTGATAGGGTTTTGCGAGATATAGATGTTGGAAAAGATATTCCCGAGACATGGCTGAAGAATATGGCTTACGGAATTAGATTGAAGTTTGTTAACAGAGTTTGGTGTCATTACAGAAAAATATATGTAGAATGTACTGAAAGCGATCGGTCCAGATCCTTGTGTATAATGTTGGATTACATCAAATTTAGAGCCAGGATACATGGAATAGTTTTAGAGGATATTAAAATAAAAAAACATATTGACGAATATCTTATATTGAAATATATTAATAAAAGATACGATCTTATTCCTTTTAATAGAATTTTAAGACTAATGGCTCATACTTTACCAGTTAGGGACCTGAGGTTAAAAGTGGCTTTCAAATATGATAAACCTTTGGGGAGAAGGTTTTTTAATTATAATTTTATTGGTAGTAATTTACATACAGAGAGTTGTGTAAGTTGCAAATGTAATACATCGATATACAGAGACGTACATCATGGACATATTGTAACAGGAGATCTGGGTATAATAAAATCGAATATTAAAAAATACTTTGAATTGGGTACTAAATACCGATTTAAGAGTGACGTTTCCATTAAACGAGCAATGGAAATTGATATTACACATTATATTCAAAAAGCGGCAGTAAAATTCAGTTTGCCAACTGAGACATTTGAAGAATGGAAGGTCTTAGTGATAAATGAGTGCATTTCATGGTATCGCAGGAACGTACGGTGTAATACAATAGGAAGTGAGCTTAAATATAATAAAAAAGAGCTGGATGAAATACAAAGTATGTATGTAATTACGTACGTAGACAAGGTAACGTCGAATTTTGCAATGACTTGTAAATGGTACTATGTTAGTTTATTAAGACAAGCATACGAAGATCATAGTATGTACTCGTTGTTGAATCAAACTCAGTTGGAAATCAGTAACCGGATAAAAGCTTTGTACAAAAAATCTGGCATATGTGTGGGAAAAATTAGATATCCCTATTTAACGTTAATACCTAAGCTACATAAAAATCCAGTTAAATTCCGACCAGTAACCATCGGTTTTAAAACTTATTTAACAAGGGCCAATAAATTATTATTGGAACATTTAAAATTGGTATTACGGAAACTATATGACCAGGGTAGCTATTTTATAAAAAACAGCCTCGAAGTAGTTAAGAAACTGAAAGAATTGCCAAACATCGGTATATACAGGAGTTATGACTTTGCTGACCTTTTCAATAATATAGACATTAAGGATCTATATAGCATCCTAATAGAATCATACCATAGATGTGATTTGCAGCTATATATAGCAATTGGAAAGTACAAGGCTTTGGTGGAGTTGGTTTTATTCGAGACAGTTTTATACAATGGAGAAAACTTTTATAAACAAATTAAGGGTATCCCAATGGGGGGTAACTGTTCGTCAATTATGGCAGATATTTACCTAGATAGATATGAAAGGGGAACACATCTTTTAAATGAGATGTTATTCCTACGTTACGTGGATGATATCCTATGCGGATTCGAGGATAGTGGTTATACAATGAAGTTTGACTTTTATCCTCCATGTTTAACTTTAATAGAAACACCATGCAATGAGGATGAAAGTCTGGATTTTTTAGATCTCACTATAATGAAGCCTGCCACTATACAATGTTATCGTATTTACGATAAACGTAACACCTTTAATTTTGATATCAAATATTTGACGTCATGGACAACTAGTCTACACCGTAACATATTCAGAAATCTGATAGTAAATCAAATGAAACGGCATAAGTTGTTGAATTTTACTAACAACGATAGATACAAGTGTGATTGCCGTTTTCTGGAGGAGGCTATCAAGGAGGGTTATCCTCCCGCTTTTCTGATAAGATTGGTTTCCAATTATAATGGTTTAACTGCAGCCGTAACCAGGAAGAGATATTTTGGAATGATAACAACATACGACTTTTCGGATATAGCCTAATGGCGGGAATTGTAATACGCAGAGGGTGACGTGTTTTTATGCCAAATTGAGGATCATAAATCAGATAGCTCAATATGGCTATACACCGGAATTTTATAGCTAGGGCTATTTTTATGTGGAAACATTATAAGCGTTATCCAGATTGTAAGTTCGTGATTATAAGGGTTTTCTGAAATATCGGACGAACTTTTAATA